>JAKTRQ010000010.1:0-319873 GCA_030579775.1 Starmerella cellae
CGACCTGTTGCGCGAAGGCACGCCCGAAACGCGCGCCGACCTGCCGAAGCCGGAGACCGTAGAGCTGAAGGGTATTCCCGACCTCGCGCCGCGCGCCGCGGCCGAGATGGAGTCGGCGGCGCCCGAAACACAGGCGAAATCGCCAGGCTCGCCGCGACGACGGCGCGTCGTGCGCAAAGTCGAGATCCCGAGCGAGGCCGACACGAAGGACCTGCCCGTGCCGTCCGGAGACATCAAGCTGAAGGCGGCGCGGTCGCCGCGCAAGAAGCGCAGCGCCGAGAGCCAGGACCCGGACGAGAGCTTCAGCAGCACGAACGTGTTCCAGAAGGCGCACTCCGCGAAGAAGGCGAAGGTCGAGCCGAAGGTCGAGCCGAAGGCCGCACCCACGTCGCCGAATTCCGCAGCTGCGTCGCCCCCACAGTCACAGTCCGCACAGCTGCAGCCCGCACAGTCACAGTCCGCCCAGCTGCAGCCGTACGCAGAGACAGCAGCGGCCATTATACCCCCCGTGACGGAGGCCGACATTGGCTACGACCTGCCGCTCGACGCCGATCTCGTCGCGGACCTGAACGCGGAAATGGACCAGTACGAGAGCTCGGCGCGGCGGTTCTCCCTCCTCCCCGAGCGCGATCTGTACGCGAATACCAATACAGGTGTGGATACCAATGCGGATACGAATCCGACCGCCAATACAACTGCCAACACAACTGCCAACACAACTGCGAATACATCTGCAAACACATTCACAAGCAATACAAATACAAATGCGCGTGCAAACCCCAGCGATATTGAGAGAAAGACGGCCCGCGCGAAACCGGCGCGCGCAGGCGGGGTGGAGAGCGCAAACCGCCCGGCAGAGGCCCCGGCGCGGCGCCGCCGTGGGTTCATGCCGAGCCTCAGCGAGCTGAAGGTGTCGCGCGAGTTCGCCGAGCAGCTCGAGCCGTTCATGGCGGCGACGCCGTCGCCGACGCCGCGCGAGTCGCTCGTGCGCGCAGATTCCCCGCAGTACGCGAACTCGGACGCGGACATGACGGACTTCGCCGAGGCCGAGGAGGCGGCGGCGCGCGGCATCCACGACGTGCTCGAGAACCTGCCGCGGCCGAACGTGCATCTGCCGGAGGTCCGAGTGCCCCAGCTGCCCCAAGTCCATCTTCCCCGTTTGCATGTCCCTCAAGTCCATCTTCCGCGTGTGCATTTCCCGCATCTCCCGCGTGTGCATCTCCCGCGTGTGCATCTTCCGCGTTGGCGTTTGCGATTTCCGCATTTGCGCCTTCCGCGCGTGCATATTAGACGGCCGAGCTTCCCAGCGTCGCAACTCAAGGCGCTCGTGCTGTTCGCATTCTACACAGCGAGCCTCGTGCTGGCGTGCGGCTTAGTGGCGCTCGGCGCGGCGTGCGCGCTGTGGTACCGCGACGCCTACGCGGCAGCTGAGTTCTGCGACGTCGGGTTCCAGGCGTTCCACGAGTACCCCGCGTGGACGACGCACGACACGGGGTATGGCGCCGTATCCGAGCTGCAGCAGCAGCTGCGCGACGCCATGGACGCGGCGTGGCCGGAGTGCCTGCCGTGCCCCGAGAACGCGCACTGCTACCCGGACCAGATCGTGCTGTGTGACAGCGGATTCAGCCAGGCGCCGCACCTGCTGACGCGCGTCGGGCTGTGGCCGTTGCCGCCGCGCTGCGTGCCGGACTGGGAGACGCAGCGCAAGCTCGACGTGCTCAGCGAGCGCGCGGCAACGCACCTGCGCCAGCGCCGCGCCGACGTGCTGTGCTCGCACACTGAGGTCATGACGCGTGACTACAGCAACAACGGTAACAACGGCAACAACGGCAACGACAACGACAACGACAATGCAGCAGCAGCAGCAGCGGCAGCAGCCGAGCAGATGGCGGCGATGCCGGCGACGGAGCTGCGCGCGGCGCTGCTCGCCGAGAAGTCGGAGCTGCTCGCGGACGCCGAGTTCGACAAGCTGTGGGACGAGGTCCTCGACCTGCTGCCCAGCAAGTTCTCCGATGTGTACGTGGTGAGTGACGCTCTGCTAAGCAGAGCCTCTTTTGGCCTCCGCGAGGAGGCCGACGAACCGAACCCGAACGAGGTGCTAACTACTCTTACGCAGACCGAACGAGGTGACTTTGCCGCGGAAGCAGACGCTGCCGCCGCACCCGAAGACGCCGTCCGCGGCGCGCAATTCGTCGCGCCGCGCTCGCGCGACACGACCGGCATACCGGCTATTTGGCTAGCCTCTAATTCCGACTCGCGAATGAGTCTCTCATGCCGGTGGCGCCGGTACATCGTGTTCTGGGTGCACGCGCACCAGCTGCAGATCTCCGCCGCGTTCACCGTCGCCATCCTCATCGGCCTCGCAACGATGCTCGTGCACCGCTGGGTCGCGAACCGCCGGCGCAAGCAGGCACTCGTCAGTAGGATTCTCGCGCAGCTGCGCGAGCAGCGCGAGCTGTCGGCGCACGACCCGACGCAGACCGTGAAACCATACCTGCTCACGACGGAGCTCCGGCGCAAGACGCCGCGCACCATATGGCCGCAGATCCAGGCCGCCGTCGAGCGCAACGACAACGTGCGCGCGAGGCAGATCGAGGTGTATGGCGAGATCATGCGGATTTGGGAGTGGACTAAATAAACACTTACCGCCTAACGCTCTATGCCCACTCTAATGCTTAACTTCGACTAATTCTAGATGATCACATAAACGAACGCCAAAATAAACGAACGCCAACTAAACGAACACAAATAAACAAACAGACACACAGAATAAATTAGTTTTCTATATATTTTTATTTTACTCAAGAATCAAGAAACCAGATCGTCTTGAGCATGGGCAACGTCCACCGTCCCAATACTTTCATTCTTTTGAGCCCGCCTTCAGAGCATTGACCTGCTCGTTGAGCTCCCGCAGAGATGTGCGCAGCGTGATCACATCGGCGAGGATCGCTTGCTGGCCGGCGTTGTACTCGTCGAGAAGGTAATAGTAGGCCGCGGCTCCGGTAAGGGTGACACCGAACAGGAAACCAGTGAAACCGCCACGAAGGGCGCCGACACGGCGCACAGGAGCACGGGCTGCGCTAGTCTGGAGCTGACGAACCAATGTAGTAGCACGCATCCTACACTTGTGATTCTGATGAGAGTATCCGCGATCGTTGGTCAATGGGGGTTAGCGCAACTGATTAGTCATTCCAGCGGTGATGGACGACCCACGGTTCACTGCAGTTGTAAAGGCTGACAGGTGGGAGGATGGAGAGTGGAGGATGGAGGGGTGGAAGATGGAGGGGAGGAAGATGGAGGGGTGGAAGGATCTCACCGTTCGCAATTGCTCTCGCCGCGAATAAGGAGGGTCTAAATAACCAGGATTGGGAGAGGTGAGGCTGCATGATTCCCAGAGCCTCTGCTCCGTACCCTGGCATCTCTCAATAAGCCATAAGGAGGTTTGGCAAATGCTTCTCTCGACTACTATTATTAATATGGGAGAAACTACTGTTCATGCATCAGCTGATATAGACTTGAAATTTGCCCGTGCATAAATCAATAACGGGGCTAGGATTTTTTCGAGAACTTGTGGCAATGTCGGACTCTGACGACTCCATGGCAGGAGGATTCGTGAGACCGAAGCGTGGCAGCAGACCGAAGCGCGAAGACCTCGTAGTCGACGTCGATTCGAGCGGAGAAGATTCAGAAGAGACTGATTTCGAGGTCGATGAGGAAAGCGACGATAGCGATGTAGAAGTCGTGCAAGTTGAATCTGCGAGCAACACCCCCACCAGTAATGGAAATATGGCCAATGGTACTGCCAATGGCCACGTCAATGGTTCAGCAGCATCTAACAATGCCGATGCGGATGGGGACACTGCTGTAACTAACGAAAATAGCCGTGCAACCAGCGAGGATCACGAATCGCTGATCGAAGAAGAGACGACGACGAAGCGAAAAAGAAGAGCGCCGGCTAAAAAGAAGGTTAAAAAAGAGGATGATGGTATTCCCAATGCTGTCAAGCACTTCAATCGCATGGAGAGTGGTCTTAAAGAATTCCACCCTGAACTCAGAAGCGTGTTTGAAGATCTGGCGGAGGACCCGCCTTCGTCTACAGCGCCGGTCGAGCAGCCCGAGGGCATGTCGACACGATTGCTACCATTTCAATTGGAAGGTCTTGGTTGGTTAATTCGCCAGGAAAGAGAGTCGAAGTACCACGGTGGAATTCTGGCAGATGAAATGGGAATGGGCAAGACAATCCAAACCATTGCGCTCTTTCTGAGCGATAACGATGAAAAGTCCGGGCCTATTCTGGTAATTGCTCCTACGGTTGCAGTTATGCAGTGGAAAAACGAAATTAGACAATATACTGGAGAGCGGTTCTCCGTCTGCGTTTACCATGGCGCTAATCGGACCAACGATGTCCAGGAATTGAAAAAGAGCGACATCATCCTTACTACCTATGCAGTAGTAGAGTCTGTCTACCGAAAGCAGGTCAGTGGATTCACGCGGAAAGGCAGTAAGGTCAAGGAAAAGTCCGCATTGCATAATATCGAGTTTCATCGCGTAGTCCTTGATGAAGCCCATAACATCAAAGACCGTCAAGCCGGCACGTCGCGAGCAGTTTTTATGCTGCAGTCGAAGTACCGACTGTGCTTGAGTGGCACACCTTTACAAAACCGAATAGGTGAGCTGTACAGTTTACTAAGATTCCTTCGGGTTGAGCCATTTTGCAAATACTTCTGCACGAAGTGCGATTGCACGAGCGACGAATGGCGCGTTGAACGTCAAAAATGCATATTCTGCGGACACGTTGCCATGCAACATGTGAATTACTTCAATCACTCCCTTCTTAAGCACATCCAACGTATAGAAGGCCAGACAGATTACGCGATGTCGCGAATGCGGCTGCTGTTATCGCATATCATGCTGCGGCGAACCAAGGTCGAGCGAGCCGATGACCTCGGATTGCCTCCGAGAGTAGTCACCGTGCGTCGAGACTTTTTCAATGAAGAAGAGAAGGATCTCTACAGCTCTATTTTCAGCGACTCTCGGCGACAGTTTTCGACATATGCCAATCAAGGTGTCGTGCTGAACAACTATGCAAACATTTTCACACTTATTACGAGAATGAGACAGATTGCTGATCATCCAGATCTCGTGCTTCGACGAGCAGGTGCCTCAAACAACCGTGCTGGTCGAGCTGACGATGACGCTGATGCGGCGGTCGCTGGATTTGTGTGCAAACTCTGTGACGATGAAGCTGAGGACGCTATTCAGTCCCGATGTCACCACACGTTCTGTCGTCTCTGTGTCCGTGAATATGTCGAGTCTTTCCTTGGCCGTGAACAGGATCTTGTGTGCCCTGTGTGCCGTGTAGGATTCACAATTGATTTGAGCGCTCCTGCCTTAGACGCAGACAGCTATGAAACAAATTCGACTGTATCAAAGGGATCGATTATTAACCGGATTGACATGAATGATACCTGGCGTTCATCAACAAAGATCGAAGCACTTGTAGAAGAGCTGTTCAAATTGCGAAGCGATAGACAAACCACGAAGTCCATTGTATTTTCACAGTTCACCTCAATGCTGGATCTAGTCGAATGGAGACTGGCACGCGCAGGTTTCTCCACGGTAAAATTACAAGGTAATATGAGTCCTCATCAGCGCGACAGCATTATTCGACACTTCATGGAGACGCCAAGTGTAGAAGTTTTCCTCGTGAGTTTGAAAGCCGGAGGTGTAGCGTTAAACCTGTGTGAAGCGTCCCAAGTTTTCCTTTTGGATCCTTGGTGGAATCCGAGTGTGGAATGGCAGAGTGGCGACCGAGTTCATCGTATTGGGCAGCATAGGCCGGTTACCATTACACGTTTGATTATAGAGGACAGTATAGAGAGCCGTATCATTGAATTGCAAGCGAAAAAGGCGAATATGATCAATGCTACCATTGGTTCTGACGATGCAGCTTTAAATCGCCTGTCTAAGGACGATATGGAATTCCTTTTCCAAAATTGATGAAATAATGAGGTCACAGCTCGTAACAGGTTAAAAGAATGTGATTTTAGAAAACAGTGATACCCTCGTTCGTAAAACTGTATGTGTAGCAATATACATAATGACAATGTACTTATGAAATATTTTGAAAGATTCTGACCTTTCTTGACTTATGTTGGGTTTTCTACCAGTTTAGCCAAGCTGCTGTCGCACGGCTTGTGCCAGTCTGCCGGCAGCAAAGTCGAATACGCCCTTGAAGCCCTTCTCACTAATATCAAGATTCTGCAAAGATGGCTCCTCGGCTGCCTCTGTGGTAGTGCGTGCCACTATAGAGCGCTTTTCCGTGGCCAGAATAACACCATTATCAATCGTCTCGTCAACAACGAGTGCTAGTCGATCATAGTATGACAAAAGGTATGACTTGTCGACGTGGTGATCCAACATTGAATCGATCGAGTCTCTCAAGGTGATCAAGGCTTGATACACCATAGCCTCGTTCTCGTCTGGAGGGCATAGCAAATAAATTATGACATCGGCCACCTGCTTGTAGACAATTAGGTGTTTATCCATCAGCAAAATGTCACCATTGACACCTTTGGTTTTGCTGACCAGCTTCTTTTCGAAGGCCTTCTGTTCCTTTACGGAGGCAGTCGCGAGTGCCGATTTCACCGCCGAGCGGTTAGCGGGATTGTAATATTTGGTGAGTATTCTTCTTCCCTCATTATCTAGAATCAGCACCGCTTGCACTGCATACAAACTCATTTGAGGATGAAGAACACGAAATTATGATGGAGCTTGTCCTCGAACGTGACTGTGTGTATGTGTCCTCAGATCGCGGTAGGGGCGCGCGCTGCGTTTTACCAGCTGTGATAATATTACACTACTGCTATATTACTACTACTACGACAGTCCTACTTAAGAAGGAGTGCGGGTACATGTCACGTGCCATATACATCCACTGTACGTGCCAAGCTTAAGGAGAATTCGGACCGTTTCATAATTATTGAGGAGTGATAGAGTCCGGGGGTATTTCAGTTCACAAAACAAAATAGGAACCGTGATCGTAACTATAACTGCTACCCTCAACAGGAAAAATCCTCGCTTGAATAACAGCAGAATCAATGAGTGAATTCCACTTCATTGCTGCACGAATCACGGTTGCACAGATATGTCGATCCATGGGCATTGAGAGGGGCAATGCCACCGTGCTGGATGCGTTAACAAGTATTATGCTCGATTACTTGACCCTGCTCGGCACGACGGCAGCAAGTGCGTCGGAGGGCCGCGGTGCGAAGAATGCAGATGCTTCCGATGTCATGCTGGCAGCTGTACAATGCGGTGCCGTGAAAGTACGTCTCAGCGGCGATATGGATGACAACCGAGATATAGAAGAGTTTCTTAAGTGGATCAGAGGACCGCTGCAAAAGAGAATGGCCGATATTGCGAAGCCAAATAGAAATACGCACTCTCAATTTGCCGGCACATTGAATTCTGCTGTCTCTTCCTCACTGCCCCCACTTCCTAATGACACTAATCAAGTCGAACAGACATCTGCACTGGCAACGACAGGCCTGCAGCCTGAAGGCTTCAATACCACTTCTTCTGAGAACGCAGCAGCAGCCAAAGCGCCTCAAGCCGAGATTCCAAATACTGAACCCAGCCTTCCAAAAGACTGGCTTGAAGCCGTAGTATCAAGACAATCTATAATGACCCATTCAGACTGGACGCCGGGGTCATCCACATTTGTTGAGCCGGACCCAACAATATATGGCCGATAGTTATAGTTCGCACATTTTATTTATTTATTGATTAAGCTTTTTTTTGTTTTGTGTTGTGTTGTGTTGTTATTGATAATAATAGACGAAAGGATAAAAAACGTTATACTAATAATGATTGCCAAAAAATACAAAAAAAAAAGAACACATAGATCTCATATTGACACCTCACCGTATATCACTTCTTCAGAAGTTCCTGAACCTCTTGATAACTTAGCTTGCGAGGAGGTCCCTTCACCAATTTTAAGCATTTTGCAATGTCGTCTGGGACTTCGGAAACAATTCCACAGTCGCCAATCATCAATTTAACGGGCTGGCTCACATTCTTGAATGAAGCTTTGCGAGGCATATTATTCGTTCCTGATTGATTGAGACGCGTGTTCCCACCGGGAGTGTCGGGTGTTCCCACTAGTGTTGGATGCGATGCAGGGTAGTCCTGGGCTACACCTGATAAGATGGCTGCTTCTTCGGTAGAAAGAATCAAAGTCGGTCCAAGAACAGTTGCGAGATTCGCCATATCCATTTTGGAGCCAGACTCATCGTCAACATGCGCAAAACTGGAAACCCAGTTGAGGAAATGCGACAAGACCTCAAGTAGGTTGCGATTATTTCTAGGAAGAATGCACAGCAGGAGTTGTACTAGCCTCACCTGTTCAGTGAGCTCTAAGCCCGCAACGGAAGCCCATAATGAACTCAGTCGGCCGCATAGCAAAGGATCAGGCAGATCCCGAAGGAACTTCTTGAGCAATGCGGCGAGCTGAATGGGCGACTCATCAACGAGCAGACCATTTTCATCGGGATTCTTGTCGATTTTCTCCACAAACTCGCGCAAGCGGCGGATGTTTCCGTTCTTGCGGAACACACCTTCAACACTCATGTCTTTCTGACGCATTGCCGTTATGCAGTCGTCAACAAAGCTAGGAATCCGAAGCAAGTAGTGAGGTTCCTTAGATGCATCTGTGTCTGTTCCAACCAGGTTGGAGTCGACGCCATGTTTGGCCACAAGCCGATCCAGCGGCTGTCCAAACACGCGGCCCTCCTGGTCCTTAGGCTGGAACACTTTGCCCATTCTGTTCCAAATGTTACTCTGTTTGCTACCGGGAGCGGGGATCGTGACAAAGTCGATGTCCTTCCCGAGATACTTGATTGCCAGCGGCTGCAAGATCGCCTGGCCAATGAAGCGGACCCAGGCATACTCGTCATCGGTGAGCGTGCCGTAATAGATGGCGGGTTCACTGCTCTGACGCCGTGTTTGCTGAGGAACTTGCTTCGGCAACTCGGTTGCTCGCGCTTGTTCAGAGGCAACAATCCGCCGAATGTCATCCAGGGTCAGGCCGGACTTCTCATTCAGCAGCAACGAAGCGCGCACCAAAGCCGTGGCCGGCGAAGTCTTGGATTTGCTATGAGCAGACAGCAGGCCCTTTGGCGACGCTGTGAGCAGAGTGTCGCTATCGCGCTTCACAGAGGTCATATCCGCGGCCTTCTGGCCGGGCAAAATGGGCGTGGAGGCAGAGCCCTGCTCGCCCAGTTGAGTAGCGTTTATTGGCACTGGGCTGTTTTCGGCAGATCGCGGCCGTCGGTTGTGGGTGAGCACGAGATCGAGCCGCGCCAGGGCGACGTGGAGCAGAATCACATACTGCTCGAGCCGCGTAATACATGAAAACTGCGCTGCTGGAAGCGCCGCCGTGACCTCGACGAGATTGCCGGCGTCGACCGCGGCATTGTCGGGACTCAGCGGCTCTCCAGACAGGCTGCTCTTGAAGCACTGCGGGCGGGCGTGCCAAAGACGGTCGTTGCGCCCGCGCTGGCGATAGCACTTGTCCTCGACGGCCTTTCCGCACGTCAAGCAGCGGTCCGTGCTGAAGGGCGACACGGTCTTGATGGGCTTCACCTGTGCATACGTCCCGATGATCGACAAAAACTGGTCGAGGAAGTTGTGCTTCACAGCTCCGGACAGTCCCTGACGGATGAGGACCTTCAAGTAATGCGCAATCGCACTGGCGAGCGTCAGCAGGTCCTTGGTGAGCCCCTGTACGCGCTCTCGGTCCGGCAAGTCCCGCGTCTTCGACAGCAGAGACATGTAGCTCACGACCTTGCGGCACAGCGTCTTTGCCTCCTTTCCCTGGTCTTTCGGCAGCTCGCCGGAGGAGTCGCCGCTCGCGTTGTCCGGAGTCGGCTTCGGGATCATGTCGAGGGCCGTGAACAGCACCTTGATGTGGGCGATCAAGCGCGCGCTCGTATTATAGGCCTGTTTGCAGTCGCCGTCGACGGCGGCCTGCACGAGCGTGCTGATCTCGGACGCACACACCTCCTCGAAGCCACACAGCGTAGTCCACGTGCGCATCGTGCGGCGGTCAATGAGGTCCTCATGTTTTATGACCTTCTCCGCGCGCGCGTCGAGCGGGCTCTGCGCGTCCGACTTCGCGACGATGTCCTGACGCAGGGCGTCGATCTCGCGGAACTTGCGGTCCGCCACTTTGACGCTCCAGAACTTGAAGATCATGTAGCATTCGGGGTGCCACTGCTGCTGCTTGCCGCCGCGGTACGTCTCGACAAACTGCTTGAGGATCGGCGACTTGCAGCCTTCGCAGTGGAACGCAAACAGCGCCGAGTAGTGGCAGCGGCAGTAGACGTCGCCGTTGTACTCGAAGTAGCTGTCGTCGGGGCCAAACACGGTCGTGCACAGCGAGCACGTGAAGTGCTCGACGTGGTACTTGCGGTCGAGCGCCGTGATGTAGCTGCCTCTCAAACTGTTGCCGCAGCGGTAGCACAGCAGGTTTTGCCGCTTGAAGTAGCAGTGCTCACAGAGCGGCTTGTTCTCGACGGGGAAGAACTTCGCTGCGCACGGCGAGTTGCAGTCCGCGCACGTGAAGCAATTAATGTGGAAGGCCGACCCGAGCGCGCGCACGAAGTGGCCGGAGATGTCGCCGTCGCACTTCGCACACCGTCTTCGCGAACTCAGCGCCCGCGCTGTGTTCGATAGTTTTTCCGGCGTGCTGCTGCCCTTCTGTGCGCTCTCGCTCCGAGGAATCGGGTTCGTCGTGGTTGCTGTCGCTGTTGTCGTGGTGGTGGAAGTTGTGGCAGCGGCGGCGGCGGCTGCAGTGGCCGTCGTCGTGGCCGGATCAGCGCTGGTTCTCGGCGTGTACCAGATCGACTGGTTCTCCTCGCGTCTCTGCGCAGTCGTCACGGCCTGGGGGGTGTGCATTGAGGCCGGAGAGTCCGAGTAGTACGTGTGGGTCGTCGGCGGGGTCGGCTGCACGGGCGCGTGGGCGTTCGGGACGACCGACTTTGCCGGGTAATGCGGGGGCTGCGCGAACTCGGAGATGGTCTCCGCCTGCGCCCATTCCTGGGGATTCTGATTGGCATCCGGCTGGTTGTGCCGGAACGGGTTCGTGTTGCTCTCATTTCCGAAATTGGCTCGAGGCGTCTCGACTTTCGGCGAGGCGGTAAGCCCGTGCGGTGACGCCCGCGGCGTGTAGAACGAGTCGTCCATCTGGAGGGACCGGCTCACCCGCCTCCGGTGCAGTCGCTGGCCTGAGGCAGAATCTAACTGAGTCTGGAGCATTGCCGCGTCGCGCCCGCGCGCCGGTGGCGTCTCCATTTCGTCTGACTAGATGCTGTTAATTAATCGGTCGATACTGCCTACCGTGTTGTTTTCGGCTCGCTGGCCCCTACCCCGCTAAAAATCGTCCTAATGAACGACAACTACCCTAGAGGTCCCAACCTTACCCATCGGGACGTGTTCGTGGCCTCCTGGAATCCAAGTTGCATCCGAAACAAATGGGAAAAGAATCGAGGAAAAAAAAAAATAAAAAAATAAACAAGAAACTGCAATTGCCAGACGCAGCAGGCATTTCGTGGGAGTCGTGGCTACGCATAACCCGGGTCAAATTATATAGATGCATATTTCATATAAAAATAGATCCTGTGCTTTTGTTCCACATGCAATGACGTAGTTTCCATCCAGAACTGGTTTCCAGCCTCTATGTTGGCACTTGGTTAAGTAAACCCCCTACTATGGCCTGGATGACAACCGGTGCCACTCTTAATACAGATGTGAGAGCGTCTGCCCCCTCCTCACCGAAGCTCAATAAAGCGTCATAGTTTTGTCTGAGATGGGACTCACGCGCATCATGGGTCCCATCACGTGCGCCCATATCCTAACTCGATCACTGTTGATACCTGTCATAGTATGCATGGTGTGCGCAGTGTGCGTAGGGGCGAGGGTTTCTTGTGTTATTTATAGTATGCAAATATCAAACAGCTATATTCTGTGATTCCATTGGATTAGACTCAGATGGCAAGCGAGCCACACAAGCTTCTCCACGAGTGACTCACGACCGCGTAGGTCATAACTTATTATGACGTAAAGATATAGATATCTATTTACGGGGAAAAGCGCTAATTTGCGCGGACGAATCCAAAATGTAATAAACATTCGCCAGATTCGACCCAAATTGCGCCGTTACTGCTTGGTTTGCCTTCATTAATGGGACCAGTGCCAGCAATTCTTTCGTTTGTTTATGTGAATTCGCGATTGCAGATACTAGATTAGAACTCATGCTGAAATATACGTTTGAGTGAGGGGACAAGACCAATACAAGATTTGACTACCACTGATATTGTTTGTTGATGTTTCGTAACCAGAGAGAGATACCTGTTGAAAGTGGGACCATTCTGGTGTTCGGATGGGGCCAGTTTGGCCGTATTACGTGACCCAGGAACTATATCAGTGCACAGGGATTGGTATAGATAAGTAACCAATTTAGACAAGAGAGACTAAATAATATCTAAGAGAAACCTCTATGAGACAATAGGGCCGATGTTGGCAGGTCCAGCTGCCGTACGGCTGCCCCGAGATCATTTGTATGTACACACTAGAAAAGATGCACACTGGTGTGTACCAGAGTGAGGCAGGTCCAGGGATAGATCCCCTGACCTAAGCCTGCCTTTATTCTGACAATACCAACCTGCTTCAATATGATTGAGTTAGGGTTCGGTTTATGAGAAGATGCAAACACCTAGAAACGGGAGGATATGACTACGCCGCCGCGGGAACCTAAAGACAGACCCTCTCCACACAGACCCTCTCCACAAATTTCTATTACAAACAATTCCTAATTTGGCATACGGGAAAAGGAGGGGAGTTCGATGTTTCCAGATTTGACCCGCACTTGCAGAGTTCCGAAGTTCGGACACTTCCGTGTCTTCGATCCATTTTCAAGCAAATTCATTTTTTCCCTTCTGAAATAGAAATAAATAAAGAAACATTAAACAACAAAAGATATAGATATAGACATCCAGATTAAAGTCAATAAATATATGTAATTTTTAATAATAAATATGGATGGGAAAAAATGATATTAGCCTTCTGCAGCATTATTGTCTGCTGAGTCTAGCCAGCTTGAGCCGACTCGCAGTAACTCTTCAATGGTTTTGCGAACGACAACACTAGCACCTCTACTAATTTTCGTCTTCTTTAGCGGCTTCATCGTATATTGGCCAACTCCCTTTCCGACTTTTATCGCTTTTCGTACAGGACTTACCCCCGATATAAGCCCTGTGAGCTGATTTGCTCGGATATCAGGTAACCAAAGTTCCATGAGTTCTTCAAAAAGACGATCCCATCCATTGACCCCATGGAGCACATTGGCAGGTAGTGTAAGCTTAGCACCTTTGACGGCAAAAATGTTGAGAAGTTCAGATGCAGTGCCTGAGCGCAGGCTCCTGTAGTCAAGTTTCCTAGGATTGTAATCTATAGTAAGTGAAACCCCACCAAATTCAAACCGTTGTATGAAATCCGAACGCCCAATACTACTAGCAGTCTCTTCTCCTTCATAGCGCTCTGAGCCAGGATCGTCCTCGGAAGAGAATTGGAAGTACCTATTTAGGAACTCGAGCGTATCTTGGTCAAGTGATATTCTAAGAGGTCGCAGAGATAATGAGGCTCTTATTTCTGGCGCAAATTTTGGACCGACAGTATCTTGAATGAAATGCAAGCCACTTCGACTAGAGTTTCCCTCCAGCGAAAGTAAGTGTTTGAATTTACTGGTGTTGACAAGGTCACTGACCTTGCCGTCTTTGATCTTGAGAGAAAAGTGTGCATTTGGATTATCAAGGGAGATGTGTTGCACTGCTTGAACTCGTCGCAGCGATAGCACGATCTTCGGTTCCATACTTCTGGCAAAATCCGCCGGACTGCCCAGTTCTCTGGCAACTTTATCTCGTAGATTTTTCACGTTCATCGGCATAGCAACAATGATCATAGACTGGTACATGAAATCGCCAACAATGGCTTTTTCATCGTCATCCTTGTCGTCTTCTTGGTTCACGCGGTATTCGTCTTTACGTAGCATTTCTGCAGCTCTGCTGACTCTTTTCACAGTTTCTTGCATAACCTTCCTGGAATTATCAAAGTCAAAACCGTCGAATAACTGAAATTGCCCCCTTATAATGTCAACTTTCACCGAATAATCGTTATTTTTGTCACTTAACTCCTCCTGCGATGGTTCAGTTATGTTTTTCACGCTGGTCCTATTTAGCTCCTTCAGGTAATCATCTTTAATGTCAAGTTTAGCCAGGGTTCTTTTTCTGATCAAGTGTGGCTGCCTTGAGAAATTGTTCGAGATAAAAGCACTCTCAAGGATATCATCAAATATGTTAACAGTTGATTCCATTTCAACTTTGTAATCATGAGACGAAGCCGATGGTGTAAGAGTCTCCGAGAGCCTTATTAAAGAAGCGAAAGTATCAGCACAACATCCTAGTGCTAAACTGTCAATTTTGATTGAAGTTGAAGTATCTTTGATGTCAATGACAGCCTCAGCGATTTTCAAAACAGGGACATATGTTCGGGGAAGACTGGGGTCTTCCATGTCAACATAAAGGGATGGTACAGTACATGAAATCACATTTACACCATCAAAACCCAATGTAGATTGTCCGAGTTTAGCTAGCAGATTGTGAGTACCCACCTTAATCAAAGCGTTATCAAAGCTGACACCGACGTTAAGATGTGGAAGTCCTGTGGTTACGTTGCAAAATCTCGTATCTGTTTGATAGGTAGCCCCTTTTGTTCTGTCTCTGCTGAATTGGTTAATGTCCAAATCTAATTCTCTAAAATGAACATTAGCATTGAGTCCTCTCATATCATCTATGGATCTGGCGTCAATTTCTAACGTACCAGACACATATTTATAATGACCTGCCAGGTGACAGTTGAACGTTAATTCATATGGAGATTTCTGCATATTGAGAGCACCTTTGATATTGAACTGGTCAATGCCCTTGATAAAGACAGAACGTATATTCATGTTGATATTGGGGATGATGGAGAGGCTGCATTCAGGTTCCCTATTGATACTGTCAGTATCGATGTCGAGTGAACTCTCACCATAGTTGGCTTTTCTTGATAAGATTTTGCTGTCGCTCAATGTGTCCTTGATGAGGTCTAGTTGGTTAAGAAACTCATCTGTTATGTGAGCTCTGATCTTATCCACGACCAATCCATCAAGAAAGCTTAGGTAAATATCGCTTATTAGGACTTGGCCATCCCCTGCTGTGAGCACAATTTCTCGGATATTGACACCAACCTCTGTGACACGGTGTGGAAAAACGTGTACTGTTAAAGCGTCCTCAACGCAGATACGAAGCTCGGGAAGAAAAATGTTCATAGGTTCCGGCTCGGGGTCCTCAGGTGGATTTAATGAGCTCAGCAGGTCTTTCACCCGACCGAAGAGATATTTCGCCGATGCCAAGTAGTCCAATGGAATGTTTACGCTCAACGGTACCTCCCATGTAAGTTCTAAAAGAGAACTGAAACGGATAGTGACGAAAGGAGTTACGTGAAGGATTTCTGGAATACTGAGCTCATTTATCTTGATCTCACCAGAGGTGACTAGGATCTTCGCGAGTGTTAGCGCCTGTGAAGTCGTGTCCCAGCTATCAAGAATATCAATCCTCTCAACGAAAAATCTGAAATCACCCAGCCTCCATTGATTATTATCATCATTGTTCGTAGGTTTATTCTTTGATAGATCAGATCCGTTTAGAGGGCGTCTTGCTTTGAAAATGATCTCATTTAAGCACAAAATGAGCAACTCAAGACACTCAAGTCCATCGGCCCGCACATAATCAATATCTGCATCGAAATTTAAAAGATTGAGATCATAAGTGAAAACCATACGATTGATCGTCGCTAGCTCTGGTCCCCCATTGGTGGCAAATATGGGGTGGTCTTCCAGAAATACAGACTTCGACATAAAATCCTCCTCAGTACCAGTTGTGTTCGTATTAATGGTCACAGATTCTATTTCAATGCGATTCTTTGTGGGTATTATGATCTCACCAATTGTTATGGCAATTTCCTTAGCATCTGTGATTGTCAGATTGAAAGTCACATTTGACGCAAGAATACTTATTTGTGCCAAAATCATATCAGCTAATCGTGAGGTCATCGTTGAAGGATTTTTAGAGCCTTTTTCATCCTCATTCACAGGTAACTCGCTCTCGAGCTGGTCCAAATTATCTCTGGTTGACTCTAAAAACATTGATATGGCTAATTCTGGAGAGGAGATGGACTCTAGGGATGCATTGATGTTTATTTCTGAAGCATTTATGCTCACTCCTGATGAATTGAGCTCTAATATGAGACTTCCAATGATGAAGTCATTTATGCATATGTCTTGGGTGCTGACTTTGGAGGGGTCGACACTAACATTGTTCAGTTTTAACGCTGTCGTGCTCAATTCGAGCTGTGTGGAATTGACATCCGTAAAGATGCCCAATCTTGAAATGATGTATGACCAGATACCCCTAGTAATACTGGGCCATACCATCGTTCAAAGCGATGAGTGTGGACCGCGTAATTACTTATTCCGCAATCCTTGTTCAAATACTTCTAAATTCGATATAGCACAGGATTATGGCGAGAATGGCGCTATCAGTTACGCCCTAGCCCATTGGGTTGAAACAAGCATATCGATCGACTTACGGTGAACTATAGGACGTGACAGGACGGCATTGAGTCCGATTTTTGGAAGTGTCTGCCAACACAGCGGCTCTTATTGTGCGTTAAGTTGAGTGAGATAGGTATATATATAGGTCTGCTCGGTATGAATTAGTTACAAACTCTTGTTGGTTAATGATCATCAGCAACGCCGAATAATCTTGATAGATAGAGACTCCGCAAATTCCGTTAATGTGTCTCTCTAAAAAATAACATTAGAACCATCGATTTACTGAAATGCAGATACGTAGATTATTAATTTTCGTCACATCTTCGCGATTCCGGCTGATGAATAACATAGTACTAGTAATGTCACTCAAGCTGGCCAGGACTCAGAGTCTGCGTCGATGCTGCATGTGTTTTTTCAAACCTGGTTTCACTCCACGTTTGGAATCCTTAGTTACTCTAGCCGAATTTGCCTTCGGCTTGATCTCTGGCTCATCGTCGTCACTCTCATTTTGAGCACGCTTGCCACGTTTATACTTGAGTTTTCCTGACTGCGTTCGCACCGGGCCGGACTTCACTGCTTCCATGTACGCCTTAAGAGCGTCAGCAGTAGCAGCTTCGCGTTCGCCTTGTACGTCACGTCCAATTACGAGTTTGCCATCCTTGGTTTGAGGGAGTTGATGCTTCATTTTACGCTCAGGTTGAGCCTGAGGCTTGCTGGTTGAAATCTTAGAAAGAGCTTGTTCATCGAGCAAATTAAGCGGATCATCACCTCCGAGAATGAATTGCTCGCTTTGTACTTTTTTACCAGCTTTTTGTCGGTTTGTCCTAGAATTTTCCGGCTTGATATCTTCTTCTTCACTCTCCGATTCTGAGCCATAAAGAGCTTCGTCAAATTCGTTATCAAACTTACGTGAAGATGCTGGCACGCTCTCTAGTTGCGCACTGTTTCCGTTGGCACCACTTCCCTCTTGCGATTGATGACGCTTCCGTCTAGCTCTTTCCTTTGATTTGTGGATATTGTGCAGAAGCTTCTTATCTGATTCCGGAAATACGGCATCCAATGCCTCATATCCACATCTTCGGAGAAGTCGTTCCACCAAATGCTTGACTTTAGACTTAAAGTGGTTCTTATGCTCATTACTCCAAGCCAATAATAGAGTCAGCAAGGGACCTAAGTGCCTGAGAAGCTGCTCTTGCGGCATAATTAACACGCTGACCTTCACAAATCCCAAAGCTGCCGTGACAATTTCACGACTAGGTGATTCTAGGAGCATGTAAACTAATTCGATATATTCCTCCAGTTTGCCTTCAGGGAGGTCTTTATGGAACTCAAAAAGAACTCGAGCTAAAGCCGTAGCTGTGGCAGCGATCATATGTTGGGTGTCACCAGCCAAGCCGGCCATGATCATCTCAAAGTACTCCACTAGACTAATTTGAGGTTTGTTGTCATCTTGAATTTCGGGAATTTGTGAATGATCAACGATACCGCCATTAGATGATTGCATGCGCCGACCCATCAAAACCAATAGGTCAAACGCACTTTCCCGGGTCTTTTCATTGGGATCTTTGGTTCCCAGAATAGCTTCTGGAAGAATGCGGAAAACAAAAGAGAAGTCACCTCCATCAGGTATTTTAGACACAACAAGAGCCAGAGCCTGAAGGCGGGTTCGACGAGCATTTGGCAAGACATTGTTCTGCAAATCTAAGAGGCAACGCACTAGAACGTCATTTTCAATGCTGGAACCGAAATTAGCGAGTGCCCGGTATGCCTTTTTCTGCATCAACGCATCTGATAGCGCTGCTGTCGTCTTGAACAGATTGAAGAAAATCTCACTCGTTTCACTAGTCAAATAAGGAGCGATGGCAATTGTTATATCCATCATAGTGTGACTAGTTTCTGCCGCCTTCTCATCGCCAGAGGTTAAGCTCTGAGCAAGCAGAGCCGATATCTGATTAAATAACTGAGTGATTTCGTGTTTAGGAAGAACAGCCAAATAAGCGTCAACAGTTTCCAAAACGTAGCCCCTTGAGTTGACCGGCATGCTTTGAAAAACGTTTAGAAGAGCCTTTAGAATATCAGCGCCATGCGTATTCACAAACTCTTCAGTGTCTCTTCCAGTTTCAACGAAAGTCTTAAGACCCAGGCATATCATAGGTCGCATGGACGGTCGTGAATATAGCCAGCTCAAAACTAACTGCAATTGATCAGTCTGCATAGAATCGGTAGCTTCATTGCAGAATCTGGAGAAAAGAATGAATAACTGATCAGCAACAGTCAACAAAATTTTGCCTCTCCGAGTCTCGGCGACCCCTCCTGCTGCTTCCTCAAATCTCTGGGCAAGCGGTACAATATCACTGAAGTAATATGACAGGTCAGTATGCTGAACACTCTCAGCGAGTAAGGGTAACATCCACGCACGACCGTTACCAGTCACAGGATCCAGTTGCAATGGGACGAGGTTTAGTACAATACGCGGGCCAAGAACTCTAATTGCAGCTGACAAGACAACGTCTGCCTCATTAGTGGCCGTTCTCAATGCACCTACTACGCGGACAATGTTCAGAAGATCGTCAACCTTTGGAGCTAGATCAAAAGGAAGCACAGCGATGAAAGCTGCACATACTTCGCATACAGTCGCAAAAGCACCGTGATACTTGACCTGCAAGAGGGGGAAAAGGTATTTGGACGCTAGTGTTTGCGCAGCTCCGAGATCTTCAGAGTCAAAGGCTTCACTAATCAAAGCAATAAGACACTGGCCAGCACTCTCAACAACCTCTCTCTGCGAGCTAGTCAAATATTCAATCACACTTTCGGCAACATCCAAAATACTCTGCGTTTGCTGAGCCAACAATGCTAACCAAGAAGGAGCCAACTGCTTGTCATTGATGGCTGGTTTCAGAGCAAGCAATAAAGATGTGTTCTCTCTATCCCGCGGGAGTGCATTTAACACATCAAAAGCAGCAAGGACAATATACTGCTCAGCATTTCGCACTGTTTTCAAGATAAGTTGAAGAAGCTCATCGGTTTGTTTTTTCGCCAGGCGATCATTATTCGCTTTGACAACAACCTTGAGAAGCTGCAAGGAATGAACAATTTTTTGTGCATTATTGGATGCATCAATAGCAGCAGCAGTTGCAACAAATGCAGCATCAAATGCAAGCTTGTGACCTCCTTTTCCTTCGTTTAAAATGTTTTGTACAGCCTCAATTGAGCGCTTTCGGATCTTCGGACGAGAGTCTTGCGCTAAAGCTAACACACCGCTAAGAGTGCGCTGAGCACCAAGCTCGGTAAGAGGCACTTGCCATGCAGAGGCATCTACACTGATAAGAATTGCTTCAAGCACAGCGACCGCTGATCGTGTCAAAGATGTGCTAGCTTCTTCGAGGAGAATAGGCAGCAGCTTGGAGATCGTGACATCAATTTTCGACGCTAGTAATGGCTTGGGAACATGAGGTACAATATATGCAAGCAACTCAATTGCAGGTTCGACAGCATTTTGACGATTAAGCAAAGAAAGTAAAGCAGCATAATATGCTGTAGCGTTGAGTTCCTGATTTTCTTCTTTCAAAAGAGATTCTACACCATCTAAAAGAGCAACCTGGCGCACATGCGCAGGGATTTTAGAAGCGCGAAGATTCCTGACTCGATTTAAATCTTCTGCAAGAGACATAGAAATTCTATGTGTAATTTGATCGAATTTGAGCGGAGATCTAGTCAAGGTTTTCTGCGCGAGATGTGCGTAAAGTCTGAAGAATGTTGCAGAGACTTATGTAATTTTTTTCCATAAATTTCATGAGCTATAATTTTTTTTCTGTTGCATAAAACTACTGATCTACCGCCTTCATAGGGTAAGGCATATGCTTGGTCTTTCTTGAGCTAGTGCACCGGTACCGATAAATCAGTAGCCTTAAAATTGAGGCAGGTATTCTATGGCGTTGAATGCAGCCGAACTCCTTGCAAAAGTACGTCAGCGCAAAAAAAAACTCAATTCTTGGGAATGGTGGAATACTGCTGTTGGCGATAAGATCTATCAGGATGTGAATAGATCGCACAATGACGAGTGTGATGATCCAGAGCAAATTACAACACTTCATCTTACTTCTGATGAACGCAAAAGACAGAAAAGGCTAAACAGATTGACACAAGAAGACGAACATCGAAAACGCATTAAGCTGGGTCTAGAAAAAGCGCCTCCACCCAAGCTGCGAGTCAAGAACGTTCAGGCCGTTTTCGGTGCTGCTTACTTCCAAGACCCTACTAAGTATGAACTTCTAGTTAAGAAAGCTGAGGAGGAACGTCATCAGGAACATATGGAACGCAATGAAGCGAGAAAATTATCGGCTGAGGACAAATGGGAGAAACACATAGAGAAAGTTCGGAAGAATCGTGCAGAAGGTCTGCATTGCGTCGCGGTGAAAATGCCGCCTGTGAATTCAAAAGAGCAGTATATCATAGATTACACTTCAAAAAAGTACGAACTTACAGGTGCACTTCTTCTTTCCGAAAATGATGCTTACTTAGTTCTGGAGGGCGGGGGTCCTGAAATATTGAAATGTGAGAAATTGCTGATAACAAAATTCAAATCACATTTATTATGGAAAGGACAATTGCTGAAGGCAAACTTCGCGCGCTGGTCCATTCACACGCTGCCAGATCGAAAATCATTCTTAAAGGCTTATGGTGTTGATTCTATTTTCGAAACAGTGTGACATCGGATCGACAGCGACTGTCGCATTGCTTCATGGAAACACACAACTCTTGAGCAGATTTAGGTGGCTCAGCAGAAACTTCGTTGCCGCCTTGGTTACAACCAATATTTATTGATTTATTTATTTGAACCCAAGTCCTTTATACTTGGTGGTGATAACTATAACTAGATTTTATTCCGTCATTGTCAATGCAGATTCACAGAAGCTATCGTGAGAGACTCTGTCTCATCATTCACTCTGTCTCATCATTCTGCGTGACACGCGTTCTATTTTATCAGGAGGAACGTTGCTAAAGTAATTAACAGAATCAACCTACATCTCTTAGTTACAGATAAGTACTACTCTCGAGCGCAGTTTATATAATACGGTTGTGGCACAGCTGTCACAGCTGAATAGTAGCAAGCGGGGTGGAGTAGCGGCAACTCGTTGGGCTCATAACCCAAAGATCCCTGGATCAAAACCAGGCCCCGCTAAGTTTATTTTTTCTGCTTCATGAATATTTAAAATACACTATCAAAAAGTGTATGTTCTACTTCTGACAGCGAGATTTATGCCATATTTTTTATTCATAAATATATATCCAACACATTTGATAAATAAAATCTCATATGTTGCTGTCATAATGCTTTACAAGACGTCCTAAATATAACCATCTAATATGGCCTAGCTGTCACTAGCAGTCGTGGAAAGCGGGGTGGAGTAGCGGCAACTCGTTGGGCTCATAACCCAAAGATCCCTGGATCAAAACCAGGCCCCGCTACTAATTACTTTTTGTCATCGCTTTTTTGATGATATCATAGTAATTGGACGACACCTTTGTTTTTTCTTTTCTTTTTTGCAACAATAATATCTCAAAGAAAGTTTATTCGCTAAATAAAAATTGAAACAAAGTCTCTTCAACTGTTTTCCACCGACATTTATGGGATATGTCTTCCTCTGGCATTAGGATGCGCTTCCATACATAACCCTTGTGCTTTATATGGAGGAGCCCTCTTTATATCTAAAGTGATAAACAAAAAAAATGATCGCAAAACGAATAGCTTGTCAGGAAGACGTTGAAAAGTTTAAAATTAGTAAAACATACAATGACATTGTGTCGTTTATTTTGTCATTGAATGATGCTGCTAAAGATCGGGAAATTGGAGTCGTAGATCCAGTTTCGCCAGCAGTCGCCACACTCACAGCCGCTCTTGATAATGTAAATCAATTGATATCAAAGCACCCGGCCGCCCCATCCAGTTCAAGATTCGGTAAACCAGAATATGCTGGCTTCTATGATGAACTGAGCGAGCAAGCACCGAAGTGGTTAGAACCGCTAACTAGCAATCCCGAGGTAGCTGAGTATTTTGCTGAAAGCTTCGGAAACCGGCAACGCATTGATTACGGAAGTGGTCATGAGCTCAATTTCATTTGCTCGTTGCTATGCCTTTATAAACTGCACATTATTGACGAGAATGACCTCCCAAATCTTGTGTTGAACGTTTTCAACCACTACCTTGATATCATGAGATTAGTTCAACAGACATACTGGCTTGAACCAGCAGGTTCTCATGGTGTCTGGGGTTTAGACGATTATCATTTCCTTCCATATTTATTCGGGAGTGGTCAACTTCTAAATGATCACTTTGTCAGACCGATCAATATCCACGATCCCGACATTGTCGATATTTACAAGACCAATTACTACTTTAAGTCGGTTGCATTCATAAACAAAGTGAAAACTGCTTCATTAAGATGGACCTCCCCACTTCTGGATGACATCTGTACTGTGAAAAAATGGTCTAAGGTGAATGAAGGTCTCATCAAAATGTACAAGGTCGACGTGCTCGGCACACTTAATGTTATACAACATTTCTTGTTTAGTGATCTCTTGCCAGCGCCTGAGGGCGTGACTGAAGCCTCTAAGGTCGGAGACGAGGTTCACCTTTATTGCTGGGCAGATTGTTGCGGAATACGAGTGCCAAGTGCCATTGCTGCTTCAGAGTCCAAATCAAATGGTCATAATATGAAGAAATCTGCTGCAGTACCTGTGGATTGAGATAGGGAAGAAAGATTACAATCATAAATAGAATAAACTCAATAAATAATTTAGCATCATCGTCAATAAGAAAATCGAAGTTGCGCTGCATTGAAAACGGGTGGCTTCCACCTGAGTTTTGATGGATCGATTCTGTGTGGTTTGCGTTTTTTGCGCTCCTCATAACGCTGCATTGCAGCGTCTGTCAGGCACACAATGTACTGGCCTGCACTATACTTCAGCATGCTCATTGCCTGCAGCGTTCCGAGAATGTCTTGGGTTGTGAATGAAGTTGCCAAACTTAAGTCTTCTACGGTTGTAGTTCCATTCACACCAGCACTTTCGACCATGTATTCTATAAGGGCATCTCTCCAGAATGAACGGTATGAGATTAAACCGAGATCACTTAGTGGTTTCTCCGGTGATCCAACCTTGCCTTCTCTTTTAGAAAGATTGTAACTAAAATCAATGAGTACCTTTCCGTAGCCAAATCGCTGGTATGGAGGTAATGACAAAATACAAGCAACATTATAACCTTCAGCACTGTCCTTTTCTTTACTGAAGTAGCCAACAAGATGGTGACCATATTCATCACGAGTTGTCATGCAATAGAATAAAAACGGATCCACATCATAGTAGACGGTTTTGTGATCGAGGAATAGTTTGGAGAATAGAGAGAGATTTCGGCACCATGTTCGCTGCTGACGTCCATCAACTTCAAAGAAGGAAAACTTCTCATCTCGATAAATTTCATTACCAGGCGGGTGACGCATTCGATACTTCTTACGGAATCGTCGGAATTGATACTCATCTGCAAAATATTGCAGGCTGTACTCACATATGTACACTTTGTCCTCTTCAACAAATTCTTGAGGATACGGGCTAAAATACCAGGGCTCGATCTCGTATTCACCAAAGATTACTTTGTTCAAATTTCGCACGCGATGTACTTCACTAGGATTTTGTGTCATTGATCCCGATTTACGAAGGTGCTCTAATTCTTTCTGAGCATCGAACTCAACCTTCTCGATTTGTTCCCCATCTGCTTTAGTTTCCTCCCCATTCTTTTCTCCTTTCTCTTCAGCAGTTTTTGCAACGGGTTTCTCAATTCCTCGGTTCAGTCGAAGTCGGGATTCTTCAACCCATTCATCGAGACGTTTGTTGAATGCTTCGTAGTGTACATAAAATTCGAGTTTCCCCTTTCGAATACGTTCGAGCAGAAGTTCTGCTTTGAGCTCCTCGCCACTCCGCTCGACATAGACTTTTGATCCAATCAGACTATCTGACATTATTGCAACTCTGCTCTATGATATCCAAATAAAAGAAAAAAAAATACAGCTTATGCCAGCGGCACTGCCTTTCAGTGGTATCGTCTTCGCGTCACTTATGCGGTTGGAAAATAGATAATGTTGGGAAGAGGCCAAAATATTAGATAATCCACATGCGTATGCTATTGTCGGTATGTCCGGAGATCAAACGCGATTCTGAGAAGTCAATTGTAGATGCAAGAACGCTCGGGGATGTTTTTTGCGACCTCAATTCACCCGTTTCATAGTCATATGTACTGAATCCAGTTTCATTTCCTGCGTAAATTTTTTCGGCTTCAGCTGCTAAGGTGGTAGTCTCACTGCCAAATTTACCTAACTGTGACCCATCCGGTAATGTCCATTGTCTGATTCCATCGCGACCAGCACTAATAAAACTATATTCCGCCCTGGAAACCAACATATCCCTCGGTGAATTTTCATGTTGGGTCAGTGTCTGCGTACATCGACCGTCCACAATATCCCAGAATTTGATAGAACGATCTTGGGAACATGACATCAGTTGCGGTTCATCATCTTGAAAAATTACTTTATTAATTGCGGCGTCATGTCCAGTGAGAACATGAAGAGGTAAGCGCGTTCTAACGTCCCATAATCGGATCGAACTATCTCTTGAACCGCTAGCCATTAAATATGGAATACTTGGGTGAAGAGCAACAGTATACACACCACTACGATGGCCATGGTACTGCCGCACTGGTTTGTTGTATTCAAGATCCCAACATAGAACTTGGTTATCTTCGCTCCCTGAAAACAAGTAGGGGTATGTAGACGAAATTGCTAATGTGCGTACCGGGAGACGGTGTCCTGTCAGAGTGAGCTTCAATTTTCCTGTGGCAAGTGTCCATATTTTGATTGTTTGATCGGCTGATGCAGAGGCAAACCATTCATTTTCCGGATCTACAGCTAGATCCCACACCCACCCATCGTGACCTTTTATAATGCGCTGGAGTTTCATATCATCTTTCAAACTTTTAATGACATTACGAGGGAATTCATCAGAAGACATTCCTCTAGGATTTTAGATTTCTGTACGAGTACGCAAATATGAATATAAATTAAATCTATGGATGTATTCATAAATAGGTTTTGGGCAAACATGAGTTCTGCTATGGCTGTGGAATCCAATGTATGCATGTAAAAAATGCGAAACACATTGGATATAAGAAAAAAATATAGGCAAGATCAAGTTTGCACTTTATAATGCAGACATGGTGAAATCATACTCAATTGTGGGTGTGACACTGGCAATGAATTTTAGGAAGATAATGAGATACTGATCTACTCTCAGTCCTTGTGGTATCTCCTCCCATTCGCCGTTGGCATCATTTTCATCGCTTTCAGCTAAAGCCTTCGCATCCGCCATATCTAAAAGCATACGCATGACTCCAGCATGTCGACACGGATGGATGCTTATCAATGTCAAATTGGACTGGAAAGGAGCACTCTCTATTGTCACTGTCTTGTCCTTGTAGTCTCCAATAATATCATCAAACATCGCTCTTGGCGGTAATGGCGACCCATTGCTATCGAATCCGCTCAAATATGCCTTCGGCACGCGGTAAGATGTTGAATAAGTAATGTACACGTTGTAAGTTCTCTCGTTTGACGTATCCTTTGAGGCTGCTCTATCTACCTCAGTGTCCTCTTCTATTCCTAAAGCGTCTAAATCTTCGATTTCAAGTGGCGTATCGTCGTTCGAGTCGCTCATTCCAGCATGAGTTTTCTTCTTAATAACCCATTCGTCTTCTCCACCGTCGTCTACCAATTCTAGCTCTGATTCATTCACAGTGGCTCTTGACTTGCTTGGAACATGTTTGGTTACTAAAAACTGTTTATCTTCCGGCAAGAAATCACGCCGTTTACCTGCAGATGCGCTACCCCACGACCAAGTGGGGAATTTGTTTACGAGGTAATTGCCAGCCTGAACAAACTCTTCTGGCGTCAACTGACCAGTCTTTTGAAAATTGGATTCGTGTGATATCGGAGTGAGATACTCCCGCAAATTCGAGAATGTTGAACGCAGCATATAATAAACAAAGGCACCAAAGCTATCAATTGACCTTGTTGTTTAAGTGTGTACAATGAACAGTGTGGCTATTTGTGTGTGTATTTTGTGAGTTTCCTGTTTTTCGTGTTCTTTATACGGTTTTCACGAGAAACTTAGTTGACCCCTCAGTACTCACTGTGTTTGTGCTATGAGGCACACAGTACTTAGTGGATGGCAACACCCACAATCATCAAGTATCTGAGATCATGTGCCTCCTCTGTTCCCTATCTAGCGAGTATAGTACAGCAGGACGATGGAGGTTCCCTTTGGTGACCCTCAAAATCTTGTTAGGGTAATGTGCTACTATCATGTGATCCAACGTTCAGTTCTTTGCACCGGCAGGCAGACAACATATCTATGTTGTACAGCGATCGATGGATTCGAGAGCATGACAGTAGATCCTAGCGTGCGATATCAATATATGTTATCTTTTATTTTCTTCTTTTCCAAAAGACCAGCTCGAAAATTGAAATAGGATTGTTAATATTTGTACAACTTTTATAATGTTCTAAAAAGCACATGTTAAGTGCGTTCTATAGGGCCGCCAGCAGCCTCGGGGTCGTCATGAGTAGTATCAAAGTTTTCATCATATTCAGTGGGACCGTCACTCAACTCATTATCATCGATCTCAAATTCGTCTTCATAATCGTTGAGTTCTAGCCCATTTTCGGTGACGGGATCGTAAGTGCCTTGGAGTCGCTTACGGAGGTATCCGTAGTAAATAACAGGCACAGCAATACAGGAAAGAATTATCAGACCAACAATTGAAGCAAAAATGTAGTATCCAAGGGAGTGTGATGACCACCCCGAGTGAGGCTGCTCGTTCGCAGGCCTGTCGTCGGTGGAAGGCGGTGCCTCAGGGGATGAGGACGGCGGAGAGGACGGTGGAGCGGCCGTTTCCGTAGCGATAGGCGCTAACTGCGGAGTAGTTATTTCGGAAGATGTGAATAAGATCGGTGGAGGTGGAACAAATTCGTCTGATGTTGTGGGAACCGGTGTAGCTGCCTCAGATTGATCGTCTGATGAAGTGGGCACGGTATCCGGGTTTCCCTCAGATTTTACCAATCGGGCGGGTGGCTCGTAATCATCCCATACTTCGCTAAATCTTTTCACTTTCGAAGAATCTTTGGCCTGGCCGAATAATTTGAGCTGCCAATTCTTAACGACACCATGATACATGTCGGGCCCTTCCACATGTAGTGTCCACACGCCTGCACCCGTTTCATTCCAGTGAATTACCGAAAGAAATTCCCAGTCATTCACCTCAGCATCACTGAAATCCTTGAATCTAGGCGCAGCAAGTTCACTGACAATTCCAGCCGGGCTGATCAGACGGAATGTTAGCTTTCCGCGGACTTCATGCTGCCAACTAACTTTGATGCGAACGTGCTCTATATGATCCATGTTTGCCTCTTCCCATTGATGATCCGTGACCTCAAGCTGTGAGACGGCCGTCGGGGTGATTGGAAACGGAGCATGGTTCCTCGGCAAAAAGTACCACGTCTGGGGCTTCACGAGCTCCCATGTTTCAGCACGTCGGACTATCTCATCAGCATCCAACAGACCATACCCGTAGGAATTGTGATAATGATGGCCATCAGCGGTGATCTGCCAGTCATTTAGGACCGAGTTTTGCGGCGCCTGTCCTCTATTAGGCTGGATGTCGAAACGTTTTGCCGTGTCACGCACCAAATATTGCAGGTCTCTCCACGTAAGGTCGGGGCGCTGCTCAAGAACCAATGCAAAAATTGCAGCCGCAATTGGAGCAGCAGCCGATGTTCCTGTATGCTGATTTGTACACTTAGCAACGTCTGGATTCCGCGGGTCTAAGCGGTCTGAAGTTGATATCTTGTCAAAGTAGTTACTCGAGTATGTCGATACGAGATTAGCAGAGCAGCTTTCAGAATAGTACGGGTGTCGGTTTTGACGGTCAACTGCACTGACAGTAATAGAATAGATGGAGTTAGTGTATCCATCGTAATTGCAGTTGTCTCCATTGTAATCGCCATTTCCAGAGGCCACTACATATATTGAGCCCTTTCCGTTGCGGCCAGTTTCAATTCCAGCCAACTCAGCTCGTCTCACTAGAGCCGGAGGTCCATCTATGGTTTTCCCATCATCCGGTGGACCCCAAGAGCATGAGTAAATATCATTGACATCCAGCCTGTGAATTAACGAGCGAGCCTCGTCCTCTTGGCTCAGATATCCACTAAGAATGCGAATACCTGCGACCTTGGAATCCGGCGCAATGCCCACTCCACATACATTGTTGATACCAGCAGCAATCTCACCGGCACAGCGTGTCCCGTGTGTGTCAATATCTAATAGAGGTTTAGGCAGCTGTACGTGATTATTGTAGTCCCAAGAGCCCTCCACACTGAAACTCTCCGAGAAATCAGGGTGATCATAATCAAGCCCATCATCCACTATCGCGACAGTAATGCCCTTTCCAGTGATGTTACGGCGCCATACCGGCAATACGTTCATGTCATGGTGCTCTTCGATCTGATTATGCAAATACCACTGTTCATCAAATAACGGATCTTCTATGTGGAACTCCTTTCTGACTTCCAACAAGGGAATAGGTGCCCTTTTCTGTAATCGAGATTGTCCTACAGGATAGACCTGCCGAGCACCAGCATTCCACGCGTGCTCGCTCCGTTTTTCATGGCCCTCGGGATGGCTCAATAACCAATGATCCTCGATAGGGAAGGC
Organism: Starmerella cellae; assembly: GCA_030579775.1. NCBI lineage: Eukaryota > Fungi > Ascomycota > Dipodascomycetes > Dipodascales > Trichomonascaceae > Starmerella > Starmerella cellae. Next base: position 29,528 of record JAKTRQ010000010.1, read on the forward strand.
ACCTTCCACATTCCATCCATGGCTAGCACACATCTCGTGGGGATCGTCTTCCGTGTGAACGACGAAGTAATTGCGCGTCGCGTTTTTGGGCACCGGGTCAGGATGAGCCCTGAAAGCATCCTCCCAGAAAGATGTGCCCGCAACTAAAGTGAGTAAAAAAAAAAACATATTTTTTCTCCCTTGACAGTGGCAGGGATATCCACCTAGTTGGTACGTGTGTAGGGGTGGTGCAATTAGTAGCTGTTGCCTGAGTCCACTCCCGTTAGGCACACGGAGAACCTAGACCTCGAGTAGTTGTTGATCGTTTAATTAATTGATGTCACCCATTTTCTCCAGCACGTCCCCGAAGTCACATTTGGTCACGTGTAACATTTCTTTTTCCACCCTTTAAGCATATGCTCCCAACATATATTCCCACTATGTGTGCGCCTGCTTTGAGGGTACATGCGATAGAGGAGCTTTCGACGGTCCCGCTTAAACGGTCGTACTAAACAGTAAGTACCTTAGATAGAGCTGGACGACGGGACTTAAGGCCGGCGTATACACAGCCTAAGTGCATATTCTGGACAAGGCGTGATCCAATGAAAGATCCTGATTTGTCACAGTTCCTGAACAAGCGATTAACTTTGCATCTAAGCAATTCCCGTGAGGTTGTTGGAGAGCTCAAAGGATTTGATGCATTTATGAACGTTGCGCTTGAAAGTGCCGTTGATGTGTCTGACAAGAAAGCACCTGTGAAGCTGGGAAGTGCCATCATTCGCGGTGTCTCCATTCTCTCTGTTGTAGAGCCGATTGTAGCGCAGTAGGGGTGTGTATACACATTTACATGGATGATCTCTTGATGCAGATATGAATATACCCACAGGAACGCAAAAAAAAACAAAAGTACGGATAAAATAATGCAATCGTTTGCTAATAAATAATGTTAAGGCATATACAGAAAACTACTGGGATAACTGTAGTTTAAAATAGATAATATGTGTAGGACAAAGTCACTCGCTAAAACTTACACCATCGAACTGCTTGAGATTTGTCATTAACATTCCAGCCACACATGCCGAAGAGAAGGTGCAAGCGCATCCGACAAGAAGTGCGAGCACGAGCAATGACGCAACAGTACCTTTACGAGTTGGTGCCATGCCTGCAAGCACACCGAGCTGAATACCACAAGTGCCAATATTTGAGAAACCGCAAAGAGCATATGTAGCCAAGATCTGGCTTCGTAAACTGAGCTGTGAATACTCCTCCGAATGAAACAGTGCATTGTATGCGACGAATTCGTTTTGCACTAATTTTATGCCCAGAAGTTTGCCTACTTTATAGAGATCGCCATCACGCGAAACTCCAATAATGAATGCAACCGGGTAAAATATATAACCCATAATTTGTTCGAGCGTTAGCTCAGGAATACCCCAAAATTTGCCGAACCAAGTCAGCAGCGCATCGATAAGAGAGACAAGAGCGATAATGCAAAGCAGATTAGCACCCATAGAGAGCGCAATCTGCAACCCCATCATCGCACCATTAGAGAACGCATGAATCACATTATGGGCCTCGTCTGTAGAGTCATCTGGCACAACGGAGGCCTCACCCGTAAGAGATTCCTCCGTCTCCGGCATCACTAATTTTGCTGCAGCAACAGAGGACGGAATTGACATTACGCAACTAGTGACTAGAGATGCCGGATTGACACCCATATGTACATAGGACGCCAATACGGAACCAGAAACAGTCGCAAAGCCGCTAGTCATAATCTGAAATATTTCCGCTTCAGTACAGTGAGGAAGGAAAGGCTTGATGAGAACTGCCGATTCACCTTGTCCCACAAATGGAGTGGCTGCAACGACAACTGCCTCGACGCCACTAATTTGCATCAGCCAGTAGAAGCCTTGTGCAAATTTACCGACAAACCATTGGATTACGCCAAAGTAAAACCAAATATGAATGAACGCAATAAAGAACAGAATGGAGCACAATGTCGTAACAACAAACCAACCTTTGTTGACAAATTCTCGGTCAAACAAGAATGCTGCACCGTCACCACTGAAGGACAATAGTTTGCGAGCTAAGAAGGAAATCCAATCAAAGAAGTCAAAACCTGCTTTCGTGCGCAACACGAAAAGCGCAATGATGAACTGCAAAAACATTCCCCAGACGACAGTATGCCATTGGATCTTATTTTTGTGTTTCGAAATGACCCAGAATCCGAAGTAGAAAACACAGTAACCGAAAAACGAAACAGCCCTGTCTTTTCGCAGAGACTCACTGGTTTCAGGAGTAGCAAAAGTTGCTACTAGGACGGTAATTGCGAGGCACAAGCCCTCAACAGGAACCCAAAATTTTTCCGGTATCTTATTTCGCACGGGAATGAACGTGCGGACCCAGACCCAGTTCACCCACATCAACAATGGCCGTGTCGGCACGTAGAACGTGATGAAGCGGATCATAAGGAAGAGCCATAAAAAGGTGGGGATGAGCCATCGATGCCTCGTTTTCTTCTGCGCAATAATTGAGATCCACCAAGACGTGAAAAACAATCCTAAAAATAGCACGATCACCCAGCGATGAGTTCGAAGTGCTCTTTTCAGTCTTACAATGGGAAGTTTGGACTCACGTTTCCGAGCTTCCGTCTCTTCAGAGCTCTCGCCTGCCGATTCTGCATCCTGATACTCTACGCTGTGCAGCTTTTCGTTCGCGATATTAGTTTTCTCAGGATAGCTTGAGACTTGTGGTACAATCGATTGAGCATCCGAAGAGTAGGTTGATTGTTTGGGACCAAACTCGTAACTATCTGCCTCATGATGGTGATTAGGGAGATCCGCCGGGTCTACACGAGGTGGCAAGTCCTTCGTTGCAAAAACCATATGTCTGTCACCATGTCCAGCACCGCCGTGAACTCGATCTGGATGCTGATGTTGGTTTTTTGGATCGAGAGCGGCGTCATATGTGTGTGGTTCCGGCGATTCCGATATATCGATTTGCTCCAATGCATGCTCCACTTTATGAACTCCAGCCACGAGCGGGGATTCTCTATGAGATCCTGAATCTGAACCCATCCCTCAATCGACAATTTCGAAGCTCAGAATGAGGTCGCTCGTTGAAGGAGAACTGGAGGCAGAAGGATCCTTTTTTAATTTAATTTTTGTTCCTTTTTAATGGCGCTAAAAGTAGGGTTGGTGGTACAGAAATGTTTTTCAGGGCCAGGACCAGGGCTGCATAAATTGTATGAACTGTAGGACGAAAAGCAGCGGTCTTGACGCATACGAGTGACGGTTACGGCTTTAGCAACTGAGCCTACTTGGCAGAAGCTACGGGTTGACAAGCTCTATATGGCTGTACACTCCTTGGATTTACTGTATAACCCAGAGTTTGTTCACTTTAAGGAATTGGAGGCGTTTATTTCGGACAATGGCATGAACTAAATGAGTTTTTCTAATCTTCGCAGGGTGCATGTCACAAGCGAAGCGTTGAGCATGATCCAACAACTCGGGTTAGGTTGCGCAGATAAGAGATTACATCTTGAAGAAGCCGAGCAGGACATCCAAAGCCCCTGAAATTTACTGTCCTGGTCATTCTCGTAAAAACAAAATTTCAAAGGTGAGTAATTTATAGCCTTAGTGAAGCCGTAGCAATAGACTTTTTCACTACTTGCAAGCATGACTTAACCACCTAGTGCAGATATGGATGCTTAATTACGACCAAGCAGGTTAGGGCCTACGCTCGCGCTGACTCCTCCTCAACGTACCCATCCGGAGAAGGACCCACTGGATATGGTGAGGGTGATTCCGTCTCCAATTCTGCGTGTGATCCTACAAAGTTTAAGTCGAATAATCAATTGAATTCTGATAAGCGTCCGCGTGATTCGTCGGAAAGAACCATCCATCGCACTGATTACCTGATTCTCTGATTCAACATTGTGTTATTCTTAATGCCCATGGTAAGCATGTGTCAAAGTTAAGTTCAAGCGTTTAGCCTGATTAACCGCCGACATTCACTCCGCTGACATCACTTACAATGAAAAATTGTCTACGAATACTTCAAGCTTTTAGGTCTTATAGCATTTGTTATAAATTAAAAGAATGACTCAGTACTGGCAGTCAAATAATCTAATCTCGTTATGATTGTAAAGAAAACCGGATTTATGATATCTTGTCAGCTCATTTTCTCTTTGCTTGCGATCAACGCGGGGACATGACTGTTCCTGACTCATGTAGAGTGATAGCGGTTATGCATCTTAAATTATGATCATAGTTTACATAGTCCAGCAGAGAAGTTTGTCAGTCACATAGGGTTGGTTCCTGGTGAGTAGTGAACATATCGAATGTTAACGAATTGTCACTTGCGTAACCCAAATAGCGCGAGGCCACATTAAGACACATCGCTTTAACAGTTTGATAGAAGCAATATGAAGCAGAGATTTAGCTACTTGGATTTGTGTTTGATCACAAATGAAGTTTCTAAAGAACTAAAATCTAGTTATTTGCAGAATATTTATTCTCTTGAAGACAGCAAACGTCACTTTCTTTTCAAGTTCGATGCTCCCGCCAATGAGACTGGTAAACGATTTCTTATCGTTGACCCCGGAATGAGGTATCATTTGACCAAATTTCAGCACGAGACGACGCAGCAGCCCTCCCATTTTGTGCAGAAGTTGCGTAAGTTTCTGAGAAACCGCCGGGCTACCAACTTCTGGATTCAGCCAGGCAGTCGTTTGTTGGTCATCACATTCAATGAAGGCCAATACTTTCTCGTTTTCGAGTTTTTCTCAGGTGGAAACATCATTCTACTAGATAGCGACCACAAAATTCAGACACTATATCGTGTCCTGTTGAATGCAGGTTCAGAACATTTGAACTACCAAATTGGTGAAAATTATCCATTGGACATGAGCCAGGAGTCGTCGGCTCTCCAAGAAGCTCCAAGCAAAGAAGACCTTGCGAACTGGATATCTAAAGATAAGCTTGGGAAAGCATTGTATTCAAAGGTGTCTGATCCTTCCTCTTCGATGCTAGAGTTTTATCTCCGCGAGCAGGATCTAGACCCCAAACAGAAACTTGATTTGACTCAAGACGGAGATGAGAAACTGGAACGAGTTTTAAACGCTGTAAAGTCGGCCTTAAAGCATGCGCATGAGTTGATCTCATCCAATGATCCTGTTCGAGGGTATGTACTACAAGATGACAAAGGAAGTTCACTTGAATTTGAGCCATTTCCAGATTATTTCAGATTGATGCACCCTGATAGCAAGGTAGTTGAGTATCCCACGTATAACTCCACGGTTGATAACTATTTTGGAGCCTTGCTTTCTGATAAAGGTGGCAACAAGATTGAGCAACTCTATGAGTTGGCGGAATCCAGATTAAACGCAGCCCGCAGCGAAAGACAGAAGCGAATTGCTGCTCTTCAGAGCCAGCAAGAGCTTAATGCAAACCTTGGAAACGCCATCCAGAACAATGCGGACACAGTAGATGCCGCGATCATGGCAGTAAAGTCACTTGTAGATCAGGGTGTTGATTGGGGTGACGCTGCAAGTCTAATCCAGCTTGAAAAGGAAAAAGGCAATCGTATTGCAGAGGCTATAGAATCGCTAAATTTGCAGCAGCAGAAGGTTATTCTCCAGCTTGACGGTTTGAAAGTTGCCGTTCAAATTGACCGATCTGCCCATGCAAATGCACGAGACTATTTTGAGTTGCGTCGAGCAGCCGGTGCGAAGATCGAAAAGACTGAACAGCACGCTATCAAAGCTTTAAAATCGGCAGAAATCAAGATCAGGCGCGATCTAGAAGCCAATCTTGCCAAGTATCACCAAGCTGGAACCGCCTCCAAACTTCATTCAATTCGACAGACTCATTGGTTTGAGAAGTTTTGGTGGTTCATTACGTCTACGCAACATCTAGTAATTGCAGCTCGTGAGGAAATGCAACAAAATATTTTACTTCGGAGATACTTCCAGGAAGGAGACGTAGCGTTGACGTCTGATGCTACGGATGCAACAATTCTAATCATTAAGAACCCACAGAAGCAAGAGCTCATGCCACAGACTCTTCTTCAAGCTGCATCATTCGCTGTGGCTACAAGTCCGAAAGTTTGGGAAGCGAAATCAAAGGCTCCATCATGGTTTTTGACACGAGACCAAGTTCCAAAAGTCAATGAAGACGGTGATCCGATTTCAGTGGCTGATTTCAAAAATATTAGGGGTCGTAATGTCGTTCCACCTACGCCAATTGATATGGGATTAGCACTACTTTGGCAAGTAGAGGTGACAGCCGGTGAGAATAAATCTTCTCAAAAAAATGAAAATTCTGTCAGTGATTATGATGAGGAGGGTTTCCCTGACACTCAAGTTGATTCTGACGACGACTTCCCTGATACAAACCTAGACTCGGAATCCGATCCAAGTAGCAGTGACGACGAGAGAGAGGAAGAAGTAGAAGAAGAAGAAAAAGCGTCACCCCTCAAAGACCATCTAGTAACTGATCAGGACGTCTGTGAAACCACTAGTAGCAACGTCCCCAACGACATCGGTGCTGAACTAGAGCAAGGTCTAGAAGCAAAAGTCTCTACCATGGACCTTTCGGAAGGTCAACCGGATACCTCCTCCTCTGGGTCAGAAGCTTCCTCTGAAGTGGAAAATGACGCAAATGGAATCACCAGTTCAGTCGCCCTAGGAAATCAGATTGAGGACGGCCGTCCTAATGAAGGACGGCAAAGCACACCTACTATTCCAAAAAAGGTTAGAGGTGGAAAAAAGAAACTCCGAAAGTACATGTCACAAGATGAAGAGGATCGTAAGGCCGCGATGGAACGCCTTGGTACGTTGAAGGGCCTTGAGCGTAAGGCATCTGAAAAAGAATCACTTGAACAGGCTCGAAAAATACAGCTAGAGAAAGAAGCGCGCCGTAAACAATCTCGGCGAAAGGCAGAACTGGCGTATATTGAAGAAGCCGATGAGGAGCAACAGTCGTATCCTCACGATCTACGCCTCAAATACCGAGAAGATGAGGCTGTCATTGCAGCTGTCCCCATGTTTGCTCCGTGGGCTTCAATTCAACAAGCACAGTATAAGGCTAAGCTAGTCTTTGGTTCTTTAAAGAAGGGTAAAGCATCAAATGAGCTCTTGCGGATCATATTGAACACTGGTGCTTCGCCTGCGACTGAGCGAGAGAAGCTTCTTGTTGAGGCAATTAAACCAGTAGATGTTCAGCAGTCAATTGCCGTATCGCGCGTTCAGATCGCTACCTCCGTGAGCGCTAAAAGTAGCAACGGCCCAAAGTCAAAACAGGATCCTAAAAAACAAGCAACAAAAAAGAAAGCATCAGGAAAGAAGAAGAAATGATTTCTATGCATACGTAATTGTCTACTTACAGGGAAACAATATGAGAGTTTATTCTATCTGCAATTACGAGAGATCTATACGTGTACTTTAAATCTAATTGTCGCATCTCAAATGCCAATCAGCGGCCAATCGCCTTAATTTAGCAAGCTGCGACAGCGTAGCCATTCGGAAGGCCGTAGTCAGGAATCAAAGAACTATGAACTGGCTGAAGTACCTGATTCTGGGGCTGAACCGGGACAACAGTTGTGTACCATTGTCCCTGAGGCTGAGGTTGCGGAACCATGTATTGAGGCTGAGCGATGGGGACTGGAATAGGAGCAGGAGCAGGAGCTGGGGCGGGAGCAGGGGCAGGCATCGGTGCTGGAACGTACTGTGGATAGTACGCAGGCTGAGGCGGGTAAGACACCGGAACAGGAGATCCATAAGGAGACCCATAAGGAGGGGGACCATAAGGAGGGTAGCCATAGGGCGGCTGGTCTTCACCGTCATCGCAGTGAGAGGAAAGGCAACCGAGAATCGACCAGGGGCAGAGCATATAACGGCCAAGTCGACCAGCAGTTTCTGCAAGACTGTTACCGCCGTTGTTGTAACAACTGCAGAACTCAGATTCCGCCTCCTCAACCTGATAAGGAGCCAGGAAAGGGATGGGAAAAGGCTGAGGAGGATATTGCGGAGCATACTGAGGATAGGGAGCGTACTGAGGAACGTACTGAGGAGCATACTGAGGAGCGTACTGAGGAGCATATTGCGGACCGTACTGCGCAGCAGAAACATACTGGGGGACCGGTTGGACAGATTGAATTTGGCAAGGTTGAACAGCCTGTGTCTGCAGAGGAACACTGCACGGAGGAGCAGCCGCAGCAGCCTGGAATGCAGGAGCTGGCACGAAAGGCTGGGGGTTCATTACTGCCGTCTGGCCGCACGGAGATTGAACAGCAGAAATCTGACCACAAGGAGCCTGGACCGCTGAGAGTTGACCGCAAGGAGCCTGAACTGCAGAGAGTGGACCGCAAGGAGCCTGAACAGCAGCAGCTTGAGCACAGGGCATCTGGGCGTTGGCTGCGACTTGACCAGGTTGGAATCCGGTAACATATGCTTCGCCAGGCTGCTGAGGGACTGTTGCCATGTTGCCATTAGCAGAGGGCATCTCTGCCAATGGTTGACTGGCAACCTGTTGTCCATCACTCACTTGATTGTTACAAGGTCCTTGCGCGCTAACGGGATTGGTCAATGCCAACACAGCCGTGAACAAAGCGAGGTTCTTAAAGTTCTTGAATGCCATTCTCAATACGATATCAGCCGGATACTCAACAACTATTTCTGGCTTCAAAATGGCCGTTTATATATTCTTTTTGAACTGTACATAAACTTTTAAGAACGTTTAATTGTCAACTTTTATCATAGATCTTATTAACGTATTCAAACGATAACTAACATCTTAATGCTAAAACATATTACAAGATCAAATTTAATAGAATTTGCCTCTGCTATTAAAATATTTGAACTGGACTACATTAGTCTTCAAGATTCGATCTTCTATCTGCGCTTATCTCGCATATGCACCTAGATCCACACAAGCTTCTCTGCCCTTGGCCTAATACAGAATTTTCCATAATCTCAATCTTATTAGTCACATGATTAATCGTTGGCCGATCGTCTTTCTAATCAAGTGATGGAGAAGGGGGGACATGTTCAACGTAGTGGGACGCGTTAATTAGTCTTTTTGTGACCGTAATTGAAGTATACCTTAAAAGATGGAGCCAGCACGCATACCATTGGCAAGAGTCAAGCGCGTTATGAAAGAGGACCCTGAAGTGGTTGCTGTATCGAACGCAGCTGTCCAGCACATGGCCTCAGCGATACAGCTTTTTGTGGGTTATTTCACTGAACAGGCACTCATGGAGTCGCGTGCGGAAGGGCGACAGCGCATTGCCTACCGCGATTTTGCACAATCTGTTGCTGACAACGAGCAGTTGGCGTTTCTCGGTCGATTGATCCCAAAAACTGTCCCGTTTGCTGAGATCAACGCGCAGAGAGTTGCAGCAAATTTCAACGACCCCCCAGGAATTCCCGTTGCTCGGGTCGAGGAGCAGCTTGAAGCTGATCAGGAAGACGAAAGTGATTGATAGCCCAGATTTTTATTTATTTATTAATTTAATGTATTTTATGATGACAACTGATTAAAAATGTATGCGCTTTATCGCAATTTTTTATATTTTCTCAGAAAAGCTCTGAGCTTGGATTTGGCGTGTCAACATTTAAGGTGCAGAGTTGACGATGTCATAAACACAAATCTTGGGCACTGGAAAGCCGTGCTAAATAGCACATTATAGAATGATCTGGTTGCGTGTTCCTCTTCGGAAGAAAAGGCAAACCTGCAGCGGCGTCAGGTTAGTACCAGCACACGTTATGAGGGTAATGAGCACTAACCCAATAGCTATCGATTTGTTTGGGCAGGGGGCCGCCGAGTTGACCAAAAGGACGTCGAACATTCATTCAAAACCGCTGACCAATCGCGCGGCAGCCAACCACGGCTCACGTATTCAGCTTACTCACCTCATTTGAAAATAGATCTTACATCACCATACACCTCTTAGCGTCCACCCGAAAAAACACCCTACTCGGATCGAAAGTTAAAGTGAAGATGTTGAGGACACTTCAATCAGTTCAACGAAGCTCTGCGCGCGTCCCTTCGTTGGCGATGGGCTCCGCTCGTCTTTACAGCAAACAGTACACAAAGCCTATTGGCGGTGCTTCGAACTTTGAGGTTCCTGACTTCAGCGAAAAGATCAAGCCGAACCGCAACTCGGATGCCAACCGTAATTTGAGCTACTTCATGATTGGCTCTTTCGGTCTTGTCACTGCTGTCACTGCTCGCAACACCGTCCAAGACTTCCTTACTACCATGGGTGCCTCCAAGGATGTCTTGGCCTTGGCCAAGGTCGAGGTGGATTTGGCCAACATTCCGATCGGCAAGAACGTAGTTGTAAAATGGCGTGGTAAGCCCGTTTTCGTTCGCCACCGTTCCCAGCGTGAGATCGACGAGGCCAACGCCGTCGACATTAGCACTTTGCGTGATCCCCAGACTGACGCCGAGCGTGTTAAGAAGCCTGAGTGGCTCGTAATGGTTGGTATTTGCACACATTTGGGATGCGTTCCTATCGGCGAGAGTGGTGATTTCGATGGCTGGTTCTGCCCGTGCCACGGTTCTCACTATGATATCTCTGGTCGTATTCGCAAGGGCCCTGCTCCTCTCAATCTAGAGATTCCGGAATACACTCTTGACGGCGATACTCTCACTGTTGGTTAAGCATGAAAATATGTTTAGCGTCATCTTTTGATGATGTGAGAAATATATTAAAAAGAGAAAAATGATGGAAAAGACAAAAAAAAGAACCTAAAAGATAAAGCTAGAGACAGTTTTCCGGGATTTATTTGCATCGGGAATCTGTGTTTCGTTCTTTGATTAACTATATAATAATCGACTAAATTCAAAGTGACTATCATCGAGGCTCCCACGAGCTTCACAATATTAACTATGAGAGAGCTCGATCAAGCAGATTACACGTGATTTGTCAGTTATTCTGAAAAAAACATAACAGGCTTTACTCAGAGAAGATAATAAGGGCAGGGTGCTAATGTCATCTCAATCGGGGGGGAGGAGAAGGCCTTGTCAGGGGAACGCAAGGACCACTGACAATGAGCACAAAGCCATGGCTCGAGGTAATATGCAATGATCGAGTAGGAAGAAAAGTGAATATAAAATGCCTGCCAGATGATTCAATTGGTGATTTTAAAAAAGTCCTTGCTGTTCAAATAGGAGCTTCTCCTGACAAGATCGTGCTTAAGAAAGGATATATCACATACAAAGATCATATTTCGCTTGCAGATTATGAAATTCATGATCACTCAATGATCGAGCTGTATTATTTGTAGTCGCTACAAAAATGACTTGACCGAGGTCTCATGATTTTAAAAGGAAGTGCTATGAATAAATAAAGTATCGAAGAATTATGTCTGAAGTCCATTATACAACAAATGTGATGCGGCAAAAAGGAGAAACTTTCTTTCTTCCAAAGCCGGAGTACACAAGGGAGAACTGTCAGAGAGCCAAAAATCCGGTGGTAACTCATCGCGCTTGATAAGTGCACTTACAACTTTATGCCAAGTCTCGTAACCAAATTCATCCCGATCATCCTGCTCAATGATTTGCAACAAATGCTCCCAAACTTCGCCCGCCGGAATAGAATCTACCAGCTGATAAATCCTGCTGCGGTAGACCTCATTTACCCTCTGATCATGCTTCTCATTATTAAAGTATCGTTCAAACTTTTTTACGAAGCTTGGAGTGTTTTCTTGCGCAGATTGCAGGAACGAGGTAACGTCGGACACAGCAATAGCCATGGTCGGCAAGGCTATAAATGCCCAATATACAAAAAAGGGTCTACCACCAGTACTTGAAGGAGTAAGGTCTCCGTAACCGACGGTTACTAATGAAACGAAGCACATATAGAATGCTTCGAAATAAGTCCAGTGCTCCGTATATTTGAAAACCAACGCACCAATGAGCCAAAAAGTAGGGAGCCACATAGCGCTGAAAACATATCGTCCAATTATAGCATTATGCTTAGACGTTTTCAAAATGCTTTTCATTTTCACGAAGCTCTCGTAGTCTGTCATACCAGTATTCTGCTCGTAGCGCTCTAAGATTTTCATGCGTTCGTAGTTTCTTTGATTTCGCACCGCTGCACCTACAGATTGGGTTGCGGCCTTTGTTAAACTAGCTTGAAACACATTGTAAGTGACCAGACCCTCCCAGAGCACACCACCAACTAGAAACGGTATTGATAAGGCTCGACTAAGATTGTTACGAGGCAAAAAGTCACCAAATCCTAGTGTCATGCAAGTAACGAGACAAAAATATACAGCATCGGCATAGCCAATGCTCATTACAGTTTTCGCTTGAAAAACAGCAGCACCGACACCTATCCACAATGCGTAAATGATACAGAGTCTCATTAGCATATTCTGTCGCCGGGATGCTTCAAAATCGACCTTCTTCCCCCAAAAGAACGCAATGTGGACAACTATAAAAAAAGTGGCGAGGAAATATAAGCAGCTCGCAATTACACCGTGCCAGTAGCCTGCAGTGCGGTGAACGTCACCTGCCCCTTTTTCAAAATAGATATACTCACAGATAGCCAACAATGCCATATAGAACGATGTTGACAATAGATAGAACGCTGAAGTCAAAAAGAGACTAACCGTACGAGAAATCCAGAGCTGCATGTGGAGAAATAAAACTACATTAGCCGCGCAACCAAAGGCAAGAGCAAAACAATTAAGTAGGAGCACCCACCATCGCTCAGGTAAAGTCTGACCATCCGCGTGCATCCGCCATCTGTCTGCAACGCTCACTACTGAAGCCAAATTGCCCATCAACCCTGCAGGGCTAGCTAATTGAAACATTAGCTCAAAAAAAATCGTAAACGCTGATTCTTCGGTTTGTACAACTGTACTAGGCTTAGGACTACTGAGCATGACCATGAGGTTCAGCAATGCCATGCCCGAGTCTTTCTCCGTATTTGTGTATTCATAGTTCGTCACGCTATTACTTTCTGAGTCTGTCAAATCATATTCATGTTCAGATGTGCCGTTATTTTCATTTTTATTGGAATCCATATTACCATGGTAAATTCCTGCCCGATTTCTCGGTGGAAATGACGTAAAGTCGACACTTTCTGTGTGTGTCTGCTTTTTGTTCAGTTAGTTGACAACAATCTTGATCTGTTTTGATCTGCAGTACGGGCGTCAAACCCTAGAAAATTGCGAAGCTGCAAGAAATCGAGACAATTCGCAATCGGCGATGCGGCGCGGTAACATAACTTAACCGCTCTACTCAAATTGTCGATGTTCAACTGCCTTGCGTGACAAATAAAAATAAGGCAACACCGCGGATTTATTATTTCCCACTATAATCAATGATGTCGTACTGTAGTTTTTTTAAATGTTTTTAGGTTCAATGTTTCGAAAATATATACAAATTTAACCACGTTCTTTCCAGCCGTGCTCACGCTGCATCTCCGGAGAGTCTTCAGTGCCGTACTCAACAAATTCGACCACTTTCTTTACATGCAATTCGGGATCCGTGGGGCCCTTGTAACCCTGGAAGTGGTTCTTGATGTTCGGTGTAGTTGGGTCAACAAGCGGCCGTAATTCCGATGAATTCAAAGTTGGCGGTACGACAAAAGTTCGCACTTTCTCCCAGTTCACTTGATAATTGCCTTTCTTAGTCCATTTGCCAATACCTGTGGAGCCTGTGCCTTTATAGAATTCCTTGTTTCCCTGTTTTGTGCTAAGCGACCAGCGCTTGTTGCCACTCTTAGTGAGACCATAAAATGGCTCACGCGTTCGGAACTTTTGCCATGGTCTCAAAAGAAGCTGAACTCCGGAAGGCTTCATTTCTCACGCGGCAATTATGGTTCGATCTCGGAATATCGTGATGTAGAAACCGGTGGCCCGTGGGTGGGCACCACATTATGAAAAATTACGTGACCTTACCCTAGTGAAATAATTGGTTCCATTCAAAATATTATTTAGATCTGTGGGAAGCAGCCTGGCGAGTGTCGGACATTGTCGGAGGTGTCGGAGCTCCGGAGCTCTAGAATTGGTATAAAAAGCCATATAAAGTAGTCCTGAGGGAGACACAATAAACTCCAAACTGATAGATATTGCACTTTTCTGACCTAACATGATTCTCTTTATTGACTGCTATGACTCGTTTTCCTATAACTTGACTCGACTAATTGAATCAACGTGTCCCGTTCCAGTTGTTGTTTGCCACAATGATCAAATAACAAAGGAACAGTTACAATCGTATCTTCCATTTATTGATGCCATTGTTCTCGGACCGGGCCCAGGAAATCCACACGATAAGACTGACAGTGGTATCGTCAATGATGTATGGGAACTTGTTTCTCAGACTCCAGTACCGGTGTTTGGTGTCTGTTTTGGATTCCAAAGCATGGTGCTTACCTTTGGTGGTGAAGTGGACCGGATGGATCCTCCGAAACATGGTCAAGTCGCCCAAATCATTCATGACGAACAATCACGTTTGTTCAAAGGTATTCCATCACCATTCAATGCTGTGAGATATCATTCTTTGCATGCCAATTATGACTCCAGCGAGGTTCCGCTGCGTTCCTTCGCTTTAAGTCAAGGCGATAATGTGGAAATGGCTGCTGAACATGTCTCACTGCCTCTGTTTGCAGTACAGTTTCATCCCGAGAGTGTTCTATCTGACTATGGCAAGACCATCTTCGCTAATTTCTGGCAGATAGCAGAAGAATTCAACAAAGCTCATCGAAAGGTTGAGGATGGCACTATCCCTCAAGATGTTACGGTGGGTTACTCAACACTTATGCATCGCGCAAAGCCACCCATAAAGACAGAAGATACTGATCTTCAAATTCAACTTTTGCCGAAAGAAGACTGGTTATCGATAGCATCCTATCTAGATGATTTTGTGCTTTTGAAATCTGCGGCTTACCCTGGTCAGTGGACTATCTTTGGTATTCTCGAGAAGAAGCAGACACCTCATATCCGCACTAAAAATGGAACAGTATGCATTGGGCCGCTTTATGGAGATACTGAAACTGTGAAGCATGAAAGTGATTTCTGGAAGATCACTAGTGATTTTATGTCGTCCAAACTTCTTCATCCTGAATACACAGCTTCGCTCAATAACGTGAAACTCCCGTTTCTCGGGGGCTTGATTGGATATATTTCATACGAAGGCGGCTGTCAAGCCAGCTTATATGATAATCAATATTTGGAATCCGGATTGAACAGCGATGCCTCTTTTGTATTTGTCGATAAATCCATTCAGATAAACGAGGTTACAGGGGATGTATACGCGGTTGGTCCTCAAGAGTGGATAAAGAAAACCATTGAGGGGTTTGCTTACGCCAAAGCTGTGTCGACTTCGAGCAATGGTCACAGCGCTTCTATGAGCGCAAATGCAGGGATGAAGGCGTCAATCAGAAAGCCGGAACAGTCTGTCTACAATTCTATGATTGCGGAGTGCTTTGAGAAGCTAAAAGCTGGAGATTCTTACGAACTTTGTCTGACTACTCAGACTGAGCTGGAATTTTCAACTGAAACGAAGCCGTGGGACATATTTCTCCGCCTGGTGGAAAAAAATCCGGCACCATATTGCAGTTTTATGAATTTCGATGACTGCCTGATAGCATCGTCTCCTGAGCGATTTATGAGTTGGGATGAGAAAGTCTGTGAGTTTCGACCAATTAAAGGCACTGTTCGCAAAGACAAACATATGACAAGGGAGAAGGCGACCGAAATTTTGAGGTCCCCTAAAGAACAAGCTGAGAACTTGATGATTGTTGATTTGATTCGTCATGATCTCGGGCATTTGCTTGACAAAGTGGAGACACATGAGTTGATGGTTGTGGAAGAATATGAGACTGTCTACCAACTTGTTACCGGAATTCAAGGACACCTCAATGGTCGTAATTTCGGCATTGACATACTCTCTCAAAGTCTCCCACCCGGATCCATGACGGGTGCTCCGAAAAAGCGGTCAGTTGACATCTTGCGATCCTTGGAGAAGGAGCCTCGCGGCATTTACAGCGGTGTTCATGGTTACTGGAGTATTGATGATAGAGGCGATTGGAGTGTTGTCATTCGTTCATTGTTTCAAAGCCGACTGAATTCATCAGAGGCTGAACAATCGAAGAATATCTATAAATTGGGAGCTGGAGGAGCCGTAACAGTCCTTAGCTCAGCCGAAGGTGAATTCGAGGAGATGAACACCAAGATGGATTCGGTTTTGAATGCTTTTACAGCATAAAATATTTTCTGAGCCACATAATTTATAATTATTGCGTTAGAACTAAAAAAATACTATTATGAACGAACCTGCGCTCAATGCGAGATACTCCTTCCTTTTTAACGCGACAAGGGGGTTAGTTTTTTGGTCATAAAATAAGTCATTATACGATCCACGATTCCATTGTGTTCAGGAAAAGTGGTACTCAGAGGAAATAGTCAACCACAACGCTTTGGGCTGCTGTCTTCATATGCTCTTCATTGTCAGGGCTCGCATCGAAGACATTGAAATGCCGATTCCCAAATTCGTCAATCTCTAATACCGAAGCAAGATTTCCGCAACGATAGCAATAATTAGGTGCACTCCATACTGTGCTGAGCATGCCATCAAATAGTTCATCGTAGCCATTCTGGCACAGTTGATGAGCACGTAAAATATGCGTGAAATTGTTTCTCTCTAAAAATGCTTTTACAATATCCTTGCCAAATGTATAACCAGCACCTCTCGAACTGATGCTGAATTGAGGTCTGTTTTCATCGGGGTCACTCCATACTAAGTCTGCCATGGGTCCGTCATGAGGAATTTCACGGAACCTGTCTATAATTTTGATCTGATCAACTGATTGTAAGGAAGGCGATAGACCTCCGTGTGTGCAAAAGATAGAGTTATCAATCACAACACACAAGGTCAGAAAATCAAACATGTCAGTAAAGTGAGTCCAAACAGCTGCACTTCCATATTTTCGAACGCATTCAGTGTAGAATCCATAAGATTGAGTGATTGCTCGAGATTCATGGTTTCCTCTTATTAACCAAATGCGTTGTGGGTACCTTAACTTAAGGCAAACCAATAAAGTGATGGTTTCTACACTGAAAAGACCTCTATCGACATAATCTCCCAAAAATAAATAATTTGTATCCGGACACAGCCCACCAATATTGAAGATTTCAAGCAGATCGTAAAACTGACCATGGATATCTCCAACAACCGTTATAGGCGTTGATATGTGAACCACGTTGGACTCTTTGACCAGCAGTTCTTTTAAATCGTGACATAGTACCTTGATGACTTGTTCCGGAAGAAGTTCTCGGCGTTGAATGATTCTTTCTATGCACTCATCTAAGTTTGAATAAGATGTAAGCATTGTCCATTTTTCCACCTCGACTAGAAAAACCTTTGGTTAGGTGAAAAAGAATGACGCGTTGTACCTATTATGTGTTGCTTGTGGCACTGTTTTTCCTTGACGGCGACTATGGTGGTGTGTGTACTCCGTGTTGAAGACAACATTAGAACATGAATGACCAAACGCCAAACCCTGTACGCACAAGAACTGATCGAGACGCATTGGCACCTGCGGTCGTGTTACCATTACTAGTGTCTGGGTGGTATTAATTACATCATACCTATTCTGCAAGTCGAGGGTAAGCTGTACTCCAACTATTTTGGGTTACCCTATATTTGACAATAAAGTGTATCTTTCATCCCTACGGTAGCGGAGACACTTTGAGTTAAATCCGATAACCGATTTTGCATTCGAAAGTGCATCCAACTACTGGAAGCCGGTGCCTTTCAACCTTGTAAAAGATGTCGAGGAGACCCTCATTTTCTCGACAATCAAGTTTGCCGAAAGGACAACAACTTTCACGCAATTCTACTGAGGATGGATTACATGAGTATGGGGATCCGAGATCTCATGCGACGATTTCGCCAGCGGTGTCAGTTTCATCTAACAGCTCCAATAATACGAATAGCGATGGCAAAGGATTTCCTCAGCAGCTAGGTGGACAAGCTCAATATATGGTCCAAGAGCAGGCTTATTTACATCGATTACGATCTACCATGGTGGATGATGAGCAGGATATGCAGCCAGTTTCAGAGACGAGAGAAATTGTGGATATAGAAGTTGACAGTGATGATGAAGAGCTCGACAGCCTTATATCTGTCGAGCCCAACTCATTACAGGGAAATTATCTAGCGCTGAGTCTTGATCCTGAAAAAGACGGCGGCGCGGAAAAAATCAAAGAAAGAACAGAGTGGCAGATCATGCTTACCTCTGTACTTACAGGTGAGATTTTTATGTCTGAAAAGTCGCGTCTCGCTGGTGCTAATAACGCGAACACAGCAGACGATGAGCAGCGTTGGCTGGATTTGAAGGCAAAGGTCACCTGTCGCTCTGAGGGTGAACAAAAACGAGTTGTCGCTGTAGGAAGATCCATGACACACGAAATCCTTGACCAGATCTCGAATTTTCAGCTTAGTGGCTCATTCGAAACAATGGAAGAGCCATTTGAGGCTGTGGGCGACTTACTAGACTCACTCGAGCGTTGTGAAGCTCTCTGGCCGAATTTACGCTCTATGAAAGAGTATTTTCCTGTTTATGCATCGAAAGAATTTGAAGATCGATTGAATGCACTCACATCTTGGTATACAATGACTCAATCAATTTTACAGGAAAGAGAACTTCTGCAAATCTGGACAGGAAATGCTGAATGTGATCCAACTAAGCCACCCGATGCAGCAGAGCGTAATAATAGTGTTGGTTCATTAAATAGCAGCAGATTAGGCAATCGTGCTGTGTATCGTCGCACCTCAGTCGTAGAATTCGACACTAAGACAGATGAGGATCGTCAAGAATTCATCACTTCCGATGTGCACATGTCTTTGGTGCAACTAGTAATGAAGCAAGAAGGTGCCCTGGAGTCAATTTTCAACAACAGAATAAAAGGCCGAATATTCCCGTTGATGGAAAGGGCACGAAAATGCACGATAAATTATTCCACTCTTTTCCTTGAAATGGGTCTCCCGCTTTTTTTGCTTGGTTTGGGTTCAGTCACGGCGTTTCCAATCAAATTGACCCGCACTATAATAGAACTCAGGTTGAAGGAAGCAGCGAACATCGTAAATCCTACCATGTCGATGATTGATGAGGCAATTTCCAAATTCAAAACCTACATGTCCCTGGGTCTGAATTTGACTGAGGAATATATCAAGGTAACGGAGCCTGTCTTTGATAAGGGCTGGATTTTTACTAGCAATGATGATATTTCAATTAACGATATCATGCTCCAATGTATCAGATTTTACCTTGATCTGCTCTCAAATAAATTTCTGGATGGCGGCCGAACTTCGATGAGTTTCTTCAGGAATTTTAAAAGCATCGAAGAGTTAGAGTCTCACTTCACTTTCCTTCAGGGCACTTGTCGTCTGATCGACGGAGGTGACGTCAGTGTAGCTATTCAGTTTTCAACTTTGTATTCACGAGTGCTAACACGATTAATTGCATACTGGGAACATCAGATGGAGGGCCCTGCGAAATGGGAGAAGAATGAAGTAGACCGCTGGTATACGTCATCGCTGGAGAACATCCGCAGTATTCAACGGAAACTTCTACGATTTTACAAGATTTTGGCTCATACATATGAGAATTCGACAGAATTCGCATTACCAGTAAACAAAACTCGAGATTTTTTGAACTATCTGCGTGAAAATGGCTTTTTCCTTGTGTTCGTAGGCTCTATGGAACGTCTGGGATGTTACACCTTTGCTTCAAGAAGTCTTCGTGATAACCCGCTTGTCATTCGGAATTTAATTCAAGGATATAGTCGACCACCTCTTGAAGAAGAGGAAGAGCCCGGTGCTATTGTTCTGCTAACCTTGACTGAAGCATTAAGATGGGATGGTGAAATCTATAAGCTTGATATTGGTAGTGACAGCCTGCCCGAGTTCAATGGAAGGGTGCGCTTAGTTGCACAAGGAGGCTTTCGCGAAGTGCATGAAATGCGCCGAATTTGTCCACCTTTTGACAAAATGCAGGTCACTGTGGATCGAAGGTCCCACCTGGATAAGCTTGAACACGAGCTACACAAAATGAGAACGACAACGTATCGTCTTACAATGACCGTGCTTTCATCAGCTTTAGAATTTAGATCTCGCTTAGGAGATTTAGATTGCCAAGAGACTGTTCAAGCGATGCTCTCATTTGCTCGAGAATTTGGTCAACGGGGACGTCCTTTAGTGAGTGAAGCCAGAAGAAGTCGGATCACACGGAAACTATTCGATCTTTGTTTAGAATGGATTGAATTTGTATCCGACGATTGTCCGCCTAGCGATAGTAAAACTTTTAAATGGACGGTTCAGGCTCTAGAGTTTGCCATGATCATGACCAAAGGTGTCAATATTTTAGCAGTCCCAGAAAATCAGTTTTCGAGACTTCGACGAAAAGTTGCAGCTTGTGTAACATTGCTGATTTCTCATTTCGATATCATGGGCGCACGCTCTAAAGCAGCGAATCTCACCAATCATCATAATAGAGCGCGTCTCATCCAAAATGCTAAAGGCACTAACGATGCCATGGGAAAGACTGCCTTGAAGGATGATGACGTGGTGATTGCCGTCCACAGGACCATGATGAAAAAGAAGCTAGCAGAACTAGACTCAAAACTCACACCACCCTATGCAAAGGGTAAAATTTTGGATCGTCACAATA
Source organism: Starmerella cellae (assembly GCA_030579775.1). Classification (NCBI taxonomy): domain Eukaryota; kingdom Fungi; phylum Ascomycota; class Dipodascomycetes; order Dipodascales; family Trichomonascaceae; genus Starmerella; species Starmerella cellae. The sequence continues at coordinate 50,198 of JAKTRQ010000010.1, forward strand.
CTGAATTTGAATTCCTATCCTTTGCCTCATCTCCTTTCACAACGGCTGCCATGCGCTGGACTCAGCTCGAAAGAATTGGTTCGGGTGCATGTGGTGCTGTGTTTAAAGCACACAGTGTCGATGATTTCCAAGTCATGGCTGTCAAGGAGGTGCCGATTCGGGCTACTAAGGACATAAGCAAGGTTTTGAAGAACATCAAAGATGAAATGACAGTATTAGAAATGGTTTCGCATCCTAATATTGTACAATATTATGGTGTCGAAGTACATCGTGATCGTGTCTATATTTTTATGGAGTATTGCTCTGGAGGCTCCTTGGCTAGTTTCCTATCTGCTAGCGAACCGATGGAGGACGAGAAAATTGTTGCATTTTACGTGTTACAAATGTTTGAAGGATTGGCATATCTTCATCAAAGTGGTATTGTGCATCGTGATATCAAGCCTCAAAACATTTTACTCACGAAGAGGTATAACTTCATTAAAATTGTGGATTTTGGTGCAGCAAAAATTGTTGCAGATACAAGTAATGCAAGCAGTCAAACGAAGATTGAAGCTAGAGGAACATTCAAATATATGGCTCCAGAGGTTATTACGGGCGAACCTTCTGCAAACGAGGCTAGCGTTGATATTTGGTCAATGGGATGTGTAATTCTCGAAATGGTCGCCGGTCAAGTTCCTTGGGATGGCTGTGATAATGACTACAATTTGATGTACTTGATTTCGCACAACAAGATACCAATCATTCCCGAAAATGGAACTTTTAGTGAGGCATGCCGTTCGATCTTGCAACGCACACTTAAGTTCAATCCCAAAGAACGTCCTAGTGCAATTGTCCTTCTGCGTGATCCTTGGTTTGATGAGGCCCGTCAAGCATTGGAAGGTATGCGTAATCCCTATGAGGAAGGCGATGCCATACCTGACCAAGAAAACACACAGGCATACTACTACGATGACGATGTTGAGCCTCATTACACGGAAAATGATGCCTCTTCATCTCGTGCAGCTACACCCGTAGCTGGAATAGAATATAGTATGGTTGAGCCTGAGCAAGAGGAGCAGCTCTTTGATAGCCATGAGGATGAAGCTCCTAAAGAAGAGGCCAATTCAAGCCAATATATGACGACGATTACGGAATCTGATCAAGAGTACGAGATGGAGCGAATTAACCAGAAAAATTGATATCCATTAATGAGTTTGAATGCACTCATATCATTACGAACGGCTTTTGCCAGCCTTTTACATTTTTTTTTTTCATGCATCATTAATATATATTTATAAGTAGGCTATTCCTCGAGACCGACTATGCTCAATTCTAATGTCCACACACGCCGTACATGCACTCTTACTTTCTCTGGAGTATGATCTGAACTGTTTTTGGTTGGACCGACGTTCATTTCAAACTTATCCCACCAACATTTCTTGGCAGGTTTCCGCCAAAATAACAAAAGTTTCTGTAGAGAATATACTGTCTCTGTCATTTCAAGTGATTTTGGTAGTTTTATAGGCACCATTTCTAGACTCAACATGTGAGAAGTGTACGGTGTCCGCTTACGATAATGCCATTTCTGTTCTGGATCGAGACCAGAAAGAACAAGCATCTGTTTCAAATGATATTCTGGGGAATCTAATATGCTAGCATTCTTCAATCCATCAAAAACATATTCTATATTTGGCCCACTCGACAAAGCCTCTCCCACTAAGTCTTTGACCTCGATATCATCATCAGCTGGCATTTTTGGGTCGCGCACAACATAATATTCTAAGTCCTCGCGTAGAACGATAAGCGCTGGTCGAGACTGCAGTACATAGGGAATCTCATGAGGAGATAGTGGCAACCAATGTATTGACTCGACGCTTTCATTATCTCCTTCGTAATCGTCCTGATTCAAATTAGATTGCAGGTCTTTTGATGTGACTTCATGTTCACCATCTTTAAATGGAATAGATTTGTTGTTGACTTTGAAATCCGATAATGGCATTGTCGAAATATTCTGGCTTGCCTTGTCAAGAGTGCTGAAGATATATTGGAAGCAGTCTGGGTCAAAATCAACATTAATGATATCGGAGTCGGATTCTTCTTCATTGCTATCATAAAAGGGTCGGACGCTCATACCAGTACTTAGACTGAATAATATGCTTTCTGGTAAAGTTAACAGCCTTTCACGTTTTACTTCGAATCGCTTTCCGCGCATATTTAAGACAATAGTTTCAGGAAGTTCAGCCACGGCTGCATACTCGTCCATACTGCGAGTTTGCACCTGCGTGATCACATCTCCTTCAGACATTTTCCCTTGTATCTGTCAGATCAGCGTTCGTTAAATCAGAGAAATTAAGGGGAGTAGAGCACAAAGGTATCTTACAATAATCACAATATTAAGTATAAGAAAGGGACTGAACGTGTTAACGGAAATCGATCGTGTTGTTGTTATTGACAGTTATGATTCACATTAGGGTATGACTATTGTGCATTGTTCATATACACAAAGTGCAGGAGAAATGGGATAGCAGCGTTCTATATGTAAACCAAAATACAAAATTAAAATACTTATAGCTTTGGTTTCGCATCGTCTTCCCATGTATGCATGTCGACATTGCGGTCACTTTTGAGTGAATGTGCGATATACTTGGAGTGATTTCCACGAGCTACTAATTTGTACTCACCACCGCTCAGTCTTCTTATTTCTACAAATGTAAAAGCCATCGATTGACCCATTTTATCCAGAAAACAGTCTAAGCGGAGTTTGTCACCGACCCTGCCCACAGCTGAAATGTAAGTTGTGGAGAGATCAGTGGTGACTCCACTCAAAAACATGCCGCGTGTTGCTAGTGCCAACGACCCTCCAATATCTATTAAAGTACTCACCACTCCACCCTGCATAAACCCAAGCCTATTGAGGTGCTGAGGTTCAACATCAATCTCAGCTGTTACGAAATCGTTTTGAGCGGATAGGATTTTCAGTCCGGGAATTAGCAGTTTCTCAACTCCACCTCGAGAAAGCATATCATGCCAAACGGATTCAACAAATTTTAGCTGTGATGGCATCGATCAATTTATTTATTACACGAAAAATGAAACACAGTACACACTAACGGCGTGATTTTCGCTATTGTGTGTGGGGTTGAGATCAGGTAGGTATATATATATGTGGTTGCCAATTGTTTACTAGAGGGGGCAGACGCGCTTATCAGAACTTCGGCCGATATCTTAGGGCGGTCAAAAGGCCGACTTGATTTTGGTCTTCTTGTTAATAGCCATGAAGCGGTACAGGGTTGAATTAAGTAAGGGTTAGGTGAAATGTGAAAGAAACCAAAAAAATATTATCAATAATAACCTGATTTTTCAGTTCAGGCATAGACTAACCTAAAATCTTACAATGCCAAAAAAGCGTCAAACTAAGGGTGGCTATGTCACTAGAACGCAGGCAATTCGTTATCTACAAGTATCTCTTGCAGATTTTCGTCGTTTATGTATTTTGAAGGGAATTTATCCTCGTGATTTGAGTGGTAAAGCCAAGCGAAAGATCCAGAAAGGATCGACGAAGCCATTGACTGCTTATTACCGTAAGGACATTCAATATCTTGCACATGAGCCAGTCCTCGAGAAATTCAGAGCACACAAGATTTTTGCTCGGAAGCTTTCACGAGCCATTGGCAGAGGTGATTACAACGACGCCAAGCTTATCGATGCGAAGCGACCTCGGTATACACTCGACCACATCATTAAGGAACGCTACCCAACATTCGTTGATGCCGTTGGAGATCTGGATGATGCCTTAAGTATGCTTTTCTTGTTTGCTCAAATGCCCGCTACTGATAAGGTCAGTCATCGTATCACTGAGGAAGCAAGCCGATTGACCACTGAATGGACTGCTTTCATTGCTCGCGAGAACTTACTGCGAAAAGTTTTTGTTTCGATCAAAGGTGTATACTATCAGGCCATAGTGCACGGTCAGGAAGTAACCTGGGTTGTCCCTCACAGGTTTCCTCACCAGATTTCTGATGATGTCGACTTCCGCATCATGTTGACTTTCTTGGAGTTTTATACTACTCTAGTTCATTTTGTCCTCTACAAGTTGTACACCGATGCTAATCTTGTATATCCGCCTCCCATTGACAAGAAGCGTGAAAAAGGTGTCGGTGGCATCAACACCTATTTGCTAGCATCTCGTGCTCCCGACGCCTTGAAACTACCATCAACCAAGACTAAAAAGAACAAAAAGTCACAAAAGAGCAAGATTGAGATTCAACTTGATAAGGCTCAACAGGCTGATCTTGAGAATGAGCATTCGGATAGCGAGGATGAGGAGAGCAATTCAGAAGATGAGCGAGCACTTGATAAATTCACTACTGGTGCAGATGGTGGCGATGTTCTTGTGCAGCCTTCTAAGAGCCACGGAGATCTTCTCTTCTCAAAGTTTACCTTTTTTGTCGGTCGAGAAGTTCCATTAGATCTTGTTGAATTTGTGGTTCTTGCATTTGGTGGTAAGATCATCAGCGAAGCGGCTCTTGACGAACTAATTGACAACGAAAATGAGAAGACTAGCAATGATCCTTCAAGAATCAAGGTAAATCTCGATGGTGTTACGCACCAGATATGTGACCGCCCTGCGATAAGTTCGAAGGTTCCTGGCCGTGTTTATATCCAGCCTCAGTGGCTTCTTGATAGTGTCAATAATGACGAACTGCAGCCAGTAGGACCTTATGCTCCTGGAGAGTCACTGCCGCCTCATCTCAGCCCTTGGGGTGATAGAGGCTCTTACAATCCTATTGAAGATGCTAATGCCGATGAAGAGGACTCTGAGTCTGAATCTGAGACTAATGCTCTCGAAACTGAAACGAAGACTGTTGATGAAGAGGAGGAAGATGAAGATGCTCGGGTTGAAAAGGAAGCCCAGAGAGAGCTTAAGCTTGAATCTGAAGGCGTCAAGTATTCTGAAGCACCTTCTTCTCAAACAAAGAAGCGAAAGGCCAAGAAGAATGTTGATGAGGATAAGGAGCTTCGCAAGACCATGATGAGCAAGAAACAACGTGTGCTTTATGACAAGATTCAGGGAGGAATTGACAAAGAACAGGATCGTCAAGAGGCTTTGCGCAAGAAGCGGAAGCAGCTTAAAAAGAAAAACTAATTATTAATTTATAGTAGTGGTTCATTAAAGGAATTTCGACCATAAAAAGTTAAATAGAGAATGCGTGTGTTCTTTTGTATACTATACTTGTATTCTGGGCATGCGAGTGTTGAAGGAATTACGATTGGGGATTCTCAAAGCTACAATCCCTCTGAGCTCTTGTTGAACAGCCAATAGAATCTGGGTCCCTCTCTCGACAGCAGTGAGATCCCTCACTGACTCTACATCAATGTAGGCTGAAACTGCGTTCTGTTGGGATTCATCAAGTAATCTGCCATTTTGATCATGTATTTGAAACATACGCACCAAGACATGCTCATGGAGCACGTACTCTTCACCTTTTAGGATTTGTGTGGATTTATGTTCATAGCCCAGTTCGTTCATTAGTTTTGCACTGTCAGCTTTTTCCGAGACAAACCGGGATGATAAGACTGACTGAGAAACTACCTTGATATTCCGGCCAGCTTCTGGTATTTCATAAGATTCAATATATGATCCATTGGGGGTCTTTATTAAAAACAAACGATATTGCTCTATTTGTGAAGTTTGTCCTGCCACCTTAGTTGGATCATAACGGTACTTTGGCTCCCATACTTCTCTAGTAATTTCAAAATGTCGAGGATACATGCCACTTATTGACCTCAAGCATTTGGTTGCCATAATGCGCTCTTCGGGAGACACCGTCCCATACAAAGACAGTCGTTGCACCATTTCCTAATCTATTCTTGGTACATGGTTTCGGAATTGACGATCAAACCAGATCACAATTTCCGTACCCTAGGCTATCACTTCTCACGTTATGGCCCACATCACTAAATTTCATGTGCAGCTAGAGCGAAAGAGCATAATCTTGCTGTACAGTCCATAAAAGACTGAAAATGATATAAAGTAAAAGCCAATCAAATCTTCACTTAAATCAAGTTCAGTTTTTTTCCAGTTCTATTTTTATCTCTCGCTTCCGTTGATCACTTGTTTTATTCAAATGCTTTGACAGAGCCTTGCAGGTTGGAATGGGGTTTCTCGGATCTTGCTTATATCTTAACTGCATAGTATACGCGATCGTTAAATTGTTCTTTAATTTATATATCGCAATTATGGGATCAATCAACTCGGAGTTGAATCCTAGAACGACACACTTTGAGTTTTCGGGGCCATCAGGAGCATTTGCAATCTCCTCAGGTCTACCTTTCCTCGTATTCCTCCTATATTTTTCTTGTAATGCAAATGGCTGCCCAGCGAATGTGAAGTCGTTGTTTAATCAGCTTAAGTCTGCTTCATGGCTGAGCTATGAGTCTCTCGGAGTTTATTTGACGTGGCTGATCAGTCTTATGATTCTTGATATTTGCCTTCCTGGAAAACACGTTCCAGGAACAACATTGCGCACTGGGGACAAGCTCAGTTACAAATTCAATGGCACTAACGTCATTTTGTTGCTTAGCGTGATCTTGGTGTTTCGCAGCTGGCAGACTAGTTTTCAACTACCTGAACTCCAGTATATTTATGACCACCTTTTAGAATTCACTAGTGCGAGTTTACTTGTGGCAGTACTGTTCTCAACTTATTTATACATCATTAGTTTCAAACGGACTTCCGATGGTAAAGAGAAGTTGCTAGCCCTCGGTGGTAATTCGGGTAATGTAGTCTATGACTGGTTCATAGGCCGTGAATTAAATCCTCGTTGGGGACCTTTGGATCTTAAGCTGTTTCTTGAAATGCGGCCTGGTTTGCTTCTGTGGATCTTGATCGATCTAGCTATGGTTCATCATCAATGGTTGAAGTATGGCCAAGTGTCCTGGTCCATAATACTTGTGACATTGTTCCAGTCTTACTATGTTATTGAAGGTACTTTTTACGAAGAGGGGTTAGTGTCCATGATTGACACGACTACAGATGGACTTGGCTTTATGTTAGTTTTTGGTGACATCTGCTTAGTACCATTTACTTATTCTTTGCAAGCTAGATATCTTGCAGACCATCCTGTCAAGCTGAGCTGGATCGCCGTTCTAGCTATCATCAGTGTCTACGTTGGAGGAATCTTGATATTCCGGTTGGCGAACAACGAGAAGAACGGTTTCAGAGCAAATGATCCCAAATATTCGCATCTGAAATATATCACATCCAAGAGTGGATCGAAGCTTTTGGTTACCGGGTGGTGGGGCAAGGCTCGTCACATCAACTACTTCGGTGACTGGCTCTCTGCATGGGCGAGCTGTCTACCGTGCGGACTAAATCCGATTCCTTACTACTTCATGGCGTATTTTGCTGCACTGCTCATCCACCGCAACGAGCGTGACGAGGCCAAATGCAGTAGTAAATATGGAGAGACCTGGGAAGAATACAAGCGCAAGGTCCCCTATAAATTTATCCCGTATGTTTACTGAGACATCTGTACAAGAGGTAAGCCACATAGAAATTTAGCAGAATCACTGAACTGTGACGCCAGTCATGAACCAAAACTCTGATTTCATTAAACACGTGCATTTCACACATTCGATATTAATTAGGCCGCACGCATTATGAGTTTTGATTGCTATTACTGTTTCTTCTTGTCCTGAATGATCTTTGCTTGTGGTGATTCCTCGAAAAGTGCCATGAGGACGTAGACGATGAGCAAGACTTGAGCGACACCAGCAGCGACACCTCCGCTAATTAGCGGATTGAACCCATAGCTTCTCAGACCAAAGAAAACAGTCACGGGCAAGATAAGAATCGCTCCTGTGATAATCAGCAGTTTTCTCACGACTTCTCGTGGGAATCGCTGATCTGAATTAATTGGCACTGTTGTGGACATCAGGCTCGTTATTCTTGGTTTGACAATAAGGGCTCTAATTTATCTGTTGGCTCCAGGTATGGCTTACGAAAGGCTTGGGTCGTGCTCGTGGTGGTGTGTGGGGACGTTGGTGAAACCGTAACAGCAGTTTATGCGGTGTGATATGATGAGTAAGGGGCTGCAAGTTCTCGGTGAAATATTATTCTCAGCCGGCAGGTTTAAAAAACAAATTGTCCACCTGAAAATATATATATATATACGAATTGGTCCCGAATAGCAACATATCCATGAAATTAAGACTAAATTCAATGCAATATCAACAAAATTAAGAGACGTATGGTCATCGAGCTTGCCGACGTCTGAAACTGCGAACACTCTCAAATTTGCACCAGCCGTTTTACGGCGAGCCCCAGACAATATAATAATAGGCGAGCGAGCATAGGGTGCGTTAGGCCCGTGAACGCAGCCCTGGCCCTAGTACACACCGCTGTACCCAACTTCATTATCACCAGATCCAGCAGCACCTCACCTCCTCCTTCCCCACGCGGATGCCGGCTTCGAGGATAGGCCCTCGAGGCAATCGTCGTGATGCAGAAGGCAAGTTTCTGACAGACACAGACATTTCGCACGCAGCGCCGAAGACCGAGCGCTCGTTGCAGGCATGGTCGGACAATGGTGAGCCGGGTGTGGCCGACGACGTAGCGAACATGACGCTCGAGGAGACCTCGGATGGGCGCTCGTGGAACCAATTTGCCGTCAACAAAAAGAAATTCGGCGTCGTACCAACGTACGACGAGAAATTGTACACGACGGAGATCAATGTTGCGCATCCGGACTTCGCAGCTCGTGAAAAACGCGCGGCCCAGATCGCTCGTGAGATCGAGAGCGGCGCCCCTCCGGGCTCACTATCGTCTGAAAGCTATGGCGATGAGAGCAACGACCTGGATGAGGAGGAGATGTTCTCTGGAGTCGCTCGGAACCAGCCGGCATGGAACCGCGGCAAGAGTCCTCAGGACTTTGCTGCCGAGGAGGCCAACAGGGCGATGAGTTCGCCGGACTACTTGGCGAAGTCGGAGGCCGCCGAGCGCAAACTCGACGAAGAGAAGTTTGTGCAGGCCGTGCACCCTAAGGACACGTCGAAAACGAGTCCTCAGCCCAGTGCATCGGCCGACTCGGCCTCGGGCTCTAAGTCTCCGGAGAAGTCGACTTCTCCCGTCGAGAAGTCGTCTGAGCACCAGAAAAAGAAGTTCAATTTCTCTGCAGCGTCGGTCAAAAAGGCTGCGTTCAGACGAAACTTCTCAGCGTCGCCCGGACAGTCGTTTTCTCCCGTAGTTGCCCCAGCAGGGTCGGGTTCTGTGAGTCCCGTGCAGATGGGCCGGCCTCCGGTAGTGCCATTCCCGGGAATGTTCCCTGGTGCTATTCCTGGTGCCATTCCTGGAGCGCTCCCGGCCGGTGCTGTGCCGTATGGAGGCGTTGTGTCTCCTCCTCCGGGAATAGCGATGCCTATTCCGTACGGGTCGCCTTTACCATCGGTGCCCCCAACGGGTGCAGAAGGACACGAATTTGTGCGTGAAACAGGCCCTGTGGACGTTTCGAACCTGCGCCCTCTTGAGGATGCAGACTTCAACTACATGCAGCATCTCAAGGACAAGAAAGAGCCGGTGCCAAAGATCTACTTCACATCCCCGACCTGGTCCAACAACAGCAGCTCCTGGTATGTCGACCAGTTCCCGGTTCGCCCGCCGGCTCCACGCATGCAAATGTTTGTGCCCCCGGTTGGCTTCATGATGCCGCCGCGGCAGTTCAATTGAGAACCTTATCTGGATCTCGGAATCGCATACTAACTTACACACATATTATATAGATATTAATGTAACCATATCATAATGCTTGACATATTCTAATTCCCGAGATGATATTGTTTTTTTTTTCCCCTCTCTTCTTCTCATTAAACAATAGCCAAATCTGGCAGTAGAGAGGTTTCTTCACCCGCCAAATTGGTTTCATACCGCTTCGCCACCTCCTTGTTCACATAGCGAATCATCAAAACTGAGATGATTGCAGTCATGAGAGTCATCAAACTGTTGAGAGGTGTCGGGTTCATGTGGAAAACAGTGTGCGTGAGGCCGTCTATGACAGCCTGGAGCAGGTTCAGAATTCCGGATATAGAAATCAAAAGTCCATAGACAGTACCGAATGTCTCAAAACCAAACACTTTGGTACAATAGTCAGACGTCACAGTATAATAAAACGGTCGGTAGACAACGAGTAGCAGAATCCCAACCAAGTTCAGAATGAACGAATGAGTCAACCCCAGGATGCCAATGAGAACAGAACAAGTACACATGAGTTTCAAAATGTCAACCGTGGCCAGGTTGTCTAATCCAAGACCAATGAGAGGAATGGCGAGTAAACCACCGATAGGGAGTGCGATGTCAAAGATGGAACCCAAGGTCTCAGCCTTGGTAGCGCTGTCAAGTAAATAGGCCTCTTGACTACGTACAGTTGCCATGAAATAATTCAAGCGTAGCATGCAAATAACTGTCAACGACAGGATATACAGGAACCATGGTGATTTGAGTTGAGTTTTAACAGTGTTCCCATGTAGTATTCCGTACACTCCTTTAGTCCTGAGTTCAAGCTTATGACCCACAAATTCTTCAAGAACACTTTTCCGTCGACGATCGCTAACATGGCTTATCCTAGAGGCGCGACTGATGCGTGACTGGCGACGGTTCATGGGTTCCAACGTGGACTGAGACATATGTCTATGCATAACTTCCGTGTTTTCATTGAGATCTTGAAAATCTCTATGAGATCTCATACCGTCGGGCAGATCTCCGTCTTCGTTAAGTCCCTCAACGTTCAGTTTTTGTGTAACACCGAGACTTGAATAGCTGTCTTTAGGCATAATGAATGCCTCACAAGAAACAATGAACAACGGTACCACAAGATAGCACGTAAAGAAGGTGTGAATGCTCAACGCAGCCACATTTTGATAGTAAAGGCGATAAAACATGAACACTGCGGACGAGGAGTCAAAAGCTCCAGTTATAGCAGCTAAAATTTTACCTGAATGTTGAGGAATGGCATTAGAGAGTTGAAACGTGGAGATAAAAACAAAAGGACCACCTATTGCGAGCAGGAGGTATCCAAAAAGGAAAGGATCAAAATAAGTTATAAATGAGCTATTCGCAAGCAAAAGCGCGCCCATAGACAAGAAGACACTTCCGATATAGCCGCATATACGCGGTCCTTTACGATCCAGAACGAAGCCAACAATCAGCGCTATAACATTGGTCACACCAGCAGAGACAGTGAACATGAAATTAAGCTTCATATCTTGTGCGGCACAGCCATTGATATCGTGAGAATCGCACACCTCGCTGTAAACTCCTTGAGATACCAAAATGGGCTTAAGCGCAGCGAATCCAAATATTGGTCCAGCAGCCAGCAGATTCCATAAAACTGCACAGAATATCTGGATTCTGGGAGACATTTTTATCAAAATGACGCTCTTGCGAGTTCAGGATAGGAACAGCTGATAAGCGGTTCGACAATATCGGGTAAGGTGAAACTGCAAGGTCTAGGTTAGTGTTTATTTGATAAGAGACTGTTTGAGTCTTCTTGTGGCTTTGAGAATATGGAACTGCATAACGTACATCATGTGAGCATCATGATCATGTTGGTGAGACACGTTCAGTTTTATCCAGAAGCAGTGCACACAGCCGCCACCACGTGATTTTGAAGACGTGTCCGTTTCTATATTTCAACAGTCGGTACGTTGATTCCACTTTGTGACTGAAAGAAATTCTTTGTAGTATGAAGTTCAGTATTTTGGCCTGTTTACTCACAGGAGTGCAGTCACTCGTACTCGAGGCCACCGATGCAGACTTGACTGATCACCTTTCTAAGAAGATTCCTACTATCTTGACTTTCTATGCAGAGTGGTGCAGTCACTGCAAAACGTTTGCACCCTTGCTTGAACAGTTGTCAAACGAATATGATGGTTTGAAGGATAGCATTCAATTTGTGCGTATCAATGGCGATGTACATCAACGAGCCTCTACTAGCTTCCAATTGAAATACTTCCCCACTGTCATGTACGTAGACAGCGATGGCCACGAGGAAATCCAGAGCCGTGACCTTAACTCACTGCGAATGTTCATCAGGGAAAAGACAGGCCTGGCCCCTGGTCTTTCAACGGGCAAGAAACAACCCAAAGTCTCTCAAAGATCTGAAGACAAGGCCCAAAACGAAGCTCAACAAGCTGGCAAGCCCTTGACTCTTATTGATGACAACTTTGAGGAATCTGTCCTTGGCAAGCGTGCTTTCGTTGCATTCACCACTGAGTGGTGCTCTTACTGCAAACAGCTTAAACCGGATTGGAACAAATTGGCTGAGATTTATGAGCGCGATGATGACGTTGTAATTGCAAACGTGGACTGCACTGACATGGACGCTGTTCAGAATCTTATTGATACGTTCAAGATCAAGTCATTCCCTACCATCATCTACATTCCTGCAGAGGCTCCCCATTCTGAGAGTGTATACAAGGGTCCTCGCAGCCTGTACTCTTTGGTTGACTATCTTCAGATTCAGGGTGTTGACCACCGCTATGTGGATGGTAGCTTGAATGACGGTTTTGGAGTTATCCACAAATTGAGATTGGATAATTTGGCCAACAATGTGGACAGAGTTCTTGAAGATCTGCAGCAATACAAGTCGCCTTACAAGGATGTCTATGAAAAAATCTTGAACAAGCTGAAGGATGATAAGTCGTATGTGAAGAATGAGTTTGGACGCGTGTCTGAAATACTATCTGGTTCTTTGACCCCTGCTGACCGAGACAAGTTCTCGATTAAGCGAAACATTCTGACGTCTCTACTTGATGCTTTGGAGACTGAGGAGAAGAGAGAGTTGTGAGATTCTTGTTACAGTAGTTTAAATAGTTTTGTTAAAGTTAAAAAAATTGTGTTAGTTATCAACGAATTCACACCCACAGTGGGTCTAAAACATTATTTCTTTCTTATAATTGTGTGAGTGCCAGCGATCAAACACCCATTGAGGATCGACCACCTTAAGATCCTGGAATCGTGCACACAAAAGATTCAAATCTCCTGAATAAATCATAAGATTAGCATCATCAAAAGTAGGTACAATTGAACCACTTCCATATTTTATCATCTCCTCCAGAACAACGCGAAAAGCTACTTTTTCTGGCAAATATGCTTTGATCCCTATAAATGTGGCAACATGGAGCTCATCCGCTTCTGATGATAGTGGGTTGATAAGATAGTCAAGCATTTCTCGAGATTGTTCTTCATTGAGCATGATCGTATCCGTTGGTATTAAATTGAACAAGTGTCGGACTTCATCCATAGATTGTGTGCGGTATAAAGAAAAGTCGTACCTGTCCACAAGAGCAGTACTTGAGTTTGCATTTCTGACTGATTTATTGAAATAATGGACAGGTTCGGGCAAAAAGAGCTTTCCGTTATCAATGCAATCAAAAATATATTTGGGCTTAATGACAGGAGTTCCTTCTAAAGTGAGTTGTGCAACTTTTGGAACATTGCGGTCTGCTATAGGAAGAGCTGCTTGGTTGTATATTGGCGTCAAGACTCCTCCAAATTTCCTAATTAGCACTTCCAAATCAGGTTTGCTCATAATTTCTGGGTCTTGAATGTCACCACAAACATAGAAAGGTTGACCATGAAATATGTCCTTAACAAGATCAACTGGTCCGTCATCAATACTAACTTTTACACGTTTAGCAAGACTTACTCTAGGATTCTGCATTGCGCGCTCTTTCTTTAAGATTTCGTAGTGAGACTTCTGAGACCGCTTATTGTTAAGATTCAACATTTCAAGCATTTCTCCCACCGTAAGAATACTATTTTTATCTTTGTCCTCCCTTGTTCTGACATACCGTGGAAATCTCAAAGAATAACCAACGCCATAGTTCAAATTATTGCCACCTTTCTCTGCATTGACTGTGGCAATTTCTGAATACTTGATCTCGAGTACCACTGATTTCTCTGGGTCAATGTAGAAATCTGGCTTCTTATTGTTACCAAGATCAAGCCAATTTGGGGGTTTCGCCTGGGCATAAATATGCTCGTTCAGCAATCCATTGATGTGATTGTACATGGCCAGACAGATGCCAGATCCTACCCCGGTAAATGCCACATATCTAGAAGGTTTCGTTTCATCTCTTAACGCCAGCAGATAGCTCGAGAATTGGTTAGAAAGTCTGCCGGATCCCCGATAGCATCCAACAACTACCAGGTCCAAATTTTCTCCTTGGTACCCATCAACAAACTCCGGCTTAACTTTCACCCAGGAATTCGATTTACCATCCAGCTCATAATAACTCTCAGGATTCTTTAGCACAAGCCCCTCAGACATCTGAGCTATTGCTCTTTCAAACTCAACTGACACGTCTTTTGCTGTTTTCCCTAATTTGTATGGGAGCAATTGTATCCGTCCGGCACCATTTTGGCGTTTCTCAACAGGAAGAATCTTCTCTAAGATCTGTTTCCGGTCTCTTAAAGATCGTTCTGTTAATACCAAGCCATTGTAAAAAACCACATCAAATACCAATATCATATGTCTATAGGTTCCGCCTTTATCATGCGTCGTAAGCTCACGAACTTTGGATTGACCACATATATCATTCGTGTATGGGTCCCAAGCGACGATTTCGCCATCTAATATGCATTCTTTCGTATCATCAGATATAATATCTTCCAGACTGACGTGCTTTTCATCATTATCTTGTGCTGCTGTGTCAGCTGAGTCGCTCCCATTTGAGTTATCAAAAATACCGCGATAAGAAGTTGTATAATCGGTGCCTCTCCTAGAGTAAAATTTAGACAAGCTTCCTTCCCTTTTCCAGTGTAACTGCACACGCTCTCCGTCAATTTTTTCTTCCATGAAAAACTCTATCGGATCTATTCGCAAATTGCCAGCTTCTTCGCTTTTTTTTCGAAATAGTTCCACAACCAGATTCATGTTTTCCACAGCACCTTTTACAAATTTTGCTTTCATTGGGCAATAATAAGACATTAAGTGCACAGCTTTATCAGATTCGCTTACACTGAAGTCTTCAGACCACAGCTGATGGCAAACAGTTTTTAGGTTCTTATTGACCATGTATACTTGAAGAGCATTCTCGTGGAAAATATTCAAAAATAACCGTTCCGAGCAGTTAATAGCCAAATTACGAAGTAAAATTCTTACTACCCAGTAAATCTCGTCAGGATTCATCGCATTGATCAGGTGCGTCATGATTTCAATACGACGTTCCTTTTTAGCATTTGCAAATTCCACTAAAAAATCTGTTACTTCATCTATCCTCATGTGCCCATAATCTGTGTTAGAATACCTTTTAGCCGCAGCACACCTTGCTCGGAATGCAAGACTGTCCTCATCACTACCATTACTATGAGAAGATTTGCGCGTAGCCAAGAGTGTCAGCGCATCTGTGCTCTTTGGAGGAATATTCATGGCTTCAACTAATATTTTCCCAAGTTGTTGCTCTTTTAATTTTGACAACTGTCTCAATTCCTCATCCTCCTGAGGGAAAAGGAGTCGCACTACCGGGTGGAGATCATTTCCAATGTGAACTTTCCAAGACTCTATAAATGCGGAAATCCACTTTCTGCGCGCCCCTTTGGAACCTTCGCCATGAATTGATCTTAGTTTACTGACAAAAATCACAAAATTTGCAAATCGAGGTAATTGTGAATGATTTTTTGGCAACGGCAGTCCTAGTTCCCCTCTTTGGGAGTCTTCGGGCGCAGCCACATTCATATGGTCAGGAGGTGTATCGTCACTTACTGCTGATTGCAGGCAATCTTGGAGTCGGCTAACTATTTGAGAAAGAAGGTCAAATGAATTGATTGCGAAGAAACTTATTCAAACAAAAACCTCACAAAATTTCATAGATTGCAATGAAGTTGTGCATTTAGCGCCCACCCGTCTAATTTAATATATGCAAGAGAGAGTGGGACATCAGCGTTAGACACAACCCGGATAATATCTCTTAGCATCACGTGAAAAAAATTCTTGAACGGCACGAAGAAACATTGAATGTTTACTATCACAGAACATTATATTATCTATATTCGTTTGTAAAACAGAGAATCTATATTTTTTAAGGTCATTCACCATTGGTATGCTTCGAGTTTATTGAATGAACGGGTATGATCAGGAAAGACGATGTCATTTAGGATCGTTTTCTGAACAACGGCCCGCGCATGCTCAGGTCGAAGACGAGCAAACATAAGAGCAGTACCATTATTCTTGTAAATAAGAGCATTAGCAGCAAATTTGTGACCACCAACATGGTTGCAATAGACCACCCGCACACCACCGGCATCATCATCATCGAAATCTCTATAAAGACCCGCGTCACGAAGTTCGATGTCGAATGATTTTTTCATTAACGGGGCAGTAATACCACATCTTTTATCGCGTGTTCTATGTGAACACAGCAATAAGTAGGCTCTATCTGTAAGGGGGATCATATTTTTTGGTAAAGTCTCGTTAGGCTTGATTTTGAGCACTGTGGTCACATCAGACAAACAGTTCTCCGGAGTAGTCTGAATCTTTATGAAATGAGGAAGAACAATCAGACTAACATCGCCAGCGTCTTCCTCATAGTCAAGATCCGTACCGTTAATTCTGATCTTACCGCCAGCAACTTTACTGAGATTGTCCGCGGCATCTCCCAAGATTTTGCAAATTTGGCCCCAAGGTTCTTTTTCTTCTGTTATGTCATGGGCCCAATCATGTCTACTGGTGGCAACCAATATCTGAGCGTAAGTTTTTGGTGCACTATTGTACAGTGGTTCCTGATCTATCTTGAGGGACTTAGGAAAACAGGCATGCGAACAGGCTGCACAATCATCTTCTGTAATCTCACCGACTTTAAACACTTGAGAAATTTCTTTTGTAGGAGAACTTTCCTCGTCTGCAGTTGACATCTGTCTAAGTGCAGAAGAGAGACCCATTAAATGCTGCAATGATTAGATGTCAAATAATAAGCCAGCAAGAAGAAACGAACAAAACTTAATCTAAGAAGTTTTGAATATTAAACAATGCGAGCCAGTCTTGATGATTCAACAAGAACTTTATGCAAATGAAAGAATAGAAGCGTCGGATGCAGGGATTAGGCCGATCTTCTTAAAAAGGCCAAACTGACTAGACCTGTGGGCTGCAAGGTAATTACGCCATACTTTTGACGGATACATAAATGCGCCTTGCCCATGCCAGCCTTATTACAGAGGGCCATACTGGTGCGGCTTAAAATCTCATTCAACTGGTAGGTATGATGATAACACAACAATTTTTTTTTAGATCGAATAACTTGTCTCTTTTTTCTTTTTTTTGGAACCGATTATATCGTTATTTCAATTAGATTACTCGTCATAAATTAAAATTATTTTTCAAGACTTTGAGTAGAGTATCCTTCTTACACACCATATCATCAATTCTAACGGCTGTGTATTTATGTTTAGTCATCACTCGCTACCACCATCACTTGCGATCAAGCGTGCCAGGGATCCAGTATCTACAACGGGCTGCTACCACATCCAGAAGCAGAGTCTAGAAGCTCTCTATCTAAGCTCAGAGCATATATCTGATTTGGCTTAATCAAACGGTTTGCTCTTCTCTTTATATTGGCACTATTATTGACATTCTAAGAGTCAATCACCGTGTCGAATCAACCCGTTTGTGTGATTGCAGGTTTCTAAGCCTCTGAGAGAATATATACCCACTTTAATTCATTCGTTCCTCTTCAGGTTCTCTCAAGGTTATCGTTTTTGAGTGTTTGCTCAGCTCCGTTCATCTCATTTTATCGCGAATCCCACGAAGACATTGCATACCATAACTTTTTTCTAGTTGTGTCATTCATCATTTGGCACTACTACTGCATCGTCAATGAGCATTTTAAAGACACTATTTTGCTGCTTCGATTCGCCGGATCCTAGCAACGCATCGGCGAAACGAGCATCAAATGAAAGTAACCGCAAACAAACCCACATAGGACGGAATGAAACAAGATCAGACCATCGTAAATCTACTGTGGACGCGTCAGATAATGCTGCCCATCGCAGCTCACATCATGAGACACAGAGCAGGCCGCACTCTATGATTAATCATGCAACAATTCCCTTAGATTATGTGAATTCAAAAGATGAGAACTATGCAGAGATGGCTCTCAAAGGAAGACGGCACAGCACATCCATCCTTAATGCACAGCCCTCCTCCCACTCGCCTAAATCATCAGATCACTTGGGATCAACATCGACTCATGGAAACGATGGTCACACAGCATTGACGCCAGGTCATAATCCGCCGACGTCAGTACCTGATTCTGGTCACTACATGCACTCTGATGAATCCGGTTCATCCCTTAACCCTCAAGGGCAAGCCTTGTTTGGCACATTTGGTGCCGGGCAAACATTGCTTCCCCCCGTAGACCCCTCTTTAAAGGATAAGAAATGCCTAGTTCTTGACTTAGATGAAACGCTTGTCCATTCATCGTTCAAATACACATGGAATGCAGATTTTATAATACCAGTTGAGATCGAGGGTGCGGTTCACGACGTTTATGTTATCAAAAGACCTGGCGTCGACGAATTTTTGAAGAAAATGGCCGAAATATATGAAGTAGTTGTTTTCACGGCTTCAGTAGCGAAATATGGTGATCCTTTGCTCGATCGCTTGGACCCGCACGGGTTTGTTCATCATCGCCTATTCCGCGAGAGCTGCTATAATTTCAATGGCAGTTACGTGAAGAACCTTTCTAATCTCGGCAGACCATTGTCCTCAGTCATTATTGTCGATAATTCGCCAGCAGCTTATGCCTTTCAACCATTTAATGCAGTGCCTGTTTCGAGTTGGTTTTCAGATGTCCATGATAATGAGCTCTTAGATATGGTGCCGTTCCTTGACGAGCTCGCTACCAGTTATGTTCCCGATGTCACGACAGTTCTGAAGTCTGAATGGTGAAGTCATGTTGTATAATAGTATTGTTTTTTATTGTTTTTTATTAATGTATTAATAGGAGTATTATAGCGAGTGGTTTTTGGGTCTTCCTTGAATCATAGCATTGAGTAACAATGTATATTGTAGACTAAGCTAAGCTACAACGATAATGCGAATAAATAAAACATGGCCAGTAAACATGAGTCTGCAACAAAATCATTCTTCACCAGACTTAGACTTTGAGCGTCGTCGTCGTGTTGGCTTCTCTTCATCCAGGATGCCGACCCCAAGAATATGTTTTTCACGCTCAGACTCATAACCGACTCGTCCCTTCGAATTCTTGACAAGATTAGTATGGCGACGCTTGAGAGCTTCAATTTCCTCACGTTTGATGTTACTTGCAATCTTAACAGCTTTCGGAACTCTTCTAGCATGCGCAATACGACGAATTTCTGGCATGTGTCTGTAGCGATTCGTAAGTGCGGCATCGTACTCCAACTTGGATCGTTGTTTGGCCGATTTGATGTTGCTTCGGTCGTTGGCTTTGGCGCGCCATAGACGAACATTAGCATCATCACTTCCACTAACAATATATCGACTATCCATAGAAAACCGAACAGAAAAGACTCGCTGCATTCGTTTCGTATGATATACATCTCGGGAGTGTCCCTGGTTGACATTGAAAATGCGAATAGTCCGGTCATAACCACCAGATACTAGCTCTTGGCCGGTAGGGCTAAAGTCTACGTCAAGAACGGCTGCAACATGGTCCTTGTATACGTTCAAAGCCCGCTTCATATTTCTCATGTCATATAGATAAACATTATGATCTTCGCTCGCAGCCGCAAATACGAATGCCTCCATCGGGTTCCATGCAAGGCTGTTATTATTCAAAGCGGAGACCATTTTCTGCACAGGAGACGAGGTTCTGAGATCATAGATGACGATTGATCTATCATTTCCTGTTGAAGCACAGATATTTGTCTCCGTTTTATTGAATCTCACTGAGTTCAGGTTATCCGCACCCCAGGATAGAGATGTCACAGGTTTCGAACGCATTGTGTCCCAAATCTCTAGATTAGTACCTGCAGTCACGAACCGTGTTTCGTCACGGTGATGGTCAATGCTGACGAGACCTCCACCTGTAGCACTATAATACGTCTGTACTAAACTTTCTTCAGGAGACGCGTATGGTTTCCATTGTTTCACAGCGCCATCGCTCGAGCAGGATAGTAATTGGTTAGAAGGAGTATAGCATAGGCCACGGACAAGTCCATTGTGGGCTTTAATGTTCCAGGACTCTTCGTGGGAACCCAGATCCCATACTTTGATAACACCATCGCCAGATCCACTGGCCATTGTGCCGAGCAAATTTTGTGACTTTGCCAAACAATAGACACCATCAGTATGACCCTGGCCTAGCTGGCAAATGAAAGGTGCTGCAAACATTCGGTCGAGTTTTGTGGCGTTAAGAGCACGAGTATACTCTCGCGCTCTCTCGAATGGATGCATATCTGGATCTAAATTGCGAGGCTGACGTGCCGATTCGCTGTTCGATACGGGGACATAATCATCCGACGATCTTGAGATAGTTCTAATTTTCATGATTAACCAAAAATCAGCTTAGTGCAATGATGTCGACACTAACAGTTATATTTTTCTTAAGCTGTAGAAAAAAATCTCTCCAGGTGTGTGAACCCAACCCAGTTATCAGGCCCCAGCTATATTTCTAGCTTAATGCAACCAGGTTAGGGTATTCTATAATATGCAGTATGCTCAGAGATAACTTGTTGTCACCATGCGATTTAGGCTGGCTCAGATTGATCCGACTCCGAGCTAATGGACCTGGCCCGTTTAAATGGGCCAAATGTGTAATATGATATGTGTGATATTCTAGGCGTTTCATCTGTTTTCACAGTTTCTGTGCCGAAATTTGGGGATTGAATTATGCTGTCCACAGCATAATATTGTATGGAGTTCATAATCGTGGGGAAGATGAGCATAACAAACGCAATCTGGACTCTATCATCGAAATTTGTCCATGAGATCAGGTAAGAACCCCAATCATCCAAGAATGGAACGTAAAAAATAAATAATGACAAAAGGATCTTCGCCAAAATGACCGCAATCAAGTAGAGGCCTAGCTGTTTCAAAAATGGAACGTACCGAGGTGGATCGCCATATTCACCACTCATAATATCGCTGAACTCAAGTTTCGAGGCAATAAGATACACGTAGTATAGCGTAAAAAATAGGATGGGAACTCCAATTGTGGTATCAAAAAGAATGTTCAGAAAGTACCAAGTGCAAGGATTATCGTCAAGATCAGGGCTATTTTCTCCGCTAAGAAGAATAGATCCTATGACATTTAGAAAGTGTATCATGAGTGCACCTATAACTTGCTTCGCCACATCGAAAAACCATATCTTCCATGGACGTCTGGGGAACTCGTGTTTTCTCTTCAGCACTAGTAACAGAATTGCAATGGCACCCAAGAAAGCTTGGAGTACCAGGGACTCAAAGCCTAGCAACTGGCAAGTCGGCGCATCATCGCCGTTTCGGAACATGCCACACCTTTATATGAGGCGATGTTCGGGCTAATGGAATAGCTTCCGTCTGTTATTGCTCTGTGTACTCTTCAGAGTTCTATGCTTAGGTTTCGCCAGAACAAATCAGCGCTCAGCTGCGCAATCTCAAGTATTTCCGGCTAATGTGAAGACCAGAGTTATACCTAAAGAAGCTGTGAGGCTCCCTAAACACCCAGCTTCGCAGTAACCCATTCAAGGTGACTTACCCAACCCCACAGGTAGAACGCCTTTACTCATTGCAAACGATATGGCAGGGCCATATAAGCTTTAATCTCAGAACATGTGGCCAATACCCGAACCCACTCGGTGTCAACGTAAGTGCTAAAGCGGCTCCAGTGTACAGATTGTGCCCACGGATCTATCTATCTCGCTAGTGAACTTTATCCCACACCAACTGCTCATTCATCCTGACCAGCTGGGTGAACCCTAATGGCATCGAGATCCTAAGTAACTGCGAAATCTGGGTTAATTATCATAATTTCATATAGAAGAGAACGCGACGCATTATAAATGAACAATGCACCAGTAGTGCTACCTATTGAGTTAACGCCAGCACAGGTGAGGCCAGTAGCTTATCGCGTTATTTCAAAAAAACATGGTCTAAATCTGAAATCGTCAGCTCTTGCTGTCCTCTCACGGTTTCTCGGGCATCATTTCGGTGCTGATTGGCGTGGATCTCAAGCGGAAAAAAGTTTAGATGAGATTTCGCGCAAGTGGAAAAATGAAGATCGCGGAATATTTGTTGACGGTCCAGAGCTTTCTCAAGTGATAAAAGATTGGTTAAATGCTGAAGCGTCATCTTCGTATGTTTCAAATGAGAGTGAGAAGAAGTTTGACTGGAGACAATATTTTAAAGTCGTCAATGCGACAGATCAGAAGAGAGTGATCTATGACAATGCCAAGAAAAATTTTGTTGTGCCTGCTGAAGGAATTCCGACTACATTTGGCTCGGCTAAATCTCTAACAAGCGTGTTTGCTTCGCGATATTATATTCTGCTGGACAAATTATATCGCAGTGAAAAATTTGCACCTTTGGGGCTGGCTAATCCAATGAATGGCACCAAAAACCATGTTCTGACACCAATCAAAAATCTGCTGGGACGAGGCCAAGATGAAGTCTTTTACCTCTTCGGATTATTAGAGAGGCAGCATGATGGGCCATGGACGCTGTATGATCCCACTTCAAGCATTGAGCTAGAATTTGGTGATTACAGCAATTTCTTTCCAGATCATTATTACACCAGTGGAAGCTTTGTTATATGCTGTGGACAGGCCTATGGATCTTCATTTCTGGTCACTATGATGGGTCCCCCGCCAGTAGAGACGCGATATGAATCACAAGAAGCGTATGGTCATCTTGATTTTTATGGGCTACACGGTGTAAAGGCTTCAAAACGTTTAGAGAGACTAGACCCAGCTCTTGAGAACATTCTCATTAATGAGGAAGAGAAAATGTTGGATAATAGAATAGTCATGTTGGGCTCAGATATCTTTCTTGACAAAGACAGCGTCGTCGATGCCCTGAGAAAAGTGCTGCTGAAACTTGATGGGAACCCTCCAATTGCACTTATTCTTTGTGGAAGTTTCATTTCCATTCCTTTCCAGCCTCAAATGACGACAGAAGATGGTAGAAGTGCTGCACAATTCTATCGTGACGGCATGAACTCGCTGGCTGATATCCTATATCAATGCACAAATCTCGTAAAAAATACGAAACTGATTTTCGTCCCGGGCCCGAATGATCCTTGGCATTCAATGTCAATGAATGTGCTTCCTTTTCAGTCATTACCATCAGTTTTCACTGGACGAATCGATCATGTAGCCACCGACGTTGTTTGGGCAACAAATCCCTCCCGCATATGTTATCTCTCACAAGAAATTCTTTTATACCGTGCAAATTGTGGAGATATCTTGAGAAAAAATAGTTTGGACATCGAGGTGTTCAAACCCAAGCATGAAAACAAATCTATAGAAGTAGAAATGTCAGACACAACAGCTATTTCTGTAACTGACTCCTCCGACGTGACAAATAAGACCATTACTGCTATTGATGATTTATCGCTGGTCGATGATGATGAGGACAGTGAGAGAGCTGCAGATAGAGCGGCAGTGAGAGCAATGTTAAAGAAAGACGACATTTCTGTGACTGCTTCTAGTATTAAATTCGCCAGCAGCGACATTAGAGAGAGCAGATCCGTTTTGACAACTCTTCTAGATCAATGCCACTTATCACCTCTGCCAATGTCTGTGTCCCCGATTGTATGGGAGTATGATCACACACTAAGCATGGCACAATGGCCCAATGCACTCGCAATTTTTGACCCGACAAGTCCTAGAACAAAAGAAACCTATAATGGATGTAATGTCCTTAATACTGGTGACTTCTGGCACGATGGAAGTATTAATTGGTTGGAGTTTTGGCCATCAGAAGGCACCTCTAAGTTCATGAAATTAATGTAAATAAGGAATGAAACCACTTTTCCTTCACTCAATACATACCAACTATAGTTATTAACTCACCCGAGCTCATTTCGCATATTTGATCCCTGGCCAGTTCGGTATTCTATGTATGACTGCTTCAGGTAAACAAAACACGGGATTTACAGGCTTGACCTCCCTGAAACCCAAAAGCGAGAGGCCTGCAACGCCGAATACTGTATGAAAAACATCTGCTTCGTCGCCTTCCCTGTCGGCAATTCCACCATCATCGGGATCTTGGGCCTTTAGAATGAATTCAATGAGTCGACCTTTATCGATCCAGTCAACCTTTCCTAGCATTGATAGAGCGCTCAATATCCACCAACTGTAACAAACATCAGGGAGTTTTTCTGGCCTGCCATTCAAACCTCCTTTGTCAGTCTGACGATCACTGAGCCACCAAGCCGCTTTTTCTGTATCAATCAGATCGAGTCGGCCTAAAATGTACAAACTGCCCACAACAGTAAACGCCATTGCTCCATGTGATTCAGCTCCAGGAAAATTGCCGAAACCTCCATCGAAGTTTTGACAAGATGACAACCAGTCCACTGCTTTTTTCTGATTCAGCTTATCAAGCTCGCCTAATAAACATAGGGCTTGGACGGCTGTGTACAAAAATCGTGCATCAACCTCTCCATATTGGTCGCCAGCGACTTCTCCGTGTTCACCTTGTAAATTCACTATGAATTGAACGGTCTTAGCTCTGTCTGGTAGCTTATCTATGGCATCAAGCATAAACAATATCTGAATTGCACTTAGAGTATTTAGAAGATGTGCGTCAAACCCATTGTGGGCACCAAATCCCCCAGATTCTGCATCATAGCATGACAACACGAAGTCAATGATACCACATCTATCCAAAGCCTCCGGCTCACCAAGAAGGGAAACAGCTGTTAAACCCCAATATAGACCATTCATGCGTAAATGAGCTGATAACCAGTACCGTAATTCATCACGTTTGGTGTCTAGTGATTTGACGTATTCGATATGTTTGTCCTTGAAGAATTTCATTGGTTCTGACAGCCGACAATTTCTTATGCTAACGTGTGCTTTGTTGATCGACTCCAAAAAGAAGAACGATACAAGAACACTGGGGAGAATTGCAGGACCCAACCCTCAGGCAAATGAAGAGGCATGAGATCACAATTAGCATGCCTCCCAAATTCAGAAGTGGGTGTAGACATACAGGATGGAAGCCTATGGTCTAAGAATCAGTTTTCCGTCATCTTGTTACAATTAAGATATTTCAAATATTATATATATATTTCATACATGGAAATATTGATATCTAACGGTACTGTTACTATCACTGGACGTATATTTATGTCTTGTACAAAAAGTCAACAAAGCCCTCTGCAAGCCTCTCAGCGATACCGGCTGTGCTGACACTACCAGCGACTCCGTAGAGCGCCTTGGTGCCTTCTGAGGCTGACGCATCCGATCCCTTAGCAACAAGATCTTCTGCGGTTTCAATGAGGTCCTTCACCAATTCGTCAACGACTTTTCCCGTCAACTCTGTAGCAGCCATGTGCAATGCCGGCGGGTTCTGCAAAGCAGCAAGATGCCATCCCTTCTTTGACAACGCATCGCTCAAGTCATAGATGTTAACTTTATGCGAGGCAAATGAGACGACTGAGCCCTGTGGATTTCCAAGAATGTAGAAAAGATCAGGACGTTGCTCGAGGCCTTTACGGAGCCGTCGACTAGTTCCAATGATAGATTCAGCAGACCGGCGGTAACCGTCTTTACCCATGTACATGAGAGTAGCCCAGCAGCCGGCAACAAGAGCGCCCGGCCGAGAACCGGCCAAAGTTGGTGATGCATATAAACCACCAGACCAATCCGTGCTGACGAAATACTGCATTTTACGAAGCTCTGCAGAACGATACATTATGACAGAAGAGCCCTTTGGTGCAAATCCGTATTTATGGGTATCACAGGAAATGGAGGTTACACCGGGGACTCGGAAATCGAACTTCGGAATTTCTTTTGCATTCAAAGTCTGGCCACCGACGTCTTTCAGGAAGGGAACAATAAATGAGCCAAGGCATGCATCTACATGAAGAGGCAAGTCCTGCTTGAGAGCAATCTTGCCAAGACCTTCAATGTCGTCAATAATTCCATGCGGGTAATTTGGCGCAGATCCAACCAGGAGAACAGTGTTGGGACCAATGAGTGATTTAACTGCTTTGAGATCAACTTGCATCGTCTTGGGATTCAAAGGAGCATGCACAAGCTTCATTCCAAAATAGTGTGCTGCCTTGTCGATACCAGCGTGCACAGTGATGGGTGCAATAATTTCGAATTGAGTGAGGCCACGTTTGGCTTTCGCTAATTCGCGCGCAGCCAGGCATGCTAATAATAATGACTCTGTCCCACCACTTGTCGTGGTGCCCACAGACCCTTTCGGGCCATTGTAAAGATCAAGAACCATTGAGACGACCTCAGCATCCATTCGTCTAACAGCAGGAAAGCAATCAGGATGCAACTGATTAGCGAAAGTGTAAGCTCCAAATACTTTTGTCTGAAGTTCTCTCAACTTTGCACCGCCATGATACACAGCGCCAGAGAGTCGACCATTTTCCCAACTAGATTGCTTCAAATTGTTGAGCTGGGTGATGATGTCCTGAATATCCTTCGGCGAGAAACCTTCGGCAGGAATGGTATTATTGTGAGGGAACTCGTCGCCTCGTTGAATGATAGATGCTTCAAGCTTGTCTAATTGATCAGTGACCTTCTTGTCCACAGTCCCTTTGACACCAGGCAAGTCAACGAGAACGCCAAAAAAGTACGAAGCAATAGTATTAAACAAGATACGAATTGATTTGAAGGGACCAAACTTGATTACCGTGTCTTCGACGGGATTTAAAAGTCTTCCGATAACGGTGATTAGTGCAAGATCACGGAATAAGTTGAGCCATGAAGTGTGGATGATATAGGTAATGAGTTTGATAATGACACTGGAGCTGAGGGCGACGAGAAGCCTAACATGAATCCAAAGTACTCTTACCAACTGGTAGCCATCTAAACCATTAAGACGGCCCAGATCTACCATGTTCTCTATCAATGCAGTGAGGTGAATTCTTATAAACAGCAAAATCTGTCTATGGTGTTTTCAATGGCCTTCTGGGGTTGCGGATTGGCAATGAACACTTTTGATGGACTGGATTTTTTCTGCGAAGAGACTGAAATCCGAGCGCAAGCCTGGACAATTTGACGTCGGACCGGTGATTCGACTATAGGCGATAGCGCTGAATAATGAGCTATGGTGCAGGGGTTTGGGTATGACGCACCAGCCTGATGTTTACATGTGTATCACATTCGTTCCTTGAGCTTGTACGTCATATGACTAACTGGCGGGAAGGTCGAAATTCTTGATTTGGACAGAATGCAGAGAAAAAGAAAGCGTCATCTATTCAAATTACATGCCTAGACCAATCTAAATCAAGTTCATCATAGTGGAGCAAAAAAAATTATGACGTTTCTTTGAACGAACAAGAAAACTTGTTAGAAAAAAAAAAATAATTTGATTGCTAAAAAAAGCATGTAAGTCATGTAATTAAATACGCTGCTCAGAAAATTACGATGTTAAATAATATTGCGGGCCTTTACCTTCCAGGCCATCATAAATGTGGATATTCTGAATAGGATACTCTCGCAGAGTTAAGAAATTGATAACCTCCTGAGAGAGTGTTCCTCCTAAAACAGAAGCCATTCCTGATATTTGGATACCACGGCTTTGCTTGAATGTCTCAAGAAATTCTGGCGTGATTATATGTTTTGGCAAGCCAAGTGCATCAGTCCTTTCAATAATATCAGGATTCTCTGGGTTCTTCAATAAGGCAATGAAAGCTGGGAGCCACGGGCTAATTTTATTACGATGTCTCATTTTTAGGGATTCACCAAATTCTGTTGATGCATTAAGGGCTTTCTCGAAGCTACAATAGGACTCGCTAAGTGTCAGCTTTGTCACAGGAGAATCTGACTCTTTCGTTGGCTCCTGAGTACTAAGTATCTCCTGAGTTGCCGTCACTTTGCCAGGCTGACAGTGCTCTTTGGCCACCTCTTTTTCAACAACAAACTTATATTTATCCACACCCAGATCTACAAACAGGAAACCACCCCATCCTTGTAGTGATGCATAGTAAAATGCACGATGCGACTTACGAGCATGTTCATCAATCCAGATAAGTCTTTCTCGATTTAAAGACTGCGTGGCTATGAGGACGTCGAAGCTTGCGCAAAATTCTGCAGTGAGCTCTTCGATACGCGCTGATTCAGTAGTTATTGCTACGCGCGGATTTAATCGCTGAACTCTTGTAGCCGACGCGATTGCTGCGTTTTCTCCAATAGAGGTTGTATCCAAAAAGAAATTATAGGAGAGGTCATCCTCTGTCACGATCTGTGAACTTTGTAGCGTAATAGCGCCTACACCCGCAAGACAGAGGTTCTTTGCGAGTTCGACTGCTAATGCGCCCATGCCGATTATCAAAATACGCGAGTTCCGCAACCTCTTTTGGCCTTCAAGGCCCCACAATCGGATCTGGCGGTCATATAGCTCTCTCTCGTCTTTGCTAATTTCCATTTTTAAAGCTATTTGTTGCTCACTTTTTTTTGTCTCTATAAGATATTACAAGTTCTGGGACTGCTGCAACCGTCGAGCTGAGGCACGTAGTTCTGATATCCCCTAAAGATGAACGGGTGTTCCAACATTGCAGACGATCAATTAGGTAATGAAACCACTGCAACGATGAGTTCCTGACGAAACTAGTGTATGCTTCAAAATAGCTACGAGAGGTAGGAAGAGGCTAGGGAGAAAGGTAGGGGCGCACATTAGGTTTGGGCTGGGCGCGATTAACGTAGCCCAAACGCCCACATGTCTACACTCAGAACTGCGTGATCAGCCAGCCAATCTTCGTATCAATGGGTCCGAGTAGATCTACAAAGATGAGGGCGTGATCGCGGTTCGATCATCGATGTTGGCATCATAATTTACCATATCATATGTTTACTGGGCACGACTAACCATGACGCACATATACCGTATGCATAAATTTTGCTTAGCTTGCGACCAAGGCATTCCTGCAGATCGAGGTACCGTATCGCCTAAATAAATTTATTATCAACTAAACTAGGCCTATACAGGAAATATAATCTCGATATTCACACAACTCCCTTACATCTGCAAAGATTTCTGTCATTTTTAGAGGGTGGCTGCTGTGCACTTCCTAATTTTCCATTACCGAGCTGCAACCGATTACAGGTGACTTTCATATGCTAACGCAACCCTAATGTCCGTATGCACACTTCGGCGGGTTCCTCGCCCAAAAGCTCCTCCTTTCTCATTTACATACTTTAAGAACGCTCACACCAGGTGTGTAAAAAGATTAATTGCGAGGCTGAACCGGAAAATGTCGGGAAACAGCTTACCCAGTGATTATGTGCTGCCAGTTCCAATGACAGACCTTCAAATGAAGGTGACTTCGGCTGTGGTGTCATCCAATTTCTCGGAAATTTTGTCCTTTTTCGACGGTTCTGAACAGTCCAGAGTCAAATATCTGGATAAGCTAAAGCGCATGATGTCAGATTTGAACTTGGTTGCGACTCATCCTTACCTTCTTCTTGGTCATATGCAGCCGAGTCTGTCTAGTAAACGAGCACCTCAGCAAATTGAAAGCGTTAGTGGAAAGTTTCAGAGTCTGGTAACTCTTACAAAGAGATTCACAGATCCGAATCAAAACGTGGCTATCATTTGTGAGGCTGGCAGTACCACAGATTTGGTGGAGCTCGTGCTGGCTGACCGGGCTCTTAATGTGACACGTTATTCTAGTCCTCCTGCGACAAAGCTGTATAAAAAAGATATTATGAAACGACGTGGTGCAACATTTCACCTAGTTCCGAGCTCTTTCGAAGATCTCATGCAAGCAGTTTATGCTGCATTTGACCTTGTGATTGTGCTAGATAATAACTTTGACGTCAACAGCAATTATGGCCGAGGTTTGCGTGCTCAACTTCGTGACCCCAGTGAGCGCGCGCCATATGCAACTGTTTTGCGTCTTGTTTCGCTAAACAGCGCTCAGCATATTGAGCTGTTGCCGTCATTAAGTTTCCCTGAACAAATAGCTACAACCGTGGTTCTGAAGAAACAGGTTGGAGCGATACCCTCACTCGTCAAGCAGTACTACCTGCGTGACTTGATTCCTTTGCAAAGTTTCATCAACAATCCTGATGGGACATATCCTCTTCCCCCGCTCGAAGCCGTGAAAATCGCAAATCACAAAGATGTTGAGAAAAGTCTTTATTTGGATGATGAAGATCAGTACCAGGTGGAGTTCATCAACCGAGGGATTCCTGGTCGTCGCAGCAGAATGCATGCAGCAAGTGGTGGAGACTCTGAGGAAGAAGAGAGCGGTGGTGACGATCTCAAGATCACGGATTTGAAAAGCGGCGCCGCTGACCATGATGCGAACTCAGCATTTCCGATCAAACGCCGCCGGGTCGAGATCGAGGAGGCCACCATGGAGGTTGTACAACAGCTCGACAAATCCTACCCCCTGTCATACAATTTGCTGACGCGATTGAACGATTTGCTTGTAGAAAAGAGACTTACGAGCAAAGAGATCGAATCGCATCGAAAGCTTGCTAGCGATCGTGAACTTGAACTCGAAAAAGGTCGCGAATTCATGCATACACTGGCCCTTAAAATCAGAGATCTAGAAAAGCAGAACCTCATCGCTGAGCGAAAGGTTGAGAAGCTTCGCGCTCGAAACGAGAAAATAGAGGCTGATTTTCAAAACAAGGAGCTCTGGTGGGATAAACTCACAAAGAAACTTGCAGTTTCGGACAATGAGGCAGGCAAGCTTTCCACGCTCACAGAGCAACTTGCGGAAACTGATGCGCAAGTAGAAAAGCTGCAACGAGATCTTGCCAACGAGAAGTCACGCTTCACACATCTACAAACCGTATCTAATGCATCTTCTCAATACGCAGACCAACTGACTAAGAGCAATGAAGCTCTGAAGCAGGAGAATGCAGACCTGAAAGCACGTGTTGAAGATGGTCCAGGGGCCAAAGAGATTGCCATGGCGCAACAGCTTAAGGCCAAGACTGTGGAAATTGATGCTTTGAAAGGCGAGCTCAGCAATCTCGAGGAATCTGTACGCGCTCAGTTGATGCAAGATAGAGCCAGTGGTGGGCACCGTGGTGACAGACGATATGGAGGTCGTGGTGGAAGAGGCGCGGGCCGTCATACCTCACCACACGTGTCAGTATCAAGTTCGTAAAGAGTTAGGATGTTTAAATTTGATCAGATGTTTTTTTCTCTTCCGGCTACTTCTCAAGCTATTCTTATTTTATGTATGTATCGTTGTATCGCGCTTAGAAATTTTCACCCTCATTCTACTATTTATACAGATCAACCTGGCGGTCCCAACGACCACTCAGAAAACACTCGTCATTAAGCGCGATGCTCATGATACGACTACCGGTCCTATGAACCTTCGCCAGATGGAACCGGTCTTCTTTGCGTGTCCACGCCTTTATTGTTTCGTCAAAAGACGATGTCAGAAGCACGTTACCAACAAACGCAAGACCGGTGATTGCATCTGTATGTGCGTAGATAATGTCAGTTGGCAACTGCGGGTTCCGCAAATCCCACAACAAACAGCGATTATCCGCGCCAGCAGTAGTGAGTTCATAGCCCTTACAGGGATTCCAGGCCAAAGAGTATATTGCACCAGGATGGCCCTCTAATGATACGGCTTTGAGGCCATTGCGGAGGTCCCAAATATCTGCATCCTTCTTAGTTCCCGCTCCTGCCAGCAAGCAGCCCTCAGCATTTATGCGTACACAGTTGGGACGGCATAACGTATCTTGCGTCCAAACAGCCTGTGTAGATGAGACATCCCACAATTTCCAGGTGGAGTCGTGAGAGCCGGTCACACAATAGTCACCTGAATAGTGTAGGTCAATACTAGTAATGCGATTAGAGTGGCCGTGGCATTGGTCTAACAGAGTTAATGCGTTGTCTTTGCAGCTGTGTAAAAAAACAGATCCTGCCATATCACCTGTGACTACGAGTCTCCGCTGAGCATGGCTCGCTATGTCGCCTATTCGTCCAGTATGGGTCTTAACGTCAGAAAATAGGAGGTTCATACTGTCGTCTAGACTCAGCAGAGTTAATTGGCCTCCGAAATCTCCAACAATTGCTAGCTCGGGTGAATAAGAATGGATAACTGATATGCCTCTACCAAATCCTGTCTGCGATCCGTACAATTCTTTGCTGGCCAAAGATACACTTTGGTTATCCGATACACTTTGGTGATCCTGCACACTTCGTTTAGAAGCGGCGATCTTTTCACGAATTTTGATCAGTTCCTTTGAAGCCTCTTCGATTTTGTTCTCAGCTTTGGGCTCCTGTTTATTGTCGATTTTATCTTGCTCAATGCTCTGATTTTGCCTGGCATTTTCGTCGTCCAACGCTCTTTGGGCCAAAAATGTTTTGAGTCTTTCTCGTCTCTGCTCTCTAGTTTCATTTTTGACTTCTACGCGTTGCCGGAGCTCGCGTAGCTTCTGCCGGACGGCATCATCTTTAATGGGAACATAAATCGAGCGTGCCGCTGACTTCAATCGCTGTTCATGTTCATACTCGACATGTCTCGGATCATGGCTGGCTACGTATTTGATCTTGTCCATTCCTGAACGCACAATTCCTTTTGTAGTCCTTCAGCTTTGCTCTTACCGAGACCCGGCCGACCTCATTACACCCGAACGGTGTACAACCCGATTGAGAGATGCCCGAAAAGCGCAGCACCCAGCGGCCGGTTGGGCCCTTGCCCTGACATTTGACAGTTATCACCCAGTTCCCATAACCAGTTCACCATAAACAAAGATAGAGTGAGAAAACGAAATCCGTTCACAATTACTGATCACAATTGCTGATCACAATTGCTGATGGCAACTCATGATCTAAGTTGGAAAGGACTCATGTCGCGATAACTAATGTCGGTCTAGCTAAGTTATCACATGTGCTGGCATCTTGTGTCGATCTAAAATGTTGAAACTATATCACAATTAGGATATTTATGCAATAGTGCTCGTAAACTAATTGGTAAAACGGCATATGTCCATCTAGCCAGTCGAACCATGCCACAATTGGGCTATTTATAGAGCTCGTAAATAGATGGTATCTGGTGTCGACTAAGAAATCATGTCACAATTAGATTTATACAAAATAACGCGTATCTAGACGGCGTCTAACGTCTCGCTACGTACGTACTACAAATAAGCATCATGGTTTTTTCTTTGTTTACTTGAATCTCAGGGGGGGGTGGGAGGTTGTGTTCTTTTAAATCATCTAACAGTGGAACGGCGGCGGCAGCCTTTATTACAAATCATCGTTTATTGCGCCGATCCGACTGATACTTTTTGGAGGTGTCTCATGAATGACTGCAGACTCACGTCATCGGTGAGAACAATGCTACCGGGCGCAGCGTCGACCGAGTTGTGCGTGTTCGTCGGGTTCAACTTGGACATAAGGAAGCGAGCCTGCGACGCACCGGCATCCGTATCGATGAATCGCGGAAGGGGGAATCGGTCGACGAGCAGCGCGGCTGCCTCGGCGCGCGGCGCCTCGAGCAGCTCCTTGAAGTTGGCGTACTCCGGCAGGTCCTGGTAGCCAGCCTTGCGCCACTGCGCGATCGTGTCGCCGTGCCAAATGAGTATATGGAAGAATGTATCGAGGAGCAGGATGCTGTCCGGCTGCAAGGAGACGCTGTCGAGCAGCACGGGCTGCGGCTCCTCGTCGATTTTGAAGCTGATGAGCGTGGGCTGGATCATGATCATCGTGTTCGTGAGGTCCTCGCGGTTCAGCGTGTGCCGGTAGAACGCCGTCTCGTCTGGCGAGTTGTTGAACACCGTCAAGAACTGGCTGCGCCGGAGATGGAACATGAATTGCGGGTACAGCGCGAAGTTCGTCGCGAGCCGGAACGAGCCCGGGTCGCCCTTGCGGTAGTCGGCGAACCGCTGACACAGCTTGATGAGCATGCGGTCGGACCACCGCAGCAGGTCGCTGCTCTCGTCCTTCTCCGCCTTGTACACGGCGATGCGCGTCATGAGCGCGGCGGCCGCCTCCTGGTCGAACGAGTGCGCGAGCGCCGGGTTGCCGGCGGGCACCATGGACCGCGCCATCGTCGTGACGCGCAGGCGGTACGCGCCCGAGGAATGCTGGTAGTGCGTGAGAAACTGGATGACGGCGTGCGGCATGCGCTCGCCGCTGGCCTGCGTCGAGTTCGACGGGATCTCG
This sequence comes from Starmerella cellae, assembly GCA_030579775.1. Lineage (NCBI taxonomy): Eukaryota > Fungi > Ascomycota > Dipodascomycetes > Dipodascales > Trichomonascaceae > Starmerella > Starmerella cellae. Next base: position 84,463 of record JAKTRQ010000010.1, read on the forward strand.
AAGAACACGCCGTATGTGTGCGCCGGCGTGATCGAGCAGATGCGCCACTGCGACGTGCCGCCGATCCCGATCTCCGTGTCCGCGACGTTGCTGTTCTTCTTGCCCGTGCTCACGCAGTGGCCGATGACGCCGGACACTTTGAGGTCGCGGCTCGTCAACACGTCGAACGTCGCGTTGAAGCCCATGAGCAGGCTTCCTTGGTCGTCCGTGCCGAACACGCGCTGCAGACTCTGTTTGAAAATGGACGTCGTGAACGCGTCGTTCAGCACAATCACGCCGCCCGTGCTGTTCGCAAGGCTCTGCATCTCGTGCAGACCGACCTGGTCGTAGCAGCCCACAAAAATGTCCACGGAGTGGCCGTTGCCAGCCGCGCGCTTGCTGAGCTGCTCGTAGTACTTCGTCGCCTTGTTGTGGTGCGGCGCTGAATCGGAGTCGATATCGTGGTGCGATCTAATCGGCTCCTTCAACGGGCAGCCCACCACTAACCCGGGCCCTTCAGTCGGCGCGCCGGCCGCAAATAGCATGATGCGGGCGCCGCAATTAGGAGCCAGGAGCTCGAGCAGCGACACGGCAATCGACGTCGCGACGCCCGTGCAGCGCACGGGCCGGTTGCCCTGCGGGACCTCCCACGGGTCGGGCCGCAGCGCCTCGATGGCCTGCGTGAGCTCGTACTCGCGCTCGGCCGGCACGAGGAACCGCGCAAGCGCCGCGTTCTTCGCGGGGCCGTTCGGGACGCCGCCGGCCGTGCTTGTCAAATTGCCCAGCCCGATCATCTCGCCGACCTGGCGCACGCTGTAGTCGCTGCTGCCGCGGAACACGTAGCTCTTGCTGCAGCCGTCGAAGCCGAGCTCGTAGACCTGCGCCATGGCGCCGAACGTCACGAGGCCGACGAGCGCGTTCGGCGGCAGCAAGGACAGCGTCACAATGAGCGAATCGCGCAGCGACGCGAGGTTCTCCTCGTCCTGGCACAGATCGACAACAAACACAAACGCCGGTGGCTGCATGGGCGGGCGCGCGAGCTCGTACTCGACGGTCGAGGCGGACGCATCGAGCTCGAAGGGCAGCGAGTTCTGCGAGATGTCGCGGTACTGCGTCGGCATGGCGTTGCGCGTGAGGCAGAACGGACAGATCCAATTCTTCGAGCGCAGGTCCAGCTGGCACAGCGAGTTCAGAATCGCCCGGCAGTTCGACGTGCGGCACGTCACGGGCTCGTACTGCAACACCCTCAGATCAGCCTTCTCCCGAAGAGGCGTGTACAGAGCAGACACGGGCACGACCGCGCGGGTGGCCTCGACCTTGCTCGTCGGCAGGCAGTTCCACGAGAGACGAACGCCGTCGGTATCCTCAAGCTCCTCGAAATTCATCGCTGACCCAAATCAGTGTGTTATGGAAAGTAGAAATGAACACCGTGTGGTCTGGGTAAATAGGATGACAAAGCGGTGATAGTGTCGATGCTGGGATGTGGTGGTGTGGTGTGGTGTGGTGGTGTGGTGTCTGCCTTTGTCTCCAGCGCGAGAACACTTACTCCACATTGTCTCACTCTCTACACCCACCTACGCCCCTCCTACAACCACATCCCACCTAAACACAAACTCCATACATCCATCTATATACGCCTCTACGCACACCTACACCTACACCCGCCCTTTTACACCCATAGAAACACCGTACATCCATCCTTGCCTGCCTTTCTCTCCTTCGCGCTCTTCGTAAATCACGTGGTCATAGTATCTCGAAAGCGCGAACTTGTAAACTGCTGAACAACCGCATAAAACCGTTGAAGGCACACCGTCAAAACATCGGGCTCGCTAAAGACTCTGCGGGATCAGAAGTCTCGGGAAATCACGAATGGATATAACCTGCAAGCTCGTGGCTGCGTACGTCGCCATCAGATCCATTGTGCCTCATGCCACCTCCCAGGCACTCCAGTCCGCCGTGGAGCTGTCCACCCCAGTAAGCTCGTTCCCGCGCCTGCAGGAGGGCCTTTACCTATACGAAAACTTGCAAATATCCCCGTTCGAGGGCGGGATCTTCCACCAGTCCCCACTGTTACTAGTCCTGTTCTCGAGCGTGCCCCAGTTTCTATGGCCCTGCGTGTTCTCCATCGCCGACGCCTACGGTGCACTGTCGCTGGCGACCTATGCAGAAACGTTTGTCGATAAGTCATATTCTCCGTCCGTCGTTGCGCTCGTGTACTTGCTGAACCCGTTCAGTTTGGGAAGCAGCCTCGCTCAGTCCACAAACGTCATAACCAATGCTCTAATATGCGGGTCCATAGGAGCGGCGGTCAAGAAACGCACGGGCCTCTCGCTGATTCTGCTCGCCCTGGCAACGACACTGGGCTGGTATCCGTTATACCTACTGCCAAGCATTCTCGGACTCAATCGTATATCTGCTCCCTCCAACACGGCATCCATGATCAACCTCATAGATATCTACCTCGCTGGGTGCGCCTCATTTTTGGGAATAGCATTCCTCCCGCTGCTTTCTTGGCAGTTTTTGACAAACCAGTTCGGCACCTTGTTCTTGCTGAAGGATCTCACGCAGCCGAACATTGGGCTTTGGTGGTACTTTTTCATTGAAATGTTTGACTTCTTTCGGCCTTTTTTTCTCGGTGCGTTCCAACTGTTCATCCTTGCATTCCCTATTCCGCTGGTAATTCGTTTCTCAAAACAGCCACTGTTCACGTTGGCTACCATGATTGGGCTCTTGGCCGTTTTCAAGCCGTACCCAGAGGCGTCCGACACGGGTCTATTCTTGGCACTGACCATACTAAATCGGCCGGTTTCGGAGCTGATGGAATATACTTTCATAGAGGCGCTGGGCCTCCTATACGTGTCGGTCTTAGGACCGGCGTTCTACTACCTGTGGATCTTCGTCGGCTCCGGAAATGCAAACTTCTATTATGCTATTACGCTGGTCTATGCGGTAACGCTCATCTTGGTTCTTGCAGACTCTACATGGGCAGCAATTAGAATCGACTATGGTGCTGGCAAATCCGTAAAGCTCGTCCAATTATAGATAAACGCAAAAAATAATGATTAAAGATGTTAATGAAAGATCGTTAAAAATAAAGAAAAGAAAAAGAAAAGAAAAGAAAAAGGAGAAGGTAAAATAATAATCTAACTGAGAACGATATATTGCTATTTATTTATTATGTTATTTTTTTTCTTCATAAAGTCAATTCGCCGGGATTCCCAAAAAACTGCTGCTGGCCAGAATAGAGCTCATAGGAATCAACCGTGTTGATGCTGGGTAACAAATGCATATCCGGTGGCAGAGGATTCTCGTTCTCTTCTCGCACCGATCCTTTGAACATACTATTGAAGCGTCGCTTGATTTGGTTCCATCGCTGTCTACGAGATGAAATAGATGGTTTGCCTTCGCTCTTCTTATCAGATCCAACCTCGTCCGTTTTCGAAGAGTTGGATAAATACCAGTATAGAAAGTTGAATGAACTTCGCGGTCTTAAAAGATGCCCTTCTCCTTCACAAAACCTCAGAGTTTTCTTCTGATTGGTAGAAGTGATCAGTTTATAGACTTCTTCCGCACGGTTCAGCGTTTTTGTGATTTCTTGTGAAACGACGGGATTGGTTTCACAGATAAAGAGATTTTCGAGCTCATGGTTGATGCTGAGAACAAGGTCTTTGAATATAAGTCGTTGCTCATTTTCGCCAATTTGAATCAATAGCGTATCCATCAATTTGATGTGGCAAATCCTGAAGTCGCTCATGTGGGCTTCATCATAGCCAAACGTTGCGTTTCTCATCATTAACACCTTGTAAATGATATCCTGATCGATTTCGTACGATGTTAATATAACTTTTGCGGTGCGATATGCAATTTCGCAAATACACGGGTTTGACATTGCCATATGTTCAACACATGTATCCCAGACACCTTCGGCAAAAATCACTTTGTCGTTTAGACGACCAAGATAACAACAGAGGTTGCGAATCCAACAGTTGACTTCATCATACACAGACACTTGATTATCATTGACATCATCCTCAATGTATGTCCAAGGCTTTATCAGATTCAGCACCCAGGAGAACCCAACCGGCGCCCGGTGGAAATCATAGCCCCCGGGTCCAAAGCGATCAAGCAGAGTCACAAAATGCCCTGCAAAATCTCGGAAAAGGTAGGACGATTGAGGCTCACTTTTGGCACTGAAAAGCTTTGAGAGTACCGGATCCAGCTGGCATAAAAATTCAGAGTCAGCTCCTCTAAAACACTCTAAGTCCTTTTCGAGTTTGATGATGGGATTGATCCTGAAGGATTGTCCCGAGAGCGGCGATACGCCATTACCTATTGTCCCTGAATCCTGAGTGTAAGATTCAAGCATTTCAGTAACGTAATTCTGACCTGATATTGTACTGACCTCGTGAGGAATCTCGTGAATATCTTCCTCAGAGATACATCTCATCAAGGACCCACGCTCAAGAGTTAGAGTATTATCATCCATAGGCTTGCTATCATACATGTCTAAATGTTCGCATTCCTGAGATGTTTCTAAAGAGCAATTCTTCAGCCAGTTACTCATATCCTTCTGAGAGCGGCATCTTGTAGCCCCGCGATAAGTCGCGACATCTTCGTTGACAATATCATTTTTTTCTTCGAACGCGTCACTCGATGGTGAAGTACACGTTTCTGGTGAGAATTGTTTTTCGCTTTGTTTGAATGAACCGAGTTTCAGATGAGTTTCCGGCGCAAGTGAAAGCGGCGATAAATCTGAGACCTCAGATGTTACTGAACTAGGACTAACTCTCCCAAGTTTGGCACGATACTTATAGAAGGAACGTCGAAGCAATCTATGTTTCGGTCGCTCTGTCGTGTTAAGGACTTGTCTATATTGTGGATCCATGTGTTAGTCGCTATTAGTATGAATTTCGTTGTTGTCAATTTGTTATATGTGTCAAAGAAAAAAAGTAGAATCACCGGCGTGTTCTGGTATTTATATATAATTTGTAAAATCCTTTATGCAAGTTAAAGTATATTTTCTGCTTCTCAGGTTCATTTGCAATCCGTGCAGCATTTCCTTAATCAACTCGTAAATAATTCCTATTTTGGAAAACTGAGATATGCCCTAAACCTAGTGTCTGCAGGCTCGAGTCATATTTCCCAGAAGAAAAAAAAGATTATTAGTACGAAAATTATAATACTTGGAGCCATGTCTGATAAAGCTCACTGCAGATAATTATTTTGCGTGTAAATATGCATCCGCTATCGAATGTTATGCTTGCGTTGACGACTCAATAAATAAAGTTCGAGTTTTGAATGCGGTCATGCTGCTGCAACCCACATAACATTATTGCATCTGATGAGAACTTGGTCTAAAGTCCCTTTATTCTCCGCCTTAATAATTTCTGTGGCGTCTTTCAGTTGAAGATTCATGTAAGAGTCGCAAGATATGAGAGTGCCTCGATAATCCGTATCAGCCCATTTCAAACGTACTATGACCTCCTTTCCTTTCAGAGACTCCAGATATGGCTTCGGATTGAGAGTCTTAGTATTGATTTCACTCATTTGTAGCTCGTCTCAGCACCTCAATGGCTTTTTACGAGGAGTTTCACTTGCCTGTGTTAAACGAAGCCACAAGGGTAAGGGCGTTGTTACAGTTCCACTTTTCGAGTGATGGATCTCTGAGAGATCCAAAAACGTTATGAAGCTGCCTATGTATGTAAGTAGGCTGAGTTAGGGACATGAAGCCTTGCCCCAGCCGCATGTACTTGCACTAATGTTCGAGGATATGCGCTTGCGCGAAATAAACCGGAGCAGCGACGCGGATCGGATTTTCATAATTCCATCAAACATACCGCGTTATTCACACTTCAAGTTATCTCTTCGTAAATTTACCGACAGATAACTGTGGCTTCTTTACATATAAGATGCGAAAGTTCGAAAATTATTGATTCAGACTGGTTATTTTTATTCTCTGTAAGGCAGTCATGCATACTGGGGTATGCTCTACATGTGCCCTTACCTCTGAATCAAGTCATATCTCCGTTGCTGCTTGCTACAGCCACATCGTGCATATATATAGACAGTCATGTAATGACAGGATAGGTGTCTGTCTTGCAGAAAAGGTTCTGATTGTGATTTAAAATGACCAAGCGTGAATTGCACGACCCCAACATTGAAGGATTCAAGATTGTTTCCAACATCGGCCAGCATTTCTGGAACAACAGTAAACACGAATTCGTCAATGGCACCGGTGGTACTGGCGATTTCGAAGGCGGATACGTTGTGTGGCCTGCATCCATCGGTGTTCAAGCTACCATTGATGCGGCTCGTATCAACAAAAACTACATTCCGATGATGAAGGACACTCTGAAAGCGCTTGATAAGTATTTCGATCCGAAGACCAAGGGCTTCTCACCCACTACAGGCGGTGGTGAATTCTATTCTGACGATAGCGCTCAGGCGGTTATCTGTTACATCACTGCTTACGAAGTCACTCACGACAAGCAATATCTCGATCGTGCTGTTGAGGGTACAAAATTCTTGATGGGAATGGCCGACAAGAAACAGGGCGGTGTGACGTGGAAGCTCGGCCAACCTGGTGCCAATGCGGTCTCTACTGCTGAGTGTGGTATGGCTGCTGCTATGCTTGGTAAGTACGTCAAAGATAATGACATCTACATCAAGTTTGGCGACTACTGTTTCGACTTTATCTTCAACAAGATGCTGAACAATGGCTTGATTGCCGATGGTTTCGAGGGTCCTGAAGGTAAACTGAATCCCATGAAATGGACATACAACCAGGGTACTCCACTCACTCTCTGTGCTCACATGTATATGCTTAAGAAAGATGAGCGGTACTACAAGGCAGCTCACGATTTGGCTAAGAATGTGACAGATACGAATTCTGAAATCTTTGACCGTGATACTCAAGATCCTAAGGTCCGTTTCTACCGTGATAGCCTCAAATTCTACCAGCTTCTTGTGGCTGGCTTTGCTGATTATCTTATGGTATTTGGTGATCGTGATCCCGAGCTTTCTCAGAAAATTGTCGAGACTGTTAACCGACATCTTTACTTCATCTATGAGTTCATGGTATTCCCTGGCGAGGATGCTGTGTATCATGGCAACATGCAGATCTACAACTTGGACAAAGCTCGAAGAGAAGTCTTCAACAAGATGACTGGTGAGTCAAAGAGCGATGACTTTGACACCGAAGAACACAAAGGCGGTAGTTTGAAGCACAGCTTTGCACCCAACTTGATGAATATGGGATCGGCCGCACGTGTATTCTTCCAGTCTGCTCGTATTCTGCCCAAGGTTAACTTCTAGATAGGCAACGAAACTCCAATCTGCCTAAATATATGATGCATGTACTACTGACCAACTTATTTTAACAAGTCTACATAAGTCAATCTTTTTTATTAAAAAAAACTTACTTACATTTTATTGTCGTCAAGGGCACAGGAATTGATGTTGACTTGAGAATAATAATTATGCACGTTATCAATCTACATATGGCGCTCACATGTGTATGGATATTCGCTGAGTAAGGGCATAAATCCCGAATCTCATCATTCAAGCCCACACCTTTTGTCGACGATATACTCAATAGATTGCACAAAATGGATGTTGACATGTCGGTAGATACTCCAACAAATGCCCAGGGACTAGAGTCCACTGCAGACGAGCCACAAAATTCGGAAAACGCGCTAAGAAGCAATGCGATATATATCCAAGGAGTCGATGATCTTGACACAAACGACATTGAAAAGTTCATGGTAACATACTACAACAAGCCATTCCAAATCGAGTGGATTAACGACAGCTCATTGAATATTGTATATGAGGACCCTGAAGATGCATTCCAGGCCTTAGTATCCATGACGTCTCAAAACTCATTTGACACTGAAGCTCCGATTCCGGCTGAGCAACTTCGCAAACTCAAGTCCCACCCGTCCAAACCTGAGGTGGAACTTGAGGCCAGATTTGCATTCAAAAGGGACCAGAAAAGTTCTGGCTCGCGAGCGAAAAGTCGGTTCTATCTTTTGCATGGTGAACCATCACGAAAAGAAGACCTTGCTCGATTTGGTACTAAGCGCTCGAAGCCAATGATTTACGGTATTAGAGACAAAGATATTATTTCTAAGCGTCGGCGAGAAGCCCAAGTGGGTGATCTCTTCCCGTCAAAGGCCCCAACTGTTTCATTAGACGACGATCTCATGGGTGATTTGCTTCCTCAGAAGATAAAATCAAAAAAGTCGAGAAGAAGACGAAAGAACAAGAAAAGTGAGTTGCCCGATTTATTTGCTTCGAAGACACTTGAGTCAAATGCCGAGATCAAACCGAATGAAGACACACCGGCTGACCAAGGTACGAGCATTTATCAGAATATGGATTATTAAGAAATATCATCACTATGAGTTACGCCAATTCCAAAATGTACAATAATAGATGCTAATATACATATATCTTTTATCATGATACAATCACAGTTTACTTTTGTCAGTTGTAGATTCTTCACAGATTGCACTTCTGTGAATGTTGAGAAATTGTTAGAACTAAAGGGAATACAAGGTTAACAGTATCTCGTCCAACGAATAATGTGTGCTAACAGAAGTGGTGGATGTATGCAGGTGTCACATGTTTTTCTTATATACCAATTCATACTTTTTCAATGAAATTTCAATATGTCCAAGCCTGTTAAAAAATCGAGCAGCTCCGGAAGTTCCAGTGGAACTAGTGGGACTAAGGGCACAGACTCGTCGTCTAAGAAGAAACCTGAATTAATTGTGCGTCCTGCTAAAGTAAACCATACAAATGCAGCAAAAGCCTATATTTCGTTAGAGACTCTAAGAGAGCATGGCCTTGATGCAGGCTCCTACGTTCAAATTCAAGGAGACGAAATTATTGCATTAGTCACGCCTCAGAGCACAGATCCGGACGTTTGCTGTTTAAGCTGTGATCTTCTAGCTTTGGCCAATATTTTTCCGGGTGACCGCGTTCAATTGAAGAAGGCTGCAAAACCGCAGGTCGCACAAGAAGTGACAATTGAGGTGAATGAAGAGCATGAAGCTGCTGATTATAAGCAATTGATAAGAACCGTTGGTCTTGTTCACTCTGGTCAATGGCTAGGTGACTCAATAAAAGTTACGGCTGGCAGAGGCTCTCTTGATTCACAACTGGAATCGATGTCCTTGGAGACACCATTACCGCAAATCCAACCATGGCTCATTACTGATAAGACGGAAATCATTGTTAAACATGGAGCGAAGAGGCTTCAAGAAACAGCAAATATAGGTGGACTCGATAAAGAACTTGAACTTTTAAAATCTCAAACGGAGTTACCGCTCAGATATCCAGCTTACTTTGCAAGGTTTAATACAGAGCCTGAGAAGGGTGTTCTTCTTTATGGTCCTCCTGGAACTGGAAAGACCATGTTGTTAAAAGCAATGGCTCGAGACGCCGAAGATGTGCATGTTTTGCGGGTAAATGGCCCATCATTGTATTCAAAATACTTGGGCGAAACAGAGAGCAAACTGCGTGCCATTTTCGATGAAGCTCAGCGGTTTGCACCAGCAATAATATTTATTGATGAGATCGATGCGCTTGCACCGAAGCGCGACGGAGATGACACTGGTGAAACAGAAAGCCGAGTTGTTGCTACGCTTTTGACTCTAATGGACGGAATGAAACCCGGAGGCCGAGTAGTTGTGATCGGAGCTACTAATCGACCAAACATGATAGACCCGGCACTCCGTCGTCCCGGCCGGTTTGGTCAAGAAATAGAAATAGGTATTCCTGATGCCGCGGGACGCCGACAAATCCTTGAACTCATGTTCCGCTCTATGCCTCATCACTTATCATTACCAGATATTGCCGATATTGCTGATAAAACTCATGGGTATGTCGGTGCTGATTTACAAGCTCTCGTGCGTGAAGCTGTTTTGAATGTTGTACGCCATGGTTTGCAGTCTAAGGTTGAGATGGATCAAATGTTTGTTGAGAAGAGCGATCTTGATACTGCATTTTTGGTTGTTCAACCAAGTGCGATGAGGGAAATTGCGCTCGAGCTACCCAAGGTCCACTGGGCAGATATTGGCGGTCAAAGTGAGACTATCTTAAGACTTCGAGAAACAGTAGAGTGGCCACTCCAAAAGGCTGATGCATTCGAGAGATTGGGCATTAGTCCTCCTCGGGGTGTGCTATTATATGGCCCTCCTGGTTGTTCGAAAACTTTACTTGCCAAAGCTTTAGCCACAGAGGCTGGGCTCAACTTTCTGGCAGTCAAAGGGCCCGAACTTTTCAACAAATATGTAGGTGAAAGCGAAAGAGCAATCAGAGAAGTATTTCATAAAGCGCGTCAAGCTGCGCCGTCGATTATATTTTTTGATGAAATCGATGCACTATCAGTAGCTCGTGGAGAAGGTGAAGCTGGTGGTGACCGTGTTCTAACGTCGTTACTCAACGAAATGGATGGTATCGAGGCATTGAATGAAGTCGTGATTTTGGCTGCAACTAACCGACCAGATGTAATTGATTCTGCCCTTATGAGACCGGGACGTTTGGACCGCCTTATCTACGTGGGTCCCCCAGATCTGGAGGCTAGACGACAAATTCTGCTGATCCAATTCGCCAAAATGGCCATAGATGAGTCTGTTGACCTCGATAAACTAGCAGTGGAAACAGAAGGGATGTCGGGAGCCGAAATTGTCAGTGCATGCCAAGAAGCTGGTCTTCTGGCTTTGAATGATGATGCCGATGTTCAAACAATTTCTCACAAATATTTGGATGCCGCAGTCAAAGGGATCCGGAAAACGATTACACCGGCAATGATAAACTATTTTGAGACCTTTGCAGGTCAGTAATAATAATATATAGTTTTATAAGTTTCCAGAGCGTGCCAATTTTTAGAATATGTTTCAATGTATAGTATACGAGTATAATGTGATGGGAACCATTAGTTCGATAACTAGCACGATTCTTGACTGCGCTGCCTAATTACATCTCAGGGTCTGGTGACTCCAAAATATGGCGCTCATATCACCTGCAAATTCAACCCTTTGAGGCAATCTGAGTGGACTATGAGCCAATGATCGTAAAAGGGGCTAAGTAATTCAGATCAGTATTTCAATTCATATGACAAAGCCGTGACATATTTATTCAATGTAAATAAGCGACTAGAATCATAAAATTGGCTTCATTTCTTTATCGGCTACTTCCTCGTATGATAATTGAGGCATTAGGTGCGTAGAGTCGCGTTTGTTTACTGACCACACCAAATTGACCGCGCCCATACCCTGTGAACAACAAGACTAAGTATTGATAATATTAACAACACAAAAATTGAACACTGTGTTCTCCATCATAATAATTAGAAAACCACCCAATCTAAGCTGAGTTTCTCAAAACAATGTCTACACGAGGCATACCGTTTGGAAAACTGGTGACAAACCTAAATGTCCGTGGATCTCCGAATCGGGAGGGCGCGAGTCCACAAGATCTAGAATCAAAAATGACGGCTTTGCGCATCTCTCCTGAAGAACGGGATATTCTCACTGATCCCAAGGTGGTGCGACTAGCAAGAGTCACTCAACTCTATTTCCTCGACTCTTATTTCGATAAGCTGAACTATCTCCAACAGCGTAAACAGCGTCTTCATCGGTTAGAAACGGAAACGCTTCCAAAACTGAGTGATCCTATGGAGCGTCGTGCTGTTCTGAAAAAATACCAAGGAAGAGAGCGGGCACTTCTGCGTGGACGCCGGTCTAAACTTAGATATGGTGATTTCGAAGTGCTTACGCAAGTCGGTCAAGGTGGATATGGCCAGGTCTTCTTAGCTCGGAAGCGAGACACGCGCGAGCCCTGTGCACTTAAAGTACTCAACAAAAAGCAATTAGTGAAAATGGATGAAATTCAGCACATTATGACAGAACGTGATATTCTGACACAAGCTTCAAAGTCTCCGTGGCTTGTGCAGCTTCTCTACTCGTTCCAAGACACTGAGAATTTGTACTTGGCTATGGAGTTTGTTCCCGGTGGAGACTTTCGTACCTTACTCAACAACACCGGAACTCTGGGTGCTCGCCATGCTCGATTCTATATCTCGGAAATGTTCATGGCACTTGATGCGCTGCACCAACTCAGCTTTATTCACCGTGATTTGAAGCCGGAAAATTTCCTGATCACCTCTGAGGGCCACATTAAACTGACTGATTTCGGCCTCGCTGCGGGTCAAATCAGCAACCGACGAATCGAAAGCCTGAGGCGCCGACTCGATAAGGTGGCCTCTGGGCCTCTTTCAGGTGCTGGAGATCCTGAAGATGACTATGCCAGCTACAGTGTCAAGCAGCGTCAGAACTTCTACCGTGTTGCACGTCAAGCAGATATCGAACGCGCGTCGAGTGTCGTCGGTTCGCCTGATTACATGGCGCTCGAAGTCCTGCAGGGCCAGACTTATGACTATACCATTGATTATTGGTCGATGGGTTGCATGCTGTTCGAAGCACTCGTGGGTTACCCCCCGTTTGCTGGCCGGACTAGTCAAGACACATACAACAATCTCCGAAACTGGAGACAGACGTTGCGTCGCCCTCAATATGAGAATGGCCAGTGGGTCTTCAGTGATCGTACATGGGATCTCATTCAGCGTCTGGTTACCTCTCAGCGATATCGTTTGCAGTCATTCCAAGAAATTGCATCGCACCCATACTTCGACGAGGTCAACTGGAACAATTTGCATTCATTAAAACCCCCATTTATCCCCGAACTAAACGGAGATGCTGACCCTGGGTACTTTGATGACTTTGAGAATGAAGCACATATGGCCAAGTACAAGGAAGTCATGAACAAGCGAGCACAGGTCGAAGGGATGTCAGATAATGGCAACCTGAACAACCGTGACTTTGTCGGATTTACATTCAAGCATGCCAAGCCTGGAATGGCTGAGTTCATGGGAACTGTCAGAGGAAACGAGATGGGCCCAACAACTATCTTGTAGTGCTATTCTCGATCTTTTCTTTCTTTTTCCCCTTTCATTTATTCTTAACTTTTTGCTGAACTTTTTGCTGGCATTTTCGTTTCCGTTTAACCTATATAATAAACAAAAACCTCAAACATCATCAAGATACAAAATAAATAAATAAATATGGAGGAGACTCTAAATTCTTCGAAGTGAGTCTATGTAGCTTCCAAAATCACATTGATTGCGGTTTACTATCTCTATTAAGTTCGCTTGCATCAATAATAGCAGCAATCTCGTCGAGCTTCGCAGATGTACGTTGAACATGCTCGTTTAGAAGCTCAAAATGCCGATCGTCATTCAATCTCTGAAACAATTCATCAGGATCACTTATTCCCCAGAGTTCACGGTATTGTTCTAGTCCAATGTTGCTTTCTTCTCGTGTCATTTCTTTGGCGAGGTCAATTTGAATTCTTCGTAATTCTGCAAGCCTCTCTGCATGCTCTGTTCCTAGAAAGCCTCGCTGGAATTGCACCAACCTAGCCTTTTCAGCATCATAATCCAGAGTTTCCAGTTCAGCCCAGAGCTTGGCAAAGGCGCCTTCCTTGCTATCCATCTATTTCGATTTTATGATGGCGATAGGACAGCTAATCTCTGCTGTTTTGCATGAGGAATGCTAGATGCATGTCAGTTCGTGTTGAGGCGGGGTGGGCGTGCGAACTAGGGTAAAACATGAATTTAATGTGGCAGCATACTTCAGAAATCTACTACACATAGTTCAATAGATCAGGAACAGAAATAGAAGCCAGCATTCACAATACTCGGTGTTGACGTTCTTGTAGCACGATGAAATGAAAGTGCTGTGGGAACGGAGATTAGTTCCGGATAATTATGTCGACGACACGTTTCTGTCTCAATTGAAACGCAACCACAATGTAGTGGGGTATCGATCGTCAACACTTGTAGCGGATGCGAGTGTACTTTTGATAAATTTGACTGTGGCCATCAATTTTGTTCTCTCGTTTGTCGCTATATACAGGTATGGCGTTGACCCGAGATGGCCTCTCAGTCTTGCCACTGTCCTAGACCTCGCACTAATTGGGAAATGGGTGTCACTCAACGATCTAAAAACAAAAGCAGTGGCTGCAAAATCCGTAGTCGCTACCGTCGTGGCTCTAATATCATTGACTCCAGTATTTCGTAGTCTTACCGAATCAACCTCGTCGGACAGTATATGGGCCATTACTGGTTGGCTTCTGCTAGTTAATATCGCGGTGTCATCGCGGAGTTTTCCTGTGTTGTCGATAAATACAGCATTGGCAGCTACAATCGTGCTTGCTAGTCGGTTGCGCGACTCTTTGAATGTTTTCTACTTCATTTTGTACAATATTGAGTCCTTCGTCACGCTGCCCACAGTCTACAAGTGGCTCAGGTTGCACGACTCATCCCATGCTTGGTCACTGAGTTTGATGTTATTTGTCTCGGTCTACTCATGGGTTCTTTGCTTGTGGATTTTGGGTCTTCCGCTATCAGTATTATGGTTTTGTCTCCAACTATTGATCCTTTGTGGAATACCAAGACTATTTCAGTCTCTTCAAAAGTATAAAGATAGAATATCGGGTCCCTGGGATATGGCGCGCCCGATTTTGGATTGAATGTGAACAATGCCATTGACGATTCAAACATTTTGAAATCTGCTAAGATTTCTTATTTATTATCCACCTCATAATTTTAATAATAATACTAATAATACTAATAATAGAAACTAATTTACTATCATTGAAAACAAAAATGCTGACTTATTGTATTGTCACTGCAACTTCAATGAATTCAGATCATAACATTTCGGAACCCCTCGTGCTTCTACTTTGGGCATATGTCTGAGTTTGGGATGTGAAATTTGGAATTTCGGATGTTCGGATCAGCCCAGGGTAAGGCACAGGTGGTTATATGCACAATGACCAAGTGTTGGAATATCAGTATTGTCTTGTTCCTTAATCAGTAGTATAATTATAAGAAAATGCTAAGAGTCGCTCGTAACTACAGCAGCGTTGCTTCCACGAAACTGAAGATCGCTTTGATCCCTGGTGACGGTATCGGCCACGAAGTTATTCCCGCCGGTCGCGCTGTTTTGGAGGCCCTTCCTAAAGAGGACGGTCTATCTTTTGAATTTGTTAACGCCGATGCTGGATTCGACCACTTCAAAAAGACTGGCGTCGCTCTTCCTCAGGAGACCATTGATCTGCTGAAGTCTGAGTGTCAGGGTGCTCTTTTCGGTGCTGTCTCCTCTCCGACCACTAAGGTCGCTGGATACTCCAGCCCGATTGTAGCCCTCCGTAAACAACTTGGTCTTTACGCAAATGTGCGTCCCGTCAAGTCCGTTCTCTCGACAGACCAGCTCACTGATATGGTCATTGTCCGTGAGAACACTGAGGATCTGTACGTCAAGGAAGAGCGCACCTATGAGAAGGACGGCCACAAGGTTGCCGAGGCTATTAAGCGTATCTCTGAAGTTGCTAGCTCTCGTATCGGTGCTATGGCTTTCCGAATTGCTTCCCAGCGATACGCTCTTCGCGAGATTGATCCCAGCTCTTCGCACCACAAGGGCCGAGGTACTGTGACTGCTGTTCACAAGTCCAATGTGCTTTCTCAAACTGATGGTCTCTTCCGCGAGACGGTTAAGGCTCTCTATGATGAGCAGCCTGAGGACTTCAAGAAGAAGGTTGAGTACAAGGAGCAAATTGTGGACTCCATGGTCTACAAGATGTTCCGTGATCCCTCCGAGTTCGATGTCGTCGTGGCCCCTAACTTGTACGGTGATATTCTTAGTGATGGTGCTGCTGCCCTCGTTGGTTCGCTTGGTGTCGTCCACTCCGCCAACGTTGGTGACTCATTCGTCGTTGGTGAGCCCACGCACGGTTCCGCTCCCGACATTGCTGGCCAAAACATTTCCAACCCTGTGGCCACGATACGTTCCACTGCTCTCATGCTTGAGTTCCTCGGTCATGCGAAGCCTGCTGCTCGCATCTACAAGGCTGTCAATGAGAGTTTGCTTGCCGGCGTTGTCACTCCTGACTTGGGTGGTAAGTATAAGACTACCGAAGTCGTGGATGACATCATTAAACGATTCTAAATGACTCACGAATATATATGTAGCTGAAAAAAAGTCTAAACTCAATGTTGCGACGAATTATAATCATTTCAAGTCATTATTAACGCTGTGGACTCTAATAATATTCTATCAACTCATACCTTTATACGCTCGAAACAGGCTGCAAAGAAGCCAATTCCACCATCAGTTCGCGGCTCAACGCGCACACAGCCTTCTGCACCGTCAAACTCCTCCGGTAGCCCTCGGCGAGGCCATTGAGGAAGCGCTCTTTCACGAGGTGCTAAGCGCCATTTTTCAGCAACTTCCGGAGTTTCTAAAAGTCTCTTGACTACCCGCTCATTCTCCTCAGCGTGAATTGAGCAGGTCGAATAAACAACTTTATCTGCATCAAGCTTGAGAGCATGCAGCATGATGAGGTATTGAAACTCACCCAGGTTCGTCAAACGCTCCGGTGTGACTGTGGTAGATCGGAAAATTCCTGAGCCGGAACATGATGGATCAACAATTATTCCATCAAAATGATCTTCCGAGATAGGAAACTGTGTGAAATCCATGATCTTCACATCTACTTTCTCCAACAACTTTGCAGTAGACAACATTTTGGTGAGAGTTTTGGCTCTTTTAGGATCCCTTTCAAACGCATAAACCTTACGAGCAGCGGCAGCGAGTTGCGACGTTTTATTACCTGGAGCAGCACAAGAATCAATGTATACACCCGTGGAAGTTGGGTTCATTATTGTAACAGGAATGCAAGAGGCACGATCTTGAACTATAATCTCGCCATTTGCATACTCTGGGAGCTTACCCATAGATATTGAAGGGTGAATAGCAAAAAGACCAGGTATTATGGTGTCTCTATACCAATTTTTTGGCCCTACTTTAGACCAACTTCCAACCTCAGTTAGCCCCAGGCGCTTAAACATCACATTTGGCATATTTTCTGATGAAACAGGATTATTGACACGGATCCATCTTACTGGAGGTTCATCTGCAGATGCCTCGTCCGTCAATTTGGGATTTCTCAATCGATATTTCACCAATTCAGCGCTCAACCGGGTTTTGTGGCGCAGAATCGCATCTTTTTCGGGGCATTTGCCGCAATTGAGTCTTTTCTGTCCGAAAAGTAAATCATACGTCATAACCATTGCTACATTTGTACTCAATTTACGTTCAACCCGAAGCATCTGGCTAGCGTTCATTATATGGGTAAGGGCCGTTTTGTACTTCAGTGCTTCTGACACGAGGGCATAAACTTGCTTCAATTGTTTAAGATTTTGAGTTTTGGCACCATGAGAGTTGTATATTCGATTCCTCAGCGTTCCTGCGCCATCATCCAGGTACTTTGCTGCCTCTCGATAGATCATAATGCAACCTCGAATACTTGAGAGGAAAAGGAAAATTTCATGGGCTAGGTTTGGTTAACTGATCGACTAAACATCATATTAATTAGGTTGCATATGTCATTCGTCACGTAAACAACGATTTGACCCGAGTCTATTTACGTGTTGAAGCGCGTACATGGTGCTCGTGAGTACCACACGCGAAGCCAAATCAGGCAACAATTGATTGCACCCACTCAATGGTGAACACAACACCAGCAAATTCGTATTTTCCTAGATATTCATGGCCGACGTCAACCAGGTAGCCAATCGCTCTTAACGTCCGGAAAGCTTCTTGACCAAACCCACTTTGAAGCTGCCGGCCAAGTAGATGCAGTCCAATCACGAATATCGCGATATAGATAGACATGACATATAATCTAATTTTTCGGGCCTTACCTTTACATCTTTTTTGCAGAGCATACATCCAAAAGATCGCGGCAAGTGAGTCGAGAAAGGCAAGTGATCCACTAAGCTTAACACTGTCTGCACGCGTAATATAGTTTGAAAGTGTTGATAACGTGAATTTTGTAGCTCCAGCAATATAAACAATCCAACACCGAGTCTTCCAGCACCAAAGAAAAATTGTTAAGGCATGAGGAAGCAATGCGCATGCAGCACCGATCTGGTACAGCGGACGGCTCGGATACAGTGACTTTACAGCTGCAGGCCACACGGTGGCTTCCGGCGACAGCAAGATGGCACCGACAAAGGTACCAAGCATAATATAGCTGTACGCAAACGGGATATACCGCGCGGGCAACTCGACATTGACCTCCCGCATGTGGCTGGCTGATGCAGTCACTGACACAGCTTCAGGAATTAAACGGAAGCTGTCCCGAGGTTTAGGGCGTTACTCCAATGGCATCATCATATGCAGTACAAATGTGATTCGAGGCCATGGCCTCAAAGCGCTTTGGCTTGATAGCTCATAAAAACTAATAAACGTGCAGAGTGAATTAAAATAAAATAAAATAAAATAACAATATTAAACAATGTCTCATTAAATAAATAGTTTGCCATCAATCAAATTAGATCATTTCGAAATTTTGGCTCTTTTCGCTGCTAGCTCCTCCACCAAGTCATATCCTTCGACTTCACTAATAAGTAGGGACGGAAGAATGAATTCTTTAGGAGGAAAGCACTTAGGCGGTGCTTTGTGCCCGAAAAAAAATGGTCTAAAGAAAAATGTCAGCTCATTCTTATAGGATGGGGGCTCATAAACTGGCACTTCTTCTTCTTTCTTTTTAGGCACAGCCACTTTCGGTTTAGGCTTCGATTTTGATACTTTGTTGGAAGCTGTCTGCGCTGGTTTCTTTTCGGGGTTTTTTGCTTCTCTACGATTGATTCGTCTATGATACTCATCAAATTTTTCTAAGAAGGTTGTCATATCGCCAATGGCAAGAGAACGCTTCTGTTTTAATTCTTCATAGTCATTAGTGTCATTTATTCGAACAATACGATCCACATAATCAAGCCAGTCAGGACCGGAAAGTTGCGCCTTTTGGGTACGAAGCCGAAGCGCGGTTGTCATTAAGCCTTGTCTTTCTTGAACTTGCATACGACGCTCCTCCCTTTCCATCCTTCTATGGTGCCCAATAAATACGTCAGGCTTTAATGGGTCATTTTCGGCAATCGGACCAGGACATATTTCTTTTTTGGGCGGCGCCTTGACCATGTTTTGTAGTCGTTCAAAGCATTCAACTTCAGATCTGTAGGCTGCCTCGAGGGACGCCTTGATGGACGGCAAAATACCATCAAAGCATACTGTTAGCGACTCATCAGAGTCGAAATTATCCAGATTATTATAATCAAAAAGAGGATCGATCTTTTCTTGGCTACGACTTCGCTTCTCCCTCATGCATGTGCCTCGTTTCGTGGGAACCGCTGTCTTCCTTCGCTGCTACCCTTTGATCTTTGGCCCCCGTTTGCCTACTCACGTTTCTTACAGTCTCTTCACAAGCACGCCTTTACAGCTTGATACCGGGAGATGGGTATGCTGTCTCGGCCGATGTCACACTCCCAACCCAGCTCTAGAGAAAACACCCCATTAAGTTATAACAAAAAAGCGTACAACGGACAGGCTGGGATCCAGTAAATAGGGGAAACCAGAAAACTTAAGCTCTAATGAAATTAGCTGTCGTAGAAATATTCCGCCCACTGAGCAATCTTCGATTAATGATGAAATTCAATTTATGGTAAACCAAATAATTTATGTTAATATTACTGCATGATTTCCCATCCAACCATAAACCCAAAAGATCTTCAATTATATTTCACATTTACACAAATCTAACCTCTGTTAAAGACCTCTTTTGGAATGTGACATGGGTGGCGGCTAGATACCTGCCAATACTTTAGCTGTCTTTTGATGTTTTCGCTCCTGGATACTGGTAAGGTTTGTTTTGATATTCATTCTGAATAGGTAGCCCTCGGATAACCCCTAAGCCTAATCTAAAAAGTCGCGATATTGTTAGCGCCAGGAGATGTTCACTATGATTCACGCGCCTTGACAGCATTGCGACATTGCAGGGGGCGGCATTAATCGACATCTGCATACAGTAATTTGTACACCCTCACACTAAAAATAATCTCAGCAAGGGTAAAGGGTATGTGCATCACGACAGCCATAATAATACGTTTCAAGCTTTGAATCAATTTCATTCGCAAACTTCACTCTCACATGAGGTTTGGAATCCACGATGCTCTTCTTTGCATACTAGCTCTATCGCTGGTTTTTTATGCTGAGTGGTACTATCCCTCGAGAGAATTCAAGCAGTGCGCCTGGCCCCTTGGTCCGACGACTAGCCGGGTAGCTCTTATCGCCGATCCACAATTAGTGGATGCCCATACATATCCTGGCCGGAATCCAATCCTGATGTGGTTCACCCGTGTTTTTGCCGATCGCTATATGGCACGTAATTACCGGCTCCTTTATAGAAATTTAAAGCCGGACGCGGTTTTCTTTCTTGGCGATCTGTTTGATGGCGGTCGTGAATGGGATGATAAAGAATGGTACGAAGAGTTTAAACGGTGGAAGCAGGTATTTCCTTCGACTCCAAAGACACCTCAAGTACTCCAGCTGCCTGGAAATCATGATGTGGGCAGTGTGAACGAGATCATTCCTCAGTCGTATGAAAGATTCAAGAAAGAATTTGGTGATCCGAACACTGTGCTCACCGTGGGTGATTATTCCATTGTGACATTAGATACAAATGCTCTCATGAATGAAAACATCGGGCACGTCAATTCTCCGGCCCATGCTTTCTACAAAGGACTTCAAGAGAACCGAAGTCTATATGGACCCATGATTGTATTGACACATATGCCTTTATATCGCCCTGATGGTGCCTACTGTGGATTTGAGCGGGAAGGTGTTCCGTTTAAATGGGTACGTGGACCTCAGTATGTCACAGAGGTCAACCCGGTTCTCACACAGGACATTCTGTCCACTTTGCGTCCGAAGCTAGTATTCTCTGGCGATGATCACGACGCCTGTAAATACACCCACTCCTGGACTAGCCAGGATCATGCCGATGAGTACACCGTGAAGAGCTTTAGCATGGCTATGGGAATCCAGCGTCCGGGTTTCCAGCTTCTGTCATTGGGTTCGCATGGCAATGCTGAGACAGAATCGTGCTTGCTCGGAAAGCCGTTCTACCCACTCATTTTCCAATGCGTCGCATTCGGTCTGCTTACCGCATATATACTTGGCAACAGCTGCTTTAGCTCGCGCCGGTCGAAGTATGAGCGACTTAGCGATGCGGAAAAGGGTACAACATCTTCTTTGCCGAGACGGCGGTTACCGCGCGATGGACTTCGCCGGTTGTTGCTGGTTGGTATGTCGTGGGCAGTTGGACAGCTGTTGATTAACTGGTGGAGTTACTCCTCGAAAGCATAATGAGTTGAAAAAAGGTATAAGTGTATATTAACGAACGTTTTATAATCTCACATCATTTATTAATCTGGTATGTTGTGTTAAGCTCAATTGTAAAGAAGAGCCAATCATTGTTCGATTTTTATGTGAAGAAGAATTACACTCTGTTTTATGAACATATTTAAATAAATAGTTGCCAAGACGATGCTTTCTGACTGGTATATGGGTATCTTTATAACCGGGAAAATAGTCCTGAGTCCCCTATACGCACATCCTTGCATACCAAATGAATGTCGCAAACGTAATCTGTTTTTTATTATGTTCTGTACGCAGCGCCACATTTCACCTGGGCTAAGAATTTGACTTTTCCAACTTTATCAAAATTTCATTTGGTGCATGTGATGGTTCGTCAATTTATCCTATGCTCTATTATGCAATTGAATATGCCCTTCATGGTGGGCTTGCGACATTGGGATGTGATCATAAAGGAACCTTGTCGCCATAAAGCCGATTTCTGGCGATATAGTATACTTTGGCGGCGGTGTTTCAGTCGTGGTAACAGAGATCTGCCGGTTCGACGTTTCCTTTGCAGAAGGCATTCCAGTCACAGAGGATACTGAAGTCCACCTAGGTGTTGGCTTCGGCTGTAGCGTTGCAGATGATATAGGTACTACTGAGGTCGCAAGAGAAGTCTGTCCTGCTTTGACTAAATTAGCCATTAGCGAATTGAGAGGTCCAGCAGCTGCATTGAGAGTGTTGGTGAAATAAATGTTATCGGTGACGCGAAATGTAAATTCCTCCTCCTTGGCTTGTCCCTGAATTTGAATTGATTTGATATCAGTGAAAGTGAAAATTTCGTAAGTGCTGAAAGTGTAGACGGTTGCAGACGGTGCCGGCGGACTTGAGGTAATTGTGGGAGTGGCTGCTGCGTCACCAGCTGTTGACGTGTCTGATGAAGAGCTAGAGTCTGAGACGTCGCCAAAATCTCCAGTGGACGTCGGCGAAGAATCCGCCGCTGCATTACTTGAAGTAGTAGCAGCTTGGAATGAGTCAAACCCGTCTGTTGAACTAGCAGAATTAGAATCTTGTGCATCTTGAGAGCCATCACTGGAGGAATCATCATCGTGCATCATGCTGAACACCTTGACGACTGCATTGGTAACACTACTCTCTAATTTAGATAGTAATTGAAATAGTGTACCGAAAGCAGATCCGTGACGCCCCAAAAACGCCGTTGCGAATGTAGATAATTCGCTCTGATCCGATCGCAACTTTTGGAATGCATCTTCAATATTGAACTTTCCTTCATTGGTTGTCAGCATACACTTCACGTCAGCCGAGCTCAGCATTTGCGAAAGGTCTCGAGAAAGAGAGATGGCTGAGTGTGTGCTTTCGAATAGCATCCGAGGGATCTCGAACGGAGAAAATTCCGGAAATCGCGTGGCTAGCCTTTCCAAGTGTTGTCTGGTTCGTGAGATCTGATTTGACGTTTGTCTGACTCTGGATACTAACTCCAGTCCCATTGACAAAGAATCTTGGTTGCATCGATTCTTCTGTGTCTGCGGACGTCTCTGATAAGGCTGTTGCTGTCGTGGACGCTCCGGTTGCTGTCCATAATAGTTTTGAGGGTAGTAATACCTTGGTTGTTGGTAGTAATACGGATATTGAGCAACTCCGTGTGGATAATAGTTGTAATAAACCTGCGCAAGTGCAACATGGAGCATTATCAGCATCCAAAGGTTTGCACTTAAAGTAAACATGATAGCACGTTGTTCCCTTTGCTGTGAAGTCTGTGAAGGAATGGGATCCAAACTTATTGGAATGAAGGTAACAAAAATGAACCAGAGAAAAAGAGGGATTAGTCGGTATGCTGAGATTAAACTAATGCTCAAAATATATATTAACAAGCATTGCTAAGTCTAGATCAAATGATCGCGGGTCTATGAATTTCTGCGTATGAATTAATTTTAAATTAGGTATATTACACTTTAATATGACAAAATAGGCTGCGGAAAATTCCGCAAGCAGAGAGACCCACTATGAAAAAATGAAAAGCATAACAAAGATGAGCAAATTAAAATTATAGTTTAGATTGCTCCGGGGGCAAGAAAAACACTACAGTGCAGGTGATGTCGTCTCTGTATGCGCGTGACGAAGGAGGTGGGATGCTCATTAGCATCGACACTTTTTGGAAATCCGCACCACCCAAAGCATTCCGAATTAAATGAGTTGAGACATTTTCATCCTTGACGACTGGTTTCAAGGGGCCCCAATTCATCATCTGCGGTCTCAGGAAATCCTTGGAGCTTGCATCATTACTTTCGTCTACAGTACCGGCATAAGCCTTAGTAGGCAGCACGGGATTTTTTTCGAGCCATTGCCCGACTAAGTCGATAACTTGTGAGTTGGTTAGCCACTCATACAACCCATCGCAACCCATCACGATAAAGGCCGGGTTTTTTGGATTGAGCTCAACCGTGCTAATTACAGGGCGGGCCGTCATGTAAGGAGGTGTTTTGAGCAAAGGATTTGGGCGGCGCCACCAAAATTTTGATCTCAGTGTTTCCTGTTCGTCTCTCGTGTATTTAGTTCTTGCATCACCGAAACTTCGCGTTGGTTGGAAGCCCAGTATACGTCCGTCGCGCAAGATGTTCGGGTTATCATTGGGATGTTCTGACCGAATGCGGGCAATTTCAGAAGGAGTTTCTCCAGTTTGATCAAAGGTCAAATTTCGCGCATGCCAAACACCTTTTGAGTCTTGGACGCCCATGACCGTGCGGGAATCACCAACCAGGGCGATTTTCAACAGATTTTTCAGCGGGTTATAGAACGCCATCATTGCACAGCTTCCACTAGCCGCGAGTGGAATGGCAGAAGCTGCCAGTTTTGTATCATTGTGCTTCGCAGCCTTCAAGGGGCCTTGTAAAATATCGTGATCAAGTCTGCAGAAGGCATCCTGAATGACCTCATCCATTTCCCGGCTAGTTAGCTCGCGTTCCTCTTCAGGGCCATTCGAAACAAGATTCCACGGAAATTTCGAATGTGGCTGTTTCTTTGCATATGATTCTCTTAGGTACGTCAAAATGCTGTTGGAAACATGATTGCTCGTACACCAGCCGGCATGGCCGTCAAAAATGCCAAAACATCGGAATTGACCCACAAGTCCCTGACAATTGCCATCCTCGCCCAAACTGGGGAGTTCGGACAGGTCGTAATAGACATGCGAGTCTTTGCCGTGCTTTTCCGTAAGGACGTCTTTCATATCGCTTTCTGTGATCAGATGAGGCAGCGCTCGACCGTCCGATAAAATTGTGCTACCACCAAACATTCCAGCAGCTAATAATGCACCTGAACCCAAAACATATCTTGCTTTGAACATTCTATGTGCACCAGGTAAGGATGTGGTTTTGGTGTATCGATTGATAAGTGTGTGTTTGTGTGGGTAAATGGCACACAAACACCACCATCACCACCACCACCCCGACCGCTCACAGCTCGACGGACCCACTTTCCTCATTTCAACCACTATGCATCACGCACTCCAGAAGTACCACAACCGCTACCCTCGTCCAACGAGTGCAGTCACAATGGCTGACCAGTTTCTCACTACTCGTCTAGTCACAAGAAGAGTAGACGATCAGAGAGATCTTAGACTGCAGTCCCCAACGGTAGCTACTGCAGTCCCAACATTATGTTTTGAAATTTCGGTACCGAGAACGAACATTTATTTATTGAACTAAATATCGATCTTATTATGGCCAGCAGCAATATCAATGAAATCACGCTAATGGCGATCGAGTCGCCTACGCGAACTATGTCCTACGAACAAGTAGCGAAGCACCTTGACATTCCAGTGGAATCAGTCGAGGTCACTCTACTGTCGTCGCTGCTGAAGGGCGACATAATCGGCTCGGTTGATGCTAGTACAGCAACCCTCACAATTGACGGTACTCCGCCTACTGTTGTGAGTTCCGATCTTATTTCACGCACGTTGAACGATCTGTCGCGATTTGATGCTCTACTGAGTGCGAATGTCAACGAACCGCCGCGTCACAAGAAACGGAACCACAGCGATATCCAGTAACGAACTGTAATGTTGTTTTAGGGAAAGCAGGCAGGTAAACGCCTACCTGTATTAATATATATATTCGTTCATTCTAATATAAAAAACGTTAATGCATAGGATTTTCAGTTAATTCATGCGTCCCACAGAGCCTTCGCAGCACCAACAATGCCCTCCTCCTCGGTCTCGAGCTTGTACACACCGTAGAGAGCAACACCGCTGCCGGCACTAAGCAAGAGGAAGCACGCTTTGTTGAGCTTCGGGAAGCGTCGCTTCTGGATATAATCGGTGATACAGCTGCCGAAACCCATCTGGCAGTGAGCGACCAAAAGCGCACCCAAAGTGAAGTCGGCCACGGGCGGCAAGGAGCCCGTGATGAAAGGCCAGATTGTGAGGGGAACAAGGCCAACGCTCACCGCACGCTCGAAACCCCAGTGGTAGGAGCCGTGGAATCGGTCGGGCTGGGGCAGCTTGACGGCATCGTTCACGGTACCGGTGATGTATCCAGGCGGCTGCGGGAGACCGGCGTTATCGAAGAGGGCACGCTTCGGCGTGGACGAGAGCGTGCGGAGACCAATGCTCGTTAGGGGGCTGCGAACCTGAGGAGTAATAAGTCTCAACATATTTTTCTTCAAGACCAACGATTTTTCGGGAACGAGTAGGTGTAGGCAGGTTGAAAACAACTCCGAAGCGCGGAGGGGGTAGGGGATAACGCCAGAGCTCAGGCGGTGAGAGGAGAGCGTATTGGCGTGATGCCATTAACCGCGCGGTGATTGGTCGAAGGGCACGCAGAGCGAGACGTCCCAACGTCGAACGGGCCCGCACCGAGAAGTAGGAGCTGAATGTAGACATGCGGATTTTTTTCTTCACAAAAATTAATGGCGGATCTGGTTAAATAATTTTAAGTAGCAAATAAATATATATTTTAGCTTGAAGCGAAGCAGATGTGCTGGTGGGACGAAACTCATGTTGTCCCGGGAGAACCTCTTACTCTATTAGCAGGTATTACACAACTGGCCTGGCCTGGCCTGGCCTAGCCTAGCCTTTTGCCCTGTGGACCTTCTGTCCTGACCTTCTATACTGGCCGTTTTTTTTGTTCCACTCACGGCCCGGGTGATTACACCTCGCCCACGCACCCACAACCCAACCAGGCTGTGGATAAGTTCTGGTTGTTATGCACGTGATGTGGGACTGATCACCGTCTGACCACTCATATTTCTTTCTTCTCCAAATGCTTCGCTTGTTTTCGAAGGCTCGCGCTGTCGCGCCCCTGTCTCGGGGATTGCAAACATTTTCGTATGTTTCACCGAAGACCGTCACTACGACTCTGCCGAACGGTTTGACCGTGGCCACTGAGAGCCAGCCGGCCGCCCAGACCGCCACTGTTGGTGTGTGGATCGACGCCGGCTCCCGTGCCGAGCACGAGGCGAACAACGGCACTGCGCACTTCTTGGAGCACCTCAGCTTCAAGGGCACTAATAAGCGCAGCCAGAAGGAGCTCGAGCTCGAGATCGAGCAGATCGGCGGCCACCTCAATGCCTACACGTCGCGCGAAAACACAGTCTTCTACGCGAAGAGCCTGAAGGCCGACGTCCCGAAGACCGTCGACATTCTCAGCGACATCCTCACGAGCTCCAAGCTCGAGCCCGCCGCTATTGAGAACGAGCGCAGCGTCATTCTCCGCGAGGCCGAGGAGGTCGACAAGATCTACGAAGAGGTTTTGTTCGACCAGCTCCACTCCGTCGCCTTCCAGGGCCAGCCCCTGGGCCGCACGATTCTCGGCCCGAAGGAAAACATCGAGACCATCACGCAGAAGGAGTTGAAGCAGTACATTGCCAAGAACTACAAGGCCGACCGCATGGTTCTCGTCGGCACTGGTGCCGTTGAGCACGAGGAGCTTGTTGAGCTCGCGAAGCAGTACTTCGGCAAGCTCACGGCCTCGGAGTCGCCCGTCGAGCCCGGTAAGGGCAGCATTGCGCACGGCGAGGTCTCGAGTTTCGTCGGTTCCGAGGTGCGCGTCCGTGACGACACGATCCCCACGGCGCACGTGGCCATTGCCGTCGAGGGTGTTTCGTGGGACAGCCCCGACTACTACCCGGCGCTCGTCGCCCAGGCCGTCATCGGCTCGTGGGACCGCGTGAGCAGCACGGCAAACACGCAGGGCTCGAAGCTCGCGCAGATCGTGTCGCAGAACCATTTGGCCTCGTCCTTCATGAGCTTCTCGACCTCTTACAACGACACGGGTTTGTGGGGCATCTACCTCGTGACCGACAAGGAGGAGACCTTGGACGATCTTGTGCACTTCACGCTGAAGCAGTGGTGCCGCCTTAGCGTCGACGTCAGCGATGCCGAGGTCGAGCGTGCGAAGTCGCAGCTCAAGGCGTCTCTTCTCTTGTCGCTCGACGGCACGACGGCCACGGCCGAGGACATCGGCCGCCAGCTCGTCACGACGGGCCGCCGCCAGACCCCCGAGGAGGTCGAGCGCGCCGTCGACGCCGTCAGCACGAAGGACGTGCGCAAGTTCGCTCAGAAGTACCTGTGGGACCGTGACGTCGCGATTGCGGGTCTGGGTCGCATCCAGTACTTGCGTGATTATATGCGTATCCGCAACGATATGAGCATGATGAGATGGTAAGCAAGAAATTACGAGGAGTCATAAATTTCGACAAAACTATTAAAAAAAAAGAAAAACACTCGGTGTCGAAGGAACGCAAGCTGCGTGCCTGCCGCCGGTCTTACAACAAAAATGAAAGCTCTCGTGTAGATAAATTTCTTGTAAAAAAATGTTTAATATAAAATAGAGAGAAATTCTACCGGTATATACCACACAGATCAAATCTAAGGATCATGCTGGGATGGGTTTGTACGAGGGTCGTTAAGTATTATAGTACACATATTAAACATTCATTAGGCGTCCATATTAGTTAATGTATCGTGCATACTTGTGCGCGCATACCATACATGTAGCCATGTATTTGTGCCATGTGGGCATCCATCTGTAGTTCTTCATTCATTCATTCATCGCGGTCTTCGTCTTCGTCGTCATCGTCCTCCTCGTCCACACTCACGAACTTCGGGGTCTCGTATTCGCGCATCATCTCGTGCGCCGGCTTGAACAGCGGGCCGATCTTGCTGATCCACCGCTCCCGCTTGTCGATCAGTGCCTTGATCGACGGCTTCTGGTCCGCAGCCAGTTTCGACGAGTCCGGCGTGAACGGCACGCTCGACTGCGGCGTCGCAACGTTGCTGTCGTAGGGGCTGTCGATGCCTGCAGTCGATGCCTTCTTCTTCTTTTGCTTGTTGACTTGCGGCGCCTTCTGTCGCTTCATGTAGGCCTGGTCGACCTGCTTGTCGAGATCCTGCAAAATGGACTGGTATTCTTGCCAGGACAGCTGTTCCTGGATCACCGGAAGTAGCTGCGACTTGTACATTGCATTACGGCGAGAAACCTCCTTGAGACGGGCCTGTAAGTAGCGCAAAACGCGGCTGATCTCGTCGTCCTCGGACCCGTTGATCCAGTCCACATCCATGACGGTCGGATCGCTGAACTCGTCGCGGACTTGCGGCGCTGCGAGCTTGAACTCCGATTTGTGTTGCTCGAATTGCCGCAGCAGGCCCATGTCGAGCACTCCGACGTACCGAAACTCGTTCTTGATCCGCTCTTCAAGCTCCGCAAAGTCCGTTACGGGGGATGTGTTCTGGGGAGGCGGGGGGATCGCAGCGACCGTCTTCTCTACAACTGCTGACGGTGACGCTGGCACTCCGTCCGTACCGGCGCTGCCATTGTGGGAGTGGTGGTTATTGTCGGTTTCCGATGAGTCCAGAGCTTCGGAAATGACGGCTGCAATCAAGCGCTCTGTGAAGGGGCCAAGGCTCACGTTTGCGGCGGACGCTTCAAGGTTCGAGTCCGTGAGATCGCTGGCGGTGCCCGTCGGGTCGTATATCTTTCGGATCTCCGCCGTCTGCGCCTCGTTCGCCTTCCGTATCGAGGTGCTGACTTCTTGACCGGAGAGCTCGGCATCCTGGATTGCCCAGTTCTGGTGATAATGCGGGCCTAAGGGCGGGAATACGTAAGGTGACATCTTCTTGCCCGTCTTCAAATTGACGGCCTCAACCCCAGCACCCACGGCGGGCTGTTGCAAGAACTGGATGTCCTCTTCAGTGAACGGTCGGAAGTAAGGTTCCAAAAATGTGGCATACGTGCTGAACTGCACCTGGTTGGAGGGCTTTGCGCGGGTATAATCCTCCATTGGGACTGGACCAGCAGTCAATGTGGACAGATCCTCTTTGGGATACGAGACAACTCCCAGTCGCCGTTTATATGCCTCTTCATCTTCGTTCTCTTCATCACCTTCTTTGAACACGGAAAAAGTATGTACAGGGAGTGATTGCGTCGCAACATACTCAGACTTCGGATTCGCAACAAACTTGTTGTTTCCGGGCATATTCTCAGTGCTAGACCCCGCTAGGGCCTTTTCGGATGTATTCTTGTGCCGTGCATCCGGTTCTCCGGTGTTCTTATCTGAACTGGTTTCTTCTGTATGCTCAGCTGGGGCATCAGAAGAGCTTGGTGGTGGTAAAACTGCTGCTGTTGTTTCTGCTGCGGCTGCGGCTTCTTCTTCTTCTTCTTCTTCTTCTTCTGTTGCCGGTGTTGGTGTTGATGTTGGGCCCGAGGCCGAGGTTGATGCTGTGGATGCTGGTTCTGGTGCCGGTGCTGGTGCAGGCTCCGATGCGGATGCTGAGTCTAATGCTGAGGTTTCAGGTGGTGGTGCCGAGTCCGGGGCTGATAATGTGGTTTCCTGGGGTTCGCCCGCTGCTGGGTTACTAGCATCATCATCTGGGGCTTCCTGAGATTTCTCTGTAACCTCATCCACGACAGCGTCGTCTTCCATTGCATCTGGATCATGCAGTTTAGTATCCTCGTCCCCATTGTTCTCTTCTTTGGCCTCTTCTGTAACGCTTTCGGAATCGCCCACTTGACTCGCAGTAGATCCGGTTTCTTCATTCTCTATTGACGGGTGTGTTTCTGTAGCCACGGACTTTTCCTCTTCGGCTGGTTGGACTTCAGGCTCCGTGCTGACTTCGGTTGGTGGTTCTGGTGCAGCTGGGACTTCGGGTTCATTTGGTTCGACATCTACACGCGATCTACTACGACCTCGTTTCCGACTAGGCTTTTCATCGAAGTCGGTCTTAGAAGACGACCGTTTAGATCTTCTTAATTCCATCTCGTGGCCAATTACATTATTTGCGCGTTGAAGCTGGTCCTTCTGTTTACTCAACGCCATAATCATAGGGTGTGATCTTTCCGACAGCAGCGTTTCTAACGCATCCTGCAATTTCCCCATGGTATTCTCATCCGGCACCGAGTTGAGAAGGGAAAGGTACTTGGACAGATCAAGCTCCTGCTGCCGCTGCCCCCCACGCATTCTTGATATTGGGCCCATCGTGCCGACTAGAGTATGGACTCTCTGTGTGTGTATACACCTTAGACTCGGGTGTGAGGATCGCGATGCAATTACTAAGTTGACAGTGTTTCACTATACAATGTGCCACGGCCTAAACCAAGCGCGTGTGTTATCCGTCTAGGGTTGATATTTCCACCACCCACGTTAAAGCTATCTAATAAACAAACGAAAAATAAATCACTACCAGCGTCTTAATTCTATGCGTGTTAACAGACATAATGTAAGGTGTCATTACATGCTCAATTCACAAAAATACACGTAGTCTATACAATTTACAAAGTGGATGTAGCAAAATAATACTCCTCGAAGTAATCGAGAGCATCCTCTAATAGCGTTCCAGCCATATTCACCAATGGTATGTGCGTCAGTTTTTGGGCAATTCCCGTCAAGAAGCCCTTTGTGTAGTGTTCGAACGCCGCACCACGCATCAGCCACCAAACCATATCGCTGCCGCGATTGCCGTAAACCTCCTTTTCTAAAGCGGTCATGCGTCCTGAGCTTTGCATTGACTGTTTGGCAAACTCTCGAGAAAGGTACTCAAGCGAAATGCCAACCAACCATGGGGTCCAGCTCTTGCGCTGGCTGCGGTACTTATATAATAGCAACGAATAAATCAATGGCCTCAAAATGGCGACAATTTCACAGATTGCGAGTTGAGGGGATACACTTCGCAATAGCTGTAATGGCGGTCGGATCTGGTCAACGTCTATAGGTTTAAGCTCTTTTTGTAACAATTGTTTCGTATCCACGTTGAACTTGCTATATGTTGAGCTTGGGCTAGAACCGGTGCTTTCGTACGTTTGCACAAGTTTCAGGATCTCCTCGTTATCGAGATCAGTTTCATGTACAGGCATAGTTGATGGCAGACTCTTTTGAGAAATGGCCAGCATACCCAATCTCAGAAGTGCCTTGAATGCCTCAATTGCAATAATCGCATTCCACTTACCGCGTTTGCCCTTGAAATGCTGCGCCGTCATTTCGGCCAAAAGCTCGGTCGATTTCACCAAGCTCAAAATATATGCTAGCATGCGGTATCGCTTATGAGCTTTAAACACGGCATCGAGGAATTTCGAGTTCAAAGACTTTTGGGACTTATTGGTGAGGCGAGCGATGACCTGGTTTTTGTACAGTTGCAAAATCGACGTGGACGAAACAAAGGCCTCACATACGAGCTCCACGATGGGCGTTTGGCCCGGAAGGACCATAGTCAGATAGTTGACATATTTATCTAATTGCTCTATCTGACCGCTGTTTTCCAGCAACAGCTTGTCAAACGTAGGCAGCTGCATGACGGCGGGGTATACAGATGCACGCCGTCTGTATAGTTACCAGTGTATTGTCGGCGGGCCGAGCTCAGGTGGGACTTCCACCCCCACTTAGCCGAGCTTATCACTGCGTCGAATGCACAACATGGCTACCACATATGGGAAGTGACACAAGCAGACCATGCATTAATTTTTCATTTCCATTAAACTGATAAGGTTCTAAACAGACGCTAATAGCGGGAGTATGCAGAGTCAATTAATATATAAAAGTTGGAAAAAAAATGAAAAAAATTCCCACCAAGACGCAAGAGGATGATGGGCCATAAGAGCAGTACTCCTTATCATATTTCCTTTCTCAGACCTCCATTCCCTCATCCAAATGCATGATCAAATTCCTCCCGCCCACCGCCGCCCTTCGATATTGGCAGTGATCCCAACAGCAGGAATGAAAAATTTGTAAAAGGTTATATGTATTTGTCACCCCATATGAGACCAAAATTCACTAAGTTTACGGATATTACAATCAATCCGATTGAAATTATCGATAGAACAAAATATACAGCGTAGTCTATATACATGGCGTAGCAGCAACATGTGAGTGCTTCTCGTGCAATCGAAGGGGACCAGGAAGATCCAACCCTATCTCGCCCGGTAAAGTCACTGTGAGCAGGGTTTGGCAAGGAGAACTTGCGTTTCTATTGAGCTTCGACTCACCCCCCTTTCCAACGAGATAGGTCTCTAAGAGCACGGTTTATATCAACCAATTCTGGAGAAAATCCGGACCCGGCTTCCTTGTTCGACGACGTTTTCCACTCCTTATACGAACGTCCACATCCTTGCTCCGGGTTCGCTGACAGATTCCCTCTACCGTCCGACCGCTTCACGATTTGCCAGATTTCGGAGGAATACATGCTTCACCAGTGAATCGCTGTGAATCGCAAATAAATGAACTACAATTACGTCGACTCTGATAGCTCTAATCCGTCTTTGTATTCGCACCTGTCGATGAATAATGGAATCAGTGCCGTCTCGTCTGACTCGAGCAACAACCAGACCACCACAGTCTCACACAATCCTTCGCCACTCGTGATGCGTCCTTACTACGGAGAAGATGACAGCAATGCGCTGCAAAGTGCTGGCCAGTATGACCAGGTTGCCCAACCGGTGATGCCGCAACCGTTGGCAACTCCTTTACCCGCCCCAATGATGCAGCCCGTTACCAATGTTGCACAGATTGCTCCTCAACCGAACCAATACGCGTCCCCAGAAACTGTGAACGGCCAAGCTGCGAATGGCCAGGCAGTAAATGGCCAAGCAGTGAACGGTCAAACCGCCCCCATAAACCAGTATGCTAGTCCATACCAAACACCAGTGCCTGGTCAGGTGCCGGCCCAGCAACAACAACAACCACACCACCACCATCATCATCAACAACAACAACCGCCAATGCCTGCACAGGTACAAACGCAAGTGCAGCTTCCTCCTCAATCGCAGAGTCAGACAAGACAGCCAATGGGAGAGCAAATTCAGAAAGATGTGCAACAGCAGCAGCAACGCCAGCAACAACAGCAGCAGCAACAACAGGATGTAATGATGCCCAATATCCCAGTGCCGGAGCCCGATACGAAGTATGTCACGCGTGGCAAGTATAGTCTGTCCGATTTCGAGATCCAGCGCACGCTGGGTACTGGATCGTTTGGCCGAGTTCACCTCGTGCGAAGCGTGCACAACAACCGGTTTTACGCCATGAAGGCTCTGCGCAAGGCACAGATTGTGCGAATGAAACAGATCGACCATATCAATGACGAGCGACGGATCCTCAAACGGGTGAACTTTCCGTTTTTCATCCGGTTGTGGGGAACCTTTCAAGACAGTCAGAACCTATTTATGATCATGGAATACATCGAAGGTGGCGAGCTGTTTAGTCTGCTGCGAAAATCCCGCCGATTCCCGAGCCCTGTTGCCAAGTTCTACGCGAGCGAAGTCCTGTTGGCCTTGGAATACCTGCATAATCAAGACATACTGTACCGAGACCTGAAACCCGAGAACATCCTGTTGGACAAAAACGGTCATGTCAAAATTGCGGATTTTGGCTTCTCCAAAGAGGTCCCGGACGTCACCTGGACGCTATGTGGAACCCCTGATTACATTGCACCCGAAGTGGTAGCGTCAAAACCTTATAATAAAAGCGTAGACTGGTGGTCTTTGGGCGTGCTGATCTTCGAAATGCTCACCGGATACACGCCATTCTACTCACAGACCCATATGAAGACTTACGAGAAGATCGTGAGATGTGATATTCAGTACCCGAGCTATTTGAGCCCAACCGTCGTTGATCTTCTGCAGAGACTTATTACGAAAAACTTGTCCCAGAGGCTGGGCAATTCCCGCGGCGGCGCGGCGGATATAAAGGCGCATCCATGGTTTGCAGAAGTCGTTTGGGAAAAACTGCTGACCAGATCTATTGAGACACCGTACGAACCACCAATTCAGCCCGGTGTTGGTGACACTTCACAATTCGAGACTTACCAAGAAGAAGTAATAAACTATGGTATTCAAGGAGATGACCCGTATGCGCCATATTTTGTTGACTTTTAGGTCTGTTTTCAATGTCCAAAGCTCTCTCCAAAGCTCGAACTAACCAAAAAAAAACCTAAAAAAAAGTTATTCGAAGAAATGAAGCGAAACAAAGTGTTAAATGCAATGAGCATATTAAATCTCCTGACACGATTAGGAGCAAATATGCGCTAGAAAGACTTATCAACACATGAATTCGCCGCTTATTCTTCGTGCATTTTTTTCTTTATAAATCTGTAATGACCCCCCAATTTTTTCGCTCTTAATTGATTTTGCGTCGCTATATAAATATAAAAAAATCTTTCTCGAGTACAAGATTAAATATGATACAAATAATACAAAAAGAGGAATAACTAAAGTGAATGCCGATGAGTAATGTTTTTTACCTTGCAGAAAAACATGAACTCCTGGAGAAAATACGCGAGCATTACACCAGAAAGTCACCAAGGCTACTGCCACGCCTGCGCGGCCGGCAACCGTCGCACTCAATAGACACACATGTCTTGAAAATTCAAAACAATGCACAGTATGTTAAATATAGAGTTCTAGATTTAGCATGCAGCTTTTGTTTCGTTCAAGGTCTGAGGTCCGGTTATGAGTGTTTGAGTCTGCTGTTCTTTGCAGACTTTGGTTCGCTTTTCCGCAGCGTCACAAACCTTGATGCTTCTTCCCCACTCGGAATTCAGAATCTGCTTGCCGGTGATGCGGCGAGACGGAACGGGGTCGAGAATGCTGTAAATGACGTAGACGCTTTTGGACGGCGAAAGCTTTTCCACCGGTGAGTAGCCCTTAGTTGTTTTCCGGGCCCGGATGTACTTAGAGTAGTGATCGTCCTCATCGGCGACGGCCTTGCGCCACAAATAGCTGCCTGTTCGCATTACCATGTAGATGATTCCTAGAGCCCAGATGTCAACGGCACGCGGATCGAAGGACTTGCCCTTGAACTCCTCGGGAGCAATGTACGGCCCGGAGCCAAACACGCCCTGAGAGTAGTGGACCTCCTTCTCCCACGCCATTCGGAAGCATTCTCCGTTTCCGAAATCGCTAATCTTGCAAATTCCGTTCTGCGTCAACAGGATGTTTTCCGGCTTGAGATCGCAATGAGCGACTCCCATGGAGTGCATGTAAACGATGCCTCGCAAGATCTGCTTGAAAAAGCAGTCAGCCTCGACGCTTGTGAGACCGTTGCCGGAGCTGAGAATGAGTGAGTACAGGTCGCCACCCGAGCAGTATTCCATGATTTGGCAGCATCCGCCATTTGCATCCTTCATCAAATCGTACGTGTGGATGATGTTCGGGTGGTCCAAAGAAGATGAAATGCAGTACT
This sequence comes from Starmerella cellae, assembly GCA_030579775.1. Classification (NCBI taxonomy): domain Eukaryota; kingdom Fungi; phylum Ascomycota; class Dipodascomycetes; order Dipodascales; family Trichomonascaceae; genus Starmerella; species Starmerella cellae. The sequence continues at coordinate 120,450 of JAKTRQ010000010.1, forward strand.
CGGACATGAGCCGATCCTGGTACGCACTGACGTTCTCAGTATTCCGCTTCCGGAACTCCTTCACGGCATACAACTGTTCTTTGCCGTCAGATCCAAGCTTGTGTGAAACACGCACAACACCATAGGATCCACGGCCGATCACTTCCTGACAGCGTCCGTACTTCTGAGACAGGGACTTCTCCGTAGCCTCCTTGATGGATGGGCCATTGTAGTTCTCGTGAGCGTTCGAAAAGCGCTTCGGCTGATGGCTGGAGCCATTAACTCGACCAACTTCGACTTCGCCGTTGGCGAGCTTGTTGACAAGTCCGTGCATGAGGCTAAGGCGTCCCTCCTGCTGATCGGTCTGTTTGACAAAATCGGGAACGGCGGAGACGGCGTCATGATTAACCCGTTGGCCGGTGCCCATGATCTCTCTGAGCATACGGCCAAGTTTCTCTTGTCGACGCGTATTCTTCAGCTGGTGGCCGTGACGGCCGTCAGGAAGAAAGAAAACACGCGACAAGTTTGCACATTCATTTGCAGTGGAAGAAGAATGAATGCTGGAATTCATTGAGCTTGCAGTGGAATTTTGCCGGCTAATGGGCGGTGTTTGGGACGCCACGGACTGGCCCTTCGAACTCACACGAGGGCTCAATTTGTGGCTCCCCGAACTAGAGTGTTCAGTGTACTCTGCCGGAGGCGACGGGGCTGAAGAAGAGTTGTTGCTCGAGCTAACACTGGTTGCATAGTTCGGTGAGCTAGTACCCTTTTTCGCGAATATGTTTTTGAACCCCATTAGAAGCGCACGGAAACGCCGTTCCCACTCACGCTATGCGCGGTTTGTTTTAATCTCTGACGATTTCAAGTGAAACCAGGGGCTCTGGTGCGTGTAAATTGATGTTGAGAAAAAAATCAAATTTTCTGGGCCTCCCCACAGAGATCTAGCGACCGGTGTCAGGTGGTGCTGTTTGGGACAGGGACGCTAGGGTGGGCGTGCTTAACTAATTTTTTTCGCCAAAGCGACGACGACGCACTTCTAGTAGCTATGGAGCCGCCAAATATACTCGCCATGCCTCCCGATCCAACCCAAATAAGCTAGTACACACGGCTCTGGGCTCCTCCTCCCTCGTCCCACTCGCTGCGCCCGCCCTCCATTCCAGTAGGTTTAATTGCGATGCTGGGGCGATAAAATATGTAGTAAGTCTGGATCCTGTACATGGAAATAAAAATTTCAAACATTAAATTAAATATTTTAAATTCACACGTCCTGATGCGCAAATTGGTGAAATTCTAACTATTTTTGATGACTTTGGCTGCTTTCGCTATCGCTGTTTCCGGGAATATAGTAGCAAGCTAAGGTATGACACGGACATGTCTTAGCTCACAAAACACGGTGACACTCGCCGCGGAAAAATTATTAGCTAAGCGATATGTCACAGATATATATGACGTCGAAACAAAAATTTCATTACGTCATTGCCAAGACGCTGCGAAGTTCGCGCGCCGCCTAATGGCGGCTGCCCAAAAATAAGTTTAGTGAAATGGAGAAGATGGGGGAAAATAATAATTAAAGATCGATGAACGCACATGCTAGCTTGTGAAAGATTCTTAATATAGTTTAATGTATACTCAAGATCCACTTTCTTACTGTCAATTGAACAGCGTTCATTACAATACAAAAGTATTTTTTCGTACAAAAGTCTATAGAGATTCGTAATTATGCTACGACGTCATTATAACTGTCGTTAAAACCGTCCTTGTAGCCATGCGTCGCCTCAATAATAAATAAACCCGTGACAGATAAAGAATCAGATTTCGCCTCTCTCATCTCAATGAAGAAAGTTCAACCATGCTCTCCTCGTATATTGGTGTTGCTTGGGATTCTTCATCGTAGATAGTGTAGGCGCGACTCAGCGATGAGGGATTGACTTGAGACTTGTAGCCCAAGCCGAAGATTAATTGTGAATAAGACCAACGTCCGAACTTCCCTCGCTCGCACTGAGCCATGATAGTAATGCGACAAATGTTAAACACGAAAAGACTTAACACGCCGCCACCAATTAAGTCTGCAAAGTAATGATGTGTGAGATACATCGTCGACCACCAGATCCACAGCACGTATCCGGCTACGAGAGGTGCACACTTCGGAAATACATAAGACAAAAAGAGTGCCTCCATGACGGCATCTGCGCTATGCAAAGATGGAAAAGCGCCAAATACCATGGGACTTCCCGTAAACCCGGCTGTATAAAGGTTCGTGCCTAGAAGTTCGTCAATTCTCTGAAGACCGCCGGGGGATCCCTGCATGCCATAGTTGGCCTTCTCAAGACCATGCAAATTTCTGTACCATGGCGGCGCATTGGGGAAAAGCAGCTGCGTGGTGACACCAATGACGTTCATAAATCCGAAGGCAAAATGGAACGAGGGCAGTGTTGTTGGTGGTCCGAACAAAAATAGAATAAGACTGACAACAAAGGGCGCACCAAAATGGCCAAGGCCATATGGGAGCCATGCGAGAATGTCACATACAGCATTCGGAGATGCTGCTAGAGTTGCGCTCAAATCACCGCCATAGAAAATCGTTTCCAAGCCCGGTAATAAACGAACAAAAATTGGTGGTCGGTATTTAGGATTGATGAACCCACATGAGTAGAAAAGGATGAGGTATGTCGCTGTGGGCAAAAATGGCAAGAAAAATTGACTGAATATCGGCGCCGTAATCAGATATAAATAGACAAAAACCATAACAGTTCTGATAAATATATTGGGCCTATCACAAATGATATACGCGAACAGAAGTACTGGGGCAATCACTAAGTATTGCAAGTCGCGTTTACGCCATTTGTGAGCGCGTAAGCGGCGAATACCCTCATTAAAAGAGAAGCTTGTCTCCAGCCGCTGTAAAGACAAATCCGCTGGAGCATCAGCTAGAAAGGCTGCCCTTAAGCGCTCCCACAAGACAACCATTCTTATCTCCACGGGGGGGCTGTAGAAAGGGCTTGTAAAATTAACGCGTGGCTCTTATTGTTATTATTTCTGCTTACTGATAAAATTCACCTTCTATCTTCATCGTGTATCATGTTTGGGTCAGGGCGACTGTGAATTGACAGGGAGGGAGGGGCCCCTGCTCCCCTATAGAATTTCTCATCCGGGGTTTCTTTTTGTCAGCTCACCGAGGTTACATTCCGTAAACGAAACAAAGTAGGTCAACCCTTGCGTACGAAGCGCAGGTCATGCACATACGACATGAGTAGTGCGGTTCAAGCATACGCGGAAAATCATGCAGGTCAAAGAATTTTCTATTGACTTTGCTCAGGCAGGCCACAGTCTTAATTTCAACGAGTCCACTTTGTTAAAGAAAATAATCAAAATATTAAAACAAATTGGGCATTTTTTATATATTTTTCTAATTGCTAAATTTATTCTGGAGATGTTGGTCAATCAACAACTCGTAGTAGTAAAGGTCATTTGTCCGCGTGATTATGGCGACGCACACTGGAGGGAGGTGCGTTTTGTTTTATGAAATTCTGCATAATAAGGTTTTCTTCACATTTGTTACATAGCAGCAGAACGCTGGCTGCAACTCACACTCAAATTGCGACGCAATTCCATTATTATTGTTACTCGAGTTGCTGAAAGTGTCAATAGTTCTCGATCATGATGACATCTAGGTACTATACGTTTTAGTTATCCTGTTATAAAGTTTATATAGCAATTTAAGCAAAACACAAAACTAGAATCTCTTTTGTTGTGTTGAAAATATTCTCTGAAGTCCCAGACGCCGTCATTTACGCAGGACTTGCATTAAGTTGAAGATCTTCCGCTGCAGCAGTATAAGGTTGGACAGACCGTCCAACCGTTCTCTTAAAACTGCATGCAGGCGACTAGGTGGCTGGCGGTTTCGGCCTCCCACTGACCGCTGTTCTAAGTTGGAAAGAAGCGTCTCTCCATTGTATGAAAAAAGTGTAATAAATTTGCCATTGCTCTACTTAAAACATCTACCATTTTTGCTTATAAAAAGGCCCACAAAAAGTGTGCAAGACAATAGCGATTGTTGTCCATACTTGAAAATAAAACTCACAATCTCCATTTAACTTATATGATCACACAATATGATGATTGTACTGCGCTTTCAAAAAGACTTCGAAGATTTCATTATACAGGCGAAGTAAACCCAAACAGTAATTTGAGCCAAATGTTTGATGTAAATAACAACACTGCTAGGTGTTCCACATGTCAAGGGGCACAAAATGCTGGGGAATCATCTAGTGTGGATGTCTCATGCAAAGATTGCTTAGAGAAACATCATTGCTTGAAACTTGCCGTTAATGAATTCGAGTCTTTTGTGAAAGATCTTCCCGTTGTTTGCTTATTTTGTAGAGACTGGAATTGTGAACCAGCTTATTTGAATCGTATTTGTGCAATAAATCAGCGACAGCAATATTGTAATTGTTCCGGGAGCTGTTCAAGCAGAACGCAGTCATATGAATTGCCTAGTGAGTTCTTAGTGCCACCAGGAATGCCGTACAGCATAAATCATAGCACTCGCTTTGGACTAGTTTTTTGCACGCCTTTTTTTTCTGTCATTCCGGTAAATATAGGAAAGTTTCCTAAAGACGTATTTTCCCTGAAAAAGCTAAATTTATCGCGAGTGATTCATAATCACGTCTTTCGGCATGAGCTTGCATTCAACCCCAATCTTTTGTTCGAACCATCCCAAACAATGTGTGAAATTTCAGGATCGAGTTTAGTCTGGGTGGGCCTACGCTATGAAATTGCGGATTTGATGACTTGCAAACTTGCAAAATCACCATTCCCTCTAATCGCGGAAATGTTGGAAGGCCTTAAATCTCTTATGCTCAGCCTTGTGCCGATAGAACTCTCACCCTACGTTTCTTATTTCTACGATTCCTCCCGATTACTGAACCGTGGAGATCTAGACGAAAACTTCGATTTCAACGAACTTGTGGAGTTTTCGAGTTCTGTGTTGAAAGCTTACACTGCACCGAGGCGTAAAATCTGGTTGTGCAAGATGAGAGAACATTTCGCGAGCGGCCAGAGGGATGTTTCTCATTTTGTGCAAGGCATCAAAACAACAATAGCCCTTCTCAATGTTGCTAAAATTGATCGAATTAATGGACAGCTGAAGCTTCGTGTTGAAATTCTTCGCTGCAATACCGCTAAAATGGAGAGGCTTTACTATAGAAAGCAGATCCAATCTGGCAAAGTTTCAAAACATCAATTCACCAACTGGTTACGAAATCAGCCTCGGTGGAATACTTACGCCCTTAACGACAATTTTCACACAATATCAGATCCAATATCAGCTATTTTCATCTGCATTTCCGAGAAACGAACTGAACACATAATAGATGGTTTGATCACTGGGTTCATAGTTTCTTTTTTGTCAAGTGCAAATGATAATGGTCCTTACACCTTATTCTCCCAAGATAAAGATCGAATCCACAGCTTGCAAAGACGCATCTCAAAATTAGTATACTCTCAAGCTGTCGACTACGTGAGACAACAGACAAAGACTGCCTCTCCCAGCGACATGCGCTTAGCTAAATCGATGTTGAAAAGACAGGATTTTAAGAAGTCTGGTGTTTATCTAAAATGGGAAACTCGCATTCTACGGTCCATGTCGCAAAGAGTTTACCAAAATTTGAAATCGCACCTGATTCGCAATCAAACCTTGCGCAATTCCAAGTGTAACTTACCAAGAAATAGTTGCCTTACTGAGCGTCCTAAATATGCAGAGATCGTACAGGAAATCTCATTAATTCTTTTGCTCCATTGGTTCGGTGCTGGGGACTTCTATGAGATTGACTAATTCTGAATGAACTGTGCACCAAGAGAAGATAGTATCTATTTATTCAGAAAATGTATATGTGGAACTATTCATGTGAATTGATTTCATATATCTGAGTTCATATCGTTTAATTCATATCTATATTAAGTTACGTTTCTCAACAAAGAAATGTATGCTTCATAATATCTTCACGACGAAGTCGCGGTGTCACGTATCAATTTAATTGCATACGTCAACAATTCAAGTGTGTGTGATGATGGACATCTAATACTCCTCGTCTTCTTCAAAGACGTCATCATCAATTGGCCCTGAAATCCTCGAGACGCCAGCGTGCAGCGAGGATGAGTTAGACCGACGGCGAGAGTTCGCAAAATTAAACTCCGAGGAGGCGTCGACATCATCAATGTCGTCATAGGGGCTACCCCAGTTGTATTTGCCTAATCCATTCTTCTTAACTTTCTTGAATTCCTGGTTGGTAGTCTTTCCAAAATACTTGGGCAGAGCATCATTCTCAGAAGATGATGAAGAGCGGTGAGTGCGAGCCATTGTGATTGCTGTTGAAAAAAGTTGGAATCCCCTATCTGGGTTGTTATCAAATTTAATGTGGATAAAAAAAAGGGGGGACATATGGCCTGTGCGTTACTACTTATATACTACCTCGATGACGAAAGACGCTTCGGGAATCATGCCAGCATGTCATGCAAGCTGATATTACCCTAGAGTATTCAATAAGATAACCGGACCCTAAAGACATCTCCTGCATCATGTATTTATTAGAATAAAGCGAGTGTAAGATGAGGATTCTATTTTAATAATAGCAATAGAAGATTAAATTATGGTATTTGGAATTTGATCCAGGGATTTTTACCGTCTCTAGGTGTATTTTCTAAGTAATTGAACCAGTTTGAGATTCACTTGCTCCCCAATATTCAACTCGTTCAAGATGCGCTGTTTATGCCTGAGGGTTTTATGCATGTCACCTGATGTTGACGATGACGCAAAATACGTGTTGAGTCGGTAAAGCCTCAACCAATAATCCTGGCTCAGCAACTATGTAATGAGTTATTAAGACATTCACATCGATTTTCGATCCAGGTTCGCCGATTGGAAGTAAATCAATCTTTTAAGTGGCCTCCAGTCCTGATTATATTTGGTGCGACATCTCCTCGGCACATGAGCTGTGGAGGCGTCGTCCCTCGCTCAGTTATGTAATCCACGGGATAGTGGGGCACAGAACAGCCGACATATGTGGGCTAGGTATGCCCTTACCTTGTCAACGGTGTAATTCGCATGATCGCGGGGTACTCATACCCCAATCAGACGAGGATGTCTCCCTTCACATGTAAATTCGAGAACAGACCAGAAGTCTTATTTATGGCTAAATCAATTGAAGTTGTATGATGACAGTAATTTTCCAAATATGAAGAGTTATTTCAACACTCAGGAGTCTGGTCATATCATTAATGAATGAGAATTATTTTATATACGACTTTAGTGCAAGTTCTGTAGATGACGCCGCGAGTTACCGTTGAACGAAGATGAAGAGTCATGCAAAAATACTTGAATTCGCGCTGATCTGGCAAAAATGTCCTGCAGACATCGCGTACCAATGCTCACCAAATCATGATAAACATCAGCAAGGCCTCTAGATAGTATGTCCGTACGCAGGGGATGGGTGGGAAGAGTCTAGACGACCAGCCCTCGTCCTGAAATGACCAGTATCATGCGTCCTATATAAATCCGCGAGCGAAGGCGGGAGACCGAACAGTACTCATATCACGTGACCTAATTACGAGAAGGCTCTCAATTTCTCTAAAAAATAGTCAGCTCAAAATCATATTTCGTGCATTCTCGCCGGTAATACCTGAAAAATATTATACACATGTCCAACAAAGATAGTGTGCTTCTAGTGGTAACATCCGATTTGGTCGCAAATCCAACGGCAATTGCGGAATTACAAAAAGAATTTGCTGAGTATGACGTGCACCAGCAGCTCCTGGAACGCCTTGTTGAACGAGTTGTGAACCTTCCCCATGATAAATATTCCCGTGTGCATATATCAAAGGGTGCACCAACAGGACTTGTTCTTGACGACTTATATGATGCGCTGAACAGCGGCGGTACTCTTACTGGAGAGATCCAGCCGGATATGCAGGCCCATTTGGTGATAGCGGGTTTTGTCAAGGACGATAAAAACAGTGGCGTGTGGCGCAAAACGCCGACGCAGATTACTAGCACAGCCCCTGTGAAGCTACGAAGGCCGCAAAACACAGCAGATCTCACGAGCACGGCGGTTAACAACCCGTTCAAGCGGGCTGCATCCAGCACGTCGCCGTTGACGCCACCGAACGAAACTGAAGGAGACGATGAATTTATAGATGAGGATGATTTGATCGCAGACGGCAACGTTGCGCCAGCATATAATTTTCCGGCGAAGTGTGATCCCGGTCCGGGCAGAAAGCGACGAAGAGCATGCAGAGACTGCACATGTGGACTCAAGGAGGCCGAAGAGGCTGAAGAGGAGCTCACAAGACAGACCCAGTCTGCTGTATTATTCAACAAGGACGATATTGCCGAAATCGACTTCACGGTTCCAGGGAAGGCCGTTGGTGGTTGCGGATCTTGTGCATTAGGAGACGCATTCAGATGCGATGGCTGCCCCTATCTGGGACTTCCACCCTTCAAACCGGGTGAAGTTGTTTCTGTCGATCAATTCGGTGACGATTTCTAATTCCCTGAACAATGGGGTTTCCGAAAAAAAATGATTAGTTGATGCGAACTCATAGATGCGTTCGAAAAAGAGCGCACGCTAATAAACAACTATCACTATTTATCATCCATATGCAAACAATAGATACTTGCGGCTACAATTTTGAGTAAATTTGCAATAACTAGCTAGATACCTGTAATAAAAGAAATTAGCGCATAATTGATATGAGTCTTTTTTGTTCTGAACTTTTTTGATTCCTGATCTCGACGACCTTGGCTTGGATCATGTTCATCTATGCTTAGGGATGGCCTGGATCGATGAGGTTGAACAACGCCGTTGGTGTTGACGCAACGCACGCACACCCTAAAACCACAATGACTAGTAATCATCATTAAGAGGGAGGGGGACGGAAGATCTTCGTTGATTTCAATTAGAAAAGGCAACCATTTCTTTCATTTTAGGAATCTCAATGCTGAGAATATTTAGATCATGTGGGCAGAAAATGCCGCGATCCATCCGATTCCTCTCCAACTATTATAAACTTTTCCCGAAAACGTTGTCGAATGGCCCACCGCCAGCAGGGAAATTCGACATTGATATCAAGAACCTGCGCAAAGAATACCTGAATGCTCAGCGCACGGCCCATCCCGATGTTTCTGGTGACGGTAACCAAGTCAACAGTGCAGAGCTCAGCACAGCATTCCGTGTACTAAAAGATCCACTTACTCGCGCAGAACATATCCTAGATTTGAAAGGGGAGAACCCATTGAAGGAAGGTGCACCGTCCTTGGAAGATGAGGATTTGCTAATGGAAATTATGATGTCTCGTGAACATGTGAGTGAGGCCGAGTCAGCAGAAGAGCTCAATCCTATTTTTGACAATGCCAATTCGAAAATCCGCAGCGTCGAGGAGGTGCTCGGCAAGGCATTAGAGAGTGACGACATTAAAAAGGCACAGAGCAAGCTAATTGAGCTAACCTATTTGTACAAATTGCGACAAGCTGCAGATGAGAAACTAGAAGCATTGAAATAGAGTTCTTTTAATGCTTTTTTGTATATCTTTTTTTATTTCAAATTTTTGCGTTTTTTTATCATAGTATGGAAACAAAATGAGGAGAAAGATCAAAATGAAGATGACCTAAGGGAGATGGACAAAGACACCGAATTTATATACTTGAAGAAGCAGGCATCTAGTCGACCTTGCTAACCGTGGTTGCGAATACAGTGCTCATTAAAACCAAGCATAGCCACCAGGGCACAGCCAAATTCCTGAACCTGCATTCATAGGCAGAGACGATTTTCGGTTCTTGATTTCAGCCTTCACACCGATCGCCTCTAAGGCAGCGATTTCTGGGTGGTCGAATTGTTGCGTAAGGCATGTCTCATAAAGCGCGACAACCATATCGTACTTAGCTGCCTCTTCAGCAGCAGCCAATAGCAAAATGCCTATCTCATTCGCGCTTCCGCATATGCCCATAATCAGCACCTTCTTGCTGCCAAACATATACGTCCACGTTACCCAGCCATGGCCATCCAAGGTCCGGGCTCCAAACTTCGTGGGTTGTGGCAAATTGAGTTTATCCGCGGCGTAAACAGCTCTGAACTGGAGCTGCTGATACAGGCCATGGTGTGGCGGTACAACGACTATCTTAACCTCACCATTGCACTCGTAATGCAGTGCATCAGCATGCCGGGTTATCATGCCGATGTGTTCCGGGAGGATCTGGCTATTGACCTTAGCGAGATCTAACTTTTCACAGTCAGCAGCGGGTCCGCTGCTTGTGCAGGTGATAGTCCTTGCATATCTAGGCTCTCCTTCAAAATTGGGTGGAAAATGGAATCCGACCCTCGCATAGTAGTCGCCAACATCACTCCACAGGCTCATTTTATCGTCTGGATTGTTGAACGATTTCATGGCCTGTCCCACCATCTCGGCGGCAATGCCCTTGTGTCGGTGATCTTTGTTCACAAACACACTTGCAAAGCAGTGGTCAAGAGAATGGGCACCGCCACCATGGTACAATGGCCGTGACAGCACTTCACAAGCAGCGATAACATGATCGCTGTCATCTATCATTGCGAATGTGCGGTGCGACAGCTCGTTACGTAGGTGGATTTCATGGAGCAGTCGTTCTCGTTCCAAATAATCGGGCAAAGTCAACGGCGGACCCCATTCCTCATAATTATTTTTCAAACTTTCCACGATTAGGTCTTGATTATCAGTGATCTCCTCGAATCTCATGATAACCTTGTGAAATATAGCGATCTAAGCCAGATCGAACTGAATGGGTCGTAGATGCCAGTGATAGGGTGCCGCTTATTTTTTTTATCAGCTGTTACAGACTGAAAGATCAAGGGTTGTGTAGGGCAGGCAGGCACTTCACAATTCCACCCGAGAAAAAAAAGCTCATCCTGCAGACGAGCATGGGGTCATGCCCACTTGCTAGACGCAAAACCGGCAGTGACGCCATGTGAACTCCGCGACCCATAGATAAGATCCCGAGTCAAATTTTTGGATTAAAAGCCGCAAATTTTTTTTATAAAATATTTCACGTCCGCCTCACATAACCACGCGCGATCTCTATCTATTCACAAGCCATCCTGCATGGCGGCAGGCTTACAGGTTTGCATGTGCAGCCCCTCCACTGATGCGTATACCCATTGTAGTAGCGCGATATATAGCAAAGATGCAGGGGCAGGTGGTGGCCAGAAAATGTCGCAAATCGATTCCCGCAAATTCCCGCAACCCATATACAGCTTAGTTACCTTCCATAATCGAGGGACGGAAGTGGCCACGGTTCGGCGAGGTTTCCAGAACCAAGAGGAGATAAAACCCGGTCTATTAACCCGTTATGAAGTGTTACATTTCAACGTCCAAAAAAAAATAAATAGACCATACGAGAGATGCAAAGGAACCACAAGCCAAGAAAAGTAATGGTCATGCGTGTTTAGTCAAAGTTAAATAAAAAGATTAATTACAGTTTTTGCGTGAGCGGTCAATCGTTGAACCAATCACTGTCCTCCTCGCCGACTTCATCTTCATCAATTGGCACAAAATCCTCCGACTCCGGGGTCTCCCGTAGCCATCTCATGCGCGCCCCTGATCTCGATAGTGGCGATATCTTGAATCCATAGATTTTGAGGTTGAATTGCAGTTTTCGGATCTGGGATGCCCTCGCCTCGATTTCGGGCAGCATTTCGAGCATCATTCCGGGGAATGTCGACCCGAAGAATGCACCGTCGATATTCAAGAACTTCTGTGAAGACGGCATATAAATATCGCGACAGCATGGACAGTACAGCCTTACTGTCTCGTATCCAGGCATGTCATGTCTTCCCATGGGTAGTAGGCCGAAATCCTCACACAATACTCTCGGGCAGGTCCCGAAATCATTGAACTTATATTTCTGAGCCATGGCAAGTAGCCCTGGTCTTGTGATAATGTATCGTGCATGTATTAAGCCGTATAGCAGCTCTCCGCTTTCATTAATAGCAGGCATATCTGCGAGAGCAACTTCAGACTCATGCTCAAGGTCTAGAATGAGTTCTAACGCCTCTTTGTATCTTGGTACGACTTGGCTCAACCCGTAGAGATTGAACTCCTCTTCTACAAAAATTTCGCTGACCTCACAAAAAAATTGGTTCCGGGGCTTCGAGCAGAACTGCGTGATCCAAGTCTCGCCGAGTGAACTCACATCACTAATATCGCTGACCTCATAGTCCATTGCATCCGTCATTCCGGCGTCTGAGTGTATGAAAGCAGCAGCCCGCTAGGAAATGTGCGGTCACCTAGTTGAAGGCAAATTTGACTGACGGAGTATGACGGTGTGTCCGATGTGTATTGGGTCAGTAGGGTCCGGGATTCACGGTGGGCAGGGTCCGGCGGTGCACATTGGCAGGTAGGTTCAAGGGAATCACGAGTGTCTTTCGTGGTGATTGCTTATTATTACGAGCGAATTGAGCAGAGCTAGAGATAATCGATGTGGTATGGCTGAGCTGAACTGATTTTTTATGATGAATTTTGCATGAACCTCGTTGTGGTGGGATGAAAAACGTTGACTTGTATGATACCACCAGTCTGTGGCAGTGTAAAGGTCCCAAAGATGTCATCATAATCTTCCTATCTCTAGAGCTGTCTTAGTAATGAACACGAACAAAGGGCGGGCGCTGCCGGGAAGAGGGAGGGAGTTGACAGAGGTAGTGTGGAGGAGGGGAGAGGGAGGAGGTCAGCAGAATGGTGTGTGACCTCAAAGCAAGTGGGAGGGGAGAGAGAGGCAGAAAAAATATCTAGTCGGGAACAATACGAAAATCAATCCATAATAATTTTAATAATTTGATCTAAACCCGTAAATTTATGCATTAGCTCGAATTAATCTTTGTAAATTAAGCGGTTTATAGGTGGAAGGGGTACTCTATCGAAGCGATCTTGAACGATCTCACCATAACCATCATTCTTACCCAGGCCTTCTCCTACATCAGTGTGCACACGCCATGGCCCAGCTGGATGAAGACTTCGAGTCTTACGGGCTAGACGATCGCTGCATCGTGCCATGGAATGATGGCAGCATGTACTCCGGCAAAGTCCAAAAAATTCTGGACCCCGTGAAGGAGGCATTGATCGAGGGGACCCCGACCCGTAAGAACGGCAAGCCTCAGATCCTGGAGAACGAGACACCGTTTAAAAAGCTGAGACAGGACCGGACTAAACGGATCCCGGGGAAGGTTATCGATGCCTGTACCGAAACCGGTGAAAAATGGTTCTTTTTGCATTACTTCGGCTGGGGCAGCAGCTTTGATGAGTGGCTTCCCCTCAGCCGCATGCTTCCCTATAGCCCCAAATATATATCGGAAATGAAAGTTGTGAATGCCGAGATCAAGGAAAGAGAGCGTGCTCGGCGTGAGGAGGAGCAGCGTGAAGCCAAGGCTAAGAAATCGCGTAAAAGAAGCGATCCTGGTGACGATGCAGATCATTCCTCCCATCACACATCAAGACAGCGAAGTCCGAGCTCGATAGGCTCTGCAACACACAGTTCACAGTCTCGGAGGGCTGATTCGGGCTCTCGCACAGGCAGCATATCTCGGGGAGCATCAATAGCATCCCGGCCTCATAAGCGCAGTCGCGTTGTGATTGACGATGGACCGGGATTTGAGATCAAATTGTCGCTTCCAATCGATTTCAAGCGGATGCTAGTCACCGATTGGCGATTGGTGACTCGGGACAGGTCGATTGTGGAGCTGCCTCGCCCCATTTCTGTTGTCGAGATCATGAAGGACTTTGTAGAATTCAAGTCCAGAGGCGCCGATTCGGGCGACCTGGAGAATCTGGACCTATTTATGAAGAGCATGATTACTTACTTCGACTACTCATTAGGAATGATGCTGCTTTACAGATTTGAGAGAAACCATTACTATGCGCAACGCAAGGGCGATTCCCACTTCCGGGCATCCCTGGTATATGGAGCAGAACATCTTGCTCGACTCATCGTGAGCATGCCTACACTGTTGTCGCAGATGGCATCTATGGATGATATCACGATGGAGTATATTGTAAAGCAGTTAGAAGCCCTGGCCTTATTTATGACTGAGCACAAAAACAGATACTTTGCCGGCGAGTCTTCTTACGCCGCAGCCACACGCGCATACGAAATTGCATCCATTCCAAATGCGTCGGCCGAGATCATACAGCCGGTTCCGGAAAGTGAACGTGCTGATGATGATTAGGAAGTCAATCGAGTGCTGAGTTTCTTTCAATTGGAAGGCCTCGTATTTATATATGTGTACAATCACAATTTTTTTTAAACCTTCGATCATAGTTTCATTATTGGAACCTTTGTTCTTCGCATGTAACGTGTTTGGTTCGATTCAGTAATTTCTTTTCATTTTATATAGATAGTAAGATTATATGAATGTAACTACTACAAATTATTATGGAATCAATGTTACAACCATAGCATCAATAGAATCAGTGTTGCTCTAATATGAGCTAATGCGCCGGAAAAGGCCAGTCGGATAGGCAAGTGCAAGCGGGTGTGTGCGTGTGAGCCATGAGGCATGTAGACGTTGGGAGTGGGGGGGGGGGAATAATGTTGGTATCGAGGTGAAAGTGGAAAGAAACTTGGATTATATCGCAGACAACAAATAGTTGCTCGATTCCAGTGATGAGAAAGATGATGAGGTGAAGTTTGTAAATGCCTGTGTATCGGCGAGTTCGTGAACACCGAGGCAGCCTTCGTTATCAATAGTGACAGCACCCATTGATGGGCCGGCAGGTGCCAAGGCCATAGAAACGAACTGGCGCGATTGATTAACAGGCAACGAATTGCTGAGAAGATCGTTGGTGAACCCCTCGAGCTCGCTGTCCATTGTTTGGCGACGGCGGTAGTCACTCCAGGTAGAGCTCTCTGAGTCTTGAGGTTTCATAGAGTCATTCGGTGTGCTATTCGTATCCCACACACGAACAGTGCCATCTGCGCTTGCAGAGACCAGTTCTGATTTCCCTGACCAGTCCAGAGAAGTGACAGTATCGGCGTGACGACAATAGGCGGCCAAAGGCTCTTTGCTTCGGATGTCCCAGATCTTGATTGTGCGTCGATCATGCACAGCCGCAAGCTGGTTTCCTCCATCGTACGGGTTCCAGCTAACAACCGAAACTGGCTCGTTATTATCTACCGGTGGTTTGAGACCTGAGTTGACTCGATCACGCACACGAATATCTCGAATGCAAACACCGCGCTTGCGTCCCAGAGCGAAGACACCGTCACGGCTGTGACAAAGACCTAGAGCATGTGTATTTCCACTCTTTTGCATGACGAGCGGTACATCACTGCGATTCGGCTCCCAGAGGAAAAGATGATCTCCACAAAGCGTAAAAAGTGAGGACGGCGCACACGATGTCCACTTTGACCCTGTCAATTCTAAGTTGCTGATTCTTAAACTGCGTGTACCGAACTCACTTGGAGTTTTCGGTAGATGCTTTGTATGGTTGTAGCGTTTCAAGATTTCGGCGCTCCCATCTCTCGATGTCGAGTCAGGAAGTAATGTTAAATGAGCGACACCATTGCGATGGCCCGAGGCAAGTACATTGCCCATTTGTCCAAGTTTAGTTGATGGTGAAACCCATTTAAGTGCATGAATTTCAGGCAACGAAATTGTCTGGTGGTGTGTCACTTCGTCGGGGTAGACTTCATAGATAAACAGATTACTTTTGGTGCTACCACTGCCAATAGCACAAAGTCTGCTTTCATCTTGCATGGCAATTGAGGTCAAGAAAGAGTTCTTGTCAGGAACATGCCAATAATTAGACGTTGGCTGCACATCCGAGAGTGCCGAATGGATTGATGCAGCTGATGAATTTGCATATGACCGCTGGGAGATTGGTGAGTCGAACGCAATAGGCGAGGCGGGTTCAGATTCCAAGATAGCTGCGTTTTTGCCAATGCCATTCAGGCGGAGATGGGCTACCTGGTCAGTCAATTTATCAAAAGGCGTTTCAAGAGGATCATCTAAAGAGGTCTCGAGAGGATGTAGCCCTAGCTTAAGGACTCTGTCAAAACTCATTTGGAAATTAAAGTTGAATTGAACCGCTCGATAATAGTCGACCGAATCTGTCGGATGCAAAATATTTTACAATGGCACAGATATGTATTAAATTAGATCGGATCGTCTTGCTTCTGTAATAATATAATATATATATATACCAGTCACCTCACTTTCCTAATGCAGTAGTGGTGAAACCAGCCATGCTCTGGTTCGCGGAGCAGATGCAGGAATATTGGACCAGCCACTCTCAATTTAATGAACTACCCTAAAAACGAGCCACTGAGTGGGTTAGGACAAAGTCGCTACGTATGTAATTTTGACTTCGTATATTCGCCGCTACCAGCTAAATAAGTCCATAGATATCAAATTACCCATCTAAGTCTAGATAAATACTAAAATTAGTACTTGTTCGGACTATATCACTTATCTCTCTCTGATCACGCTGATCATTGAGCCGACTGATTGATATTTTTTATGTATCAAGGTAAGGGTGCATTTAATGAAACCCTAGTTCACATCAGTGCATACAGATTGGAAATTATGGCGTATGTATTTAATTAACAACAGCAGTGATAATTCCGGTGTGTTAGAATGGCTGGCGGACAACTATAGTGAATATTGTTTGTAAATTAATTTTGTGAATATTGCATTTTATAAGGCGTTCAGTCTAATCACATTTTTATCTCGTTTGGTATATCTAATCTATTATGTATAGTAATTTGTGACCGTAGCACTATGATGAGTGATGTGAGCATATGTATCAAACCTGTCTTCGCCATATCAGGGAATGGTAGCGGTTGAAATGAATAATAATGTTTGCGAGCAGTGAGACCATCTCAATTATATTCCCTAATTATATTTCTCATTGAAATGATAGGAGTCACATGACCAAATTACAAAAGAATTCGTGAAGAGAAAACCGCACACACGGGTCGTTGGGCAGATTTCAGGTAAAATGTCGGTTCAAACGAAGCTTCAATCAGCGAAGAGGCTTGCTAGTGTTATTCAAAAATGGCCCGATGACTCACATAAAGTCTATACGTCGTTCAGAAACGCTCAGCTCAAAATTTACGAAAACAACACACCTTCAGAACTACCCGCAGCATCCACACTAGACCTTCGAACGGAAGCTGCCACTAGAATTTTGAACAATGTCCATTTCAATGCATTCAAGCCAGACCCGAGGATTTATGTACCTGATGGTAATTCCCATTATTACGATTTGATCAAGCGAGAGGCCAACAGGGAGCGTGGTAAGGTCGGTTTCATTACAGCGGTGCGACACACGCTTTTCGGTTGGTGGAAAAAATAGAAAGTTTCGTTTTATCAGAGTATTGCCTCTCCATTAATTTTCATCTAGATTTACATATTGCATGCCCTTGTACATAATTCTCTTATTTCTTTGCAAAATTGATGTCCCCGGCATTTCTTTCTGAGAGTACACCGATGGCTGCAGATGCAGTTTCAATGTCTTCAAATTCAACAAAGCCCACATGTTTAACAGCGAACATGCGAGCTTCCTTATAACCCTCAAGATCCTGACATAATTCTTGCAAATTCTCTAGCTTTATCGCGTCCGGAATATTTTGCAAAAGCAAGACATTGTGGGGTTCATTCTCGGGAAGTCTTGGTTTCTTTGCAGCTGGTGGTGCAGCTATGGGTGACAGTGGTTCTGACGATGATGATGCGGAGACAGTGGCAGAGGTTTTATCCATTTTTTCAGCATCAGCAGATAGTGTTGTATGTCGAGATCGTTTCCTAGCTTCAATTGCACCTGTGCTCTTGACAGCGTCGGAGTTCGATCGAGCAAAAGCTACTTTGATGGGCTTTGAAAAAAGTTCTTTTTCTATCAAATCTTCTAAAGCTGCCCGAGCATTTTGTGAATCTTTAAACGCAACATATGCTTGCCCTCTTTTTTTTATGCTTTTGCCAGTATGGATGGATACTACTGGGCCATAACGCTCACACTGAGTACGGAGTTCATGCTGTAGCCTAGTTCGATTGACCCTTTCATTGAGATTATGGAAATACAATGTGGAAATTTCGGAGTCCATCTCCAGGGAGAATTACAATACCGGCGTTCAGCGCCGATTCGTAAATTATATCCCTAACACCGGATTGATCCTGGCGTGTTCACTTTCTTAGGAGAAAGATCAAGATGTATCTTAAGTTTGTCCCTCAAACGCACCCTGTAGATGAGTCTCTTTATTGATCTGGATCATCCTCTACCCTGACATATTGTCCTTATGGCTGGGAGATGAATGACAGTAAGTGGTCTCTGTGCATGCAAGTCATTGAAATATCCGTGCATCCATTGAATTGAAAGTAATACAGGCGGGCAGCCTCGACAATAAAGAGAAAAGATGAGCGCTAGTAATCAGTGTACGCTTACTGCAATTGCTGCTGGTACAGCAATTGCAGTAGTGAGCTCATTAATTGGATTTTATCTAGGTGCACATTCTCCCGAGGTTGACAGTGAGATTGATGAGTACTGGGAAGATAAAGAGATCCCGAAAGGTGCGCAGTACAAGATGGTGTTTGCTGTGCGCAAGGATTTACGCATGGGAACCGGTAAGATTGCAGCTCAGTGTGCACATGCCGCTGTTAGTTGCTACGAGAAAGCTATCGAAAGCACACCCAATAGTGTAATCGAGTGGAAAAATCAGGGCCAGACGAAGATTGCACTGGCTTGTCCGGATATTGACGTACTTGAAAGTTTGGCACGTAAAGCAAAAAGAACAGGAATAGTCACGACATGCATCGTTGATGCTGGACGCACTCAGATTGATCCAGGATCTGTAACCGTTTTCGGGATTGGTCCTGCTCCTGCCTCAAAAATCGATGAGATCACCGGCAGTTTGAGACTTCTCTAGATATATTCATGAGTTTATTCTATAAGTTTACACAATTATGTACAATTTGCAACACATACTTAAAGCGAGACGACTAATAACCCGAATAGTGGGTCAAGTTCGAGAATTTCTGTACAAATCACTTGATCGCCGCGATAGACTTGATCGCTATGAGCAGGCAGTAATACATCCACTTCTATGTTGAGATCTTTACAGAATGCCTTGACTAGCTGACCTTCCTTGTGGTCTTGAGGCGATCCAGCTTGTCGCAGTACGCAACGAAATATATGGAACGTTGAAGACATTTGTAATTCCGTCTGAAGGTTTTGAAGAGTTTGAAAGTACGCATCACGTTTTTCAAAGACTGACGCTAGTTCTAGACTGGGTTGAAGCGACTCCTCAATCTTCAGTTCCAGGGATGGTCGCTTTCCACCATTGTAGAGCAAAGCAGGTAAGTGAGGCCCAAGAAGTTTTCTTTGTACTAGGACTGCAAGACTACTGTCAAAAGGTCGCGACACTGGAACATAAGCATTTATGCCGAGTCTCTCGTGAATTCCTGGGTTCGAACTAATTACCTCACGACCGCCTTTAGTCATTAAAAAGGGTGCTTCTGTTTGAGAGTGTTTCATGTACAACCCAGCCATCCGACCAGCGGCGGCCTGGGCATGCAAGCTCATCAAGGCAGCAGGAAAAGTTTCAGCAGAGTCTCTATCGACGTTTTCGGCAAATTCTTCTCTGTCGCTCGCCCTCTCATCTGGTAGCTGAAGTTCATAATCACTTATCAATGGCTCAACCGATGCCAATGCGCGCACAAGGCCAGGAGCCTTCGAAATGTTCTGGATTTTGATGGGAACTGTCTCAGTTGCACCTACGCTCACTGAGAGTTCATTCCATGCCATAGTTCTCTTGTTTATTTTCACCTGAAACCGAAGTGCTGAACTTTCGACTCCTGGTTTGAAACACAGGTTATCAATTTGTTCTGCCGCGAACAGCTGAAACACTTGTTGTTTCACAGCAACAGAACGCGCTTTCGCGCCAATAAGACTTGTTGGTGCGAATATAGACGGTATTCTTGCAAGCCGCGGAATGAAAATGTTCAAGAGAGAGTGCTCAGGATCGTAGCTAGCGGCTATTGATCTGTTGAGGTAAACGCTTCCTTGAGTGAGATTCGGCGTGAACAGATGCGAGTGCTGTTTTTCAGACTTTACCAGTCCAGCATTTGAACCTAGCTGCGGTGACAAAAATTCAAGTTGTGAGAAATCAGTGCTTTGCTCAAAATTTAATTTTGCGTCCTTTTCTCCCCTTTCCATCCAAGGAAACAGATCTATTTTGTTAATGTAATAAAGAGCGTTGCTTAATGCACGAGGAGTGTCGAGCACTTTTAGTTTTCCTGTACATTGTTCCAGGACGGCCTCTACTGCCCCGATCAGCCGGGTGTCATTCCATAATACCCAATGATCGAGAAAAAGCAATAATTTGCCAGCTATGCTGTCTTCACTTGGCATTTTTTGACTCTGGACGAGCTCCGCAGCCCCGTGTTCAAGCTCAACTCGGGTTAATGCATGCATGACCTTATTTATGGCATCGACAGTTCGTGTGGAAGCCAAGACAAACTGCGATCCTTTAGTGCGTACGAATTGCAAGGAATGATATGCAAGAGCAAGATATACGGCCAGTCTATCCGCCCCCATTGAAGGTAAAAACAGGGATTCACCGTGGCTGTTGAACTCAGGCTTCAATAAACGATCTAAAGTTCGGCAAATGTAATTGAAATCTAACGAGCGTGGGAAGCTCTCAAGAGAGTACTGTGAATGGATGACAGAAGTTAGCGGAATGATGCTCCCAAGCCGTTTATTAGCATCTTTCACAATTTTCGAAAGCTTGGTGTGGACCTTGGCATGATTGTATCGCTTGGCAGGCAAAAGCGGAAAATAACCTCGAAATGCTATGCTCACGTCATTAATATGTCCCTGTAGTTGCGTTCCACCAAGAGAGATGTAATCGAATGAGTTTTCTTCAGTTACGAATGTAACCATGCCAAATCCTTGGACAGATCCATTTCGAGCCAGCAATTCAACAACATCACCGGGATTCACCGTTTCAGGAGATATTTGTCCCGATATACCCTGGTGCGCTAACTTGCTTGCCGATTTATTAGCCCCTAAGGTCTTGTAAAAAGCGTCCGTGGCTGGCCATTTTGACGGGCCCGTATATAAGCTCGATTTTAAGGGCGGTTTTGACGGCAATGGACTAAATTTCAGATACTCCAAATGTTGAGTGCTCTGAAACCTTTGGGCATTAACTGCTGTCGATGGTAGTCTCAACAGAGTGACACGACTTGGCGAATGCCGTGCAAGCCGATCTAGCTTAAACCGGATCACTTTGAATAATCAAGTTGAACCTGAACTGAATATTTGCAGATAAGAAATCGGGTTTGCTTAGATCAATAGTGATGAGCCATAAGAATCATATCAACCATATGAACATATATGTGGGCCCTACTATGAGAATGGGATCAGGCTCCACCCACATGCCCTAACTTTTTGCTGAACAAATTAAAAAATATTGAATGCAGAGCCAGTCTTTTTTTTTTCCGTCGCTATCGTGCATAGTGGTTTTTCGCCAAGCAGGTATATTAAAAACCAGCTATATACGTACTTTGTGTCTATATCTGCGTATTCGTCAAAGCCAGATTTGTTTTAAATAGGTGACGCGAGCAGCCAATTGTTGCTGATCACTGTTTGCTTTTGTGTTTCTCAATGATGATAGATTATAATATTTAATAAGTTTAGACACGCTTCTTGAAACGGCGGTCGGGAAGAGAAGCGTTGAAGTTTCTGACTTCAGTGGGGAACTCAAGACCGAGGCTCTTAAGAAGGGCGCTAGTCTGCTGGTCGACCACGAGACCGTTGTTGATAATGACATCAAGAGCAGAGATCTCGGGAACGTATTGGTCACGGCGCTCACGCTCCTCCTCCTGGAGGGCGAAAGAAACACCGTTCACGGGGCCCTTGGCGATACGGCGCATCAAGTGGGAGGTGTAGCCAGCGACCTTGTTACGCAGACGCTTAGAGGGAACATAAGCGACAGAGTCAATAAGACGCTTGTTGGTCTCGAAGTCAACAGTGAGACGGGGGTAGTACTTCTCGATGAGGCTCTTGCTGGCTCTCTTGACAGTCTTCGTGCGAACGCGGCCCATTTTGTCAGAATCCTATGCTATCGAAATTCAAGAATTTCAAAGTGAGGGTGCTGTATTCGCAGAGCACTTTCTCCCAGCAGGTGATCTATGTTGACCGTACAATGTAACCAATCGAAAGAGTGAGTGAAATATTGTCACCTAGATGAATAATATGAAAAAGCCCTAAAATATTACATAAGAACGTGATACATTATCTACCCTTCAAATGCAACCCGTGACTACGGAAGGGACTAACCTTCACATAGTGGCGAGGGTGGAAGTGCACCTGTATGGAAAGCACGCTGCTGAATGCTCGCACGCGTTCTATAGCTGAGCAGATATCTCTCTCTCATATACACACACATACATCCATTGCCTGCCTTTTTGCGTGACGGGTTATAAACAATAGATTGGGATATACGCGTGTGAGGATTTTCTAACCGTAATAATAATATCTAAGCCTTTTTATCAAAAAAATTCAATCAATTAAAGCTGGCAAAAAGCTGGCTCTCAAATCAAAAAGTATATATTTGTATCAATTCATAGAAACACTTGCTATTTTTTTAATAAAAAGAAAAATTGTGTTCGCCAAAAATGTCGTACTATCGTCGGAATGTGCCGTTTGCCTCTCGGACACGAACGCCGAGATGGTGTTGTATGACTAACTCAAGTAGACCCTTTCGCGAAGCAAGAGCAGCTTGAAACGCAGCGGAGACCCTGCGTGCACTATTACGGCCAGAAAAATTGCCTAATTCGTGACAGTTTTAATGGGCAAGAACGACGGGTTCGAAGTTCAGTGCGATAATTGCTCGGCGGACTTGTCGAATCTTGTTTCCATCCGATGCGCTGAGTGTGTTGAGGAGTATGACTTATGTGTCCCGTGTTTCGCCAAGGGCGCATTCACAAAAGATCATAAACCATGGCACGACTACATAGTGATAGAGCAGCAAGCGTATCCCATTTTTACAAATGATTGGGGTGCTGACGAGGAGCTATTGATGATAGAAGGAATGGAACAATTCGGTATTGGGTCATGGCAGGATGTGGCAGATCACATCGGTCGACGGTCGAAAGAGGAGGTTGAGAAGCACTACACAGACGTCTATCTCAATTCGCCGACATATCCAATACCAGCTGTGCACGATCATCCATTACTTGATGACATGGGAGAATTCATGGAGCAGAGACGAAAGCGACTTGAGGTGTTCAATGCGCAGCAGCAACTCATCCGCAGTGGACCCCCTCAGCAGAAGGAATCGCTGGCCAGTATTCCGGCGTGTCATGACATCCAGGGATACATGCCTGGTCGTTTGGAATTTGAAACAGAGGCAGAAAACGATGCAGAGACCGTCATCAAAAACATGATCTTCGAACCGGATGATACTGAGCTGGACGTCGAGCAAAAGCTCACTGCACTAGAGATTTACAATAGCCGACTAGAACGACGCACAGAACGCAAGCGTACCATTTTAAGCCATAACTTGTTGGACTATCGCAAGCTTGCTGCTGCTGATAAGAAGCGGAGCAAAGACGAGCGTGACCTGTTCAATAAGCTGAAACCATATGTCCGAGTACTACCCCTAGATGAATTTAACCGTTTCACAGAAGACATAATCAATGAGCAGGTTTTCCGGCAACGCGTTGCGGAGCTTCAAGAATACAGGCAGAACGGCATCAAAACCCTGGATCAAGCAAATAAATATGAAAAGGAAAAGCAAGCTCGACACAATCTCATATTCAGAAGCTCACAAGCGCCTGTGCCACCACGCCATAACTTCTTTGATGCCGAACTGCAAAGCCGGGGCCTCGTATCTAATGCATCAGGAAACAGTCACAGTGGAGGTCATGGATTGGAAGAAGAACCATTGACCTTTAAGATACGCAAAATGAACGGCGTATCGCCCTTGGACGTAAGCCGCAGCCCAGACGTAGATCTTCTATCACCTCAGGAAAGAGTCCTTTGTACTCAACTTCGCATTCAACCAAAAGCTTATTTGGCCATAAAGGAAGTTGTGTTTCAATCGATGATTAAGAAGGGCGGAAACATGAAGCGCAAGACTATGCGTGAAATGCTAGAACATATCGACGAACAACGAGTTGGAAGATTGTACGATTTCTTTCTTTCCCAGAAGTGGGCAGGTTCTTGATTTAGCATACAATTTTCGCTTTCATATGACCCACGCCCCCCAAAAAAAAAACGTAGATGTGCAAGTGCCCTCGTCTTATTCATGGAAGGAACCACTATAGTACCTTGGGCTACTAACACCATGAACACCTAATTTATTATTTTTATTATTTTATTATTTATGTATTTATGATTACAATTTCGATTCGAACAACGTAACTGCCTTCTTCAAGCTTGGATCAGCTTGTTCAGACTCGAGCACGCGCTGCGCTAGTAAAGTTCGAAGCATGTCTTTCAGCACAACAGTTTGTGTCGAACTGAAGTATAGGTTGAAAACCAAACGCAATTGATCAGGAAATTCTACTGATTCAATAGCAACATTTCGAATAGGCAATGTAATGCGTAAAAACTCCACTTCGTCTTCAGCGTGCTGACTGCCTTTAACGTGCTCGCACAAGCTCTCGATAACGTGCGCACACAAATGCTGACGATTTAGACTGCTGAACTCATCAAATAGTTGAAGTACTTTCTTTCCAAACTCGAGTTGGGTCTCCGGAGTTTGACTGAAATGGCCCGCAGCTGCATCATATATTACAAGTGCGACGTCACCACGAAGGGCGGGGTTTGTTTCGGGATCACCGAGGATGTCGACATTTACATCAGGCAAGTCCTTCAGAGTTTCTTGATTTGCTGCTGCTAGGTCAGCTGAAGTGAGCTCACCTGAATCGTTTTTAATGGGCTCGTTCTCTGCGATCTCTTCCTTGCGTGCATGATCTATGCCCAAAATTTTTCTTCGTGCCAAGATTTTTGCAACATATATCAACTCAAGACGCATGTATTCGAGCCAAAGATATTGAGAATCTGCATTAAATCTCAGTCCGCGTTGCAAGACAGCACGAGCTTCAGGAACACTGGCATTTTCTTCGACATGAAATTTGGCAACGTAGACCCAAACATCCGGATTTGTCGGATGTAATCTAAGCATTGAAGCCAATGCTCGGTTCACGATGTTTATGCTATGTTTCTTGTGGGCGTAATCTACTAATGCCATCCATAATTTCAAGTTCGCTGGGAATCGTTTGGTGCCTCTTTCTAACGTAAAATTGATGCGCCGTGTGCCTGCCCAGTCGCTAACTGATTTCTTACTACTCAATTTCAATCGCTTAATTCGTAATTGTCTTAATCGATCAACTTGACTTTCATACTTTGCATATGCAAGGAAATCTTCGGGTTTCACTGTCCGACTGAGAAGTCTGTGCTCATAATCTGTTCTTCTTTTCATAATTTTGGCAAGCTCATCTTGCTCGAAAATACCTCTTTTCTTGAGGTCTTGGATTTCTTTTACTGATCCTTCTAAATAGAAGCGCGCTCGATCACTCATTTCTTGTTCTTCCCTGAAATTAGCTGATCAGGTCACCTAAATTTTAGTCAAGAAAAAATATCTTATATGAAAACCACAACCCATCTCATACCTTTTCCACAATTGACGTTCCCGTCATCGCAGACACATGGTGGATACTAGTAATAGCAGTAGTGAGAAATATTGGCAGACTATGCTTAAGGGTTCGCTGAACGGTGCGTACAGACGCGGTATATCGGAGAATAAAGAATAGATAGCAAGGCGAAAAAATAGTAAGTAATACAAATTAGAAATAACGGAATCTAAACCATTCAGTACATATGCAGAAAAGAAAATCGTATGAATTTTCCAGGTGCCAATTAGAATACGCAATAAATAAACGAAGTAAATCAGCGCAGATTTAACAGCCACCCGTCTGCTGGTTCAGAGCCTCAATCTTGTCGAAGTCCTCCATACCGAGACTACTGGGCGTGTCATCATCAGAAACGCGCTCACCGTCGAAAAGAAAACGCAGAGACGTGCGCTGCTTACCGATGCGCTTGCAGAAAGCATCCATGACTCGGTTCAGTGGCGTCTTGTACTTCACTTTGAAAGTGACGTCGGTGGTTCCATCCGTGACCTTGACGCTAATTGTTTCGGATTCGTTATTGTTGCCCTCACCGGAAGGATTAGCCTGAGCCTCCGGTTTTACTTCGGGAGCAGGTGATTCATTATCTGACATCTTGCTGAAGTGTGTTGGTTACGAGTGTGGACTACAGTAGTTCTTCTTTAATTAAGACGTTGTTGCGGTTGTGGTTTGTCGTCACATAAGCGGAGTCACTGCTAAATGGTGCCGGCGTTAATTGCAGCGATATGATTACAGTCATAAGCTCTGCATTAGAAAAGGCGACATGATGGAGTAAAAAAGAACGAGATAAATATTTAAAGCTCTTCGAGGGATTATTCCGATTGCTAGCAAGATCAAATGCGTGTATATGCTATGAAAAGAACACACGTGATTCTTCGGTTCTTTTAACTCCCCATATCCGCCGTAGGCGCCCAGTGATCTGGACGTATCAGTCATTGTCACCGTGTTTGAAATTTTCTCCCCCGGTTTCATACAAAGCTAACGAATTTCACAGGGACTTTTCCAGTGCAACTGTATCAATGAGCGAGCCTATTAGACACGAGACAGTTACTTTGAGTGACCGCTCTGATGCCACTATATTTTATCTAAATAATAAAAGCCAGGTTCCGGCCATCCCTATTGAAATCCTGTCGCAGATGAAAGATGCGTTCAATGCTGCGATTGAGGAAGGCCAGACGTATCCTTATTTGGACACCTGCAAGAATATAGAGGAATTTAAGAATAGCTGGCTCCAGCATGCCTGTGCCATTATGGTAGCTGGCAAGCACGATAAGATGGAATCAAGCCAGAAGTTTTTGGGCACTTACTATGTCAAGCCGAATTATCCGGGCCGTTGCTCACACGTATCCAACGCTGGATTCATTGTCTCCACGGCCTCAAGAGGCAAGGGCGCGGGAAAAGTTTTGGGTAAGTCCTACGTTAAATGGGCGCCCAAATTGGGATACACCTACTCGGTTTTCAATCTCGTATTCAAGACCAATGTCGCTTCATGGCGTATTTGGGAATCGCTAGGTTTCGACAGAATTGGCGTCATCCCAGGTGCTGGCCGTCTGAAGGGCTATGACGAGCCTGTAGATGCGTTCATGTATGGCAAGGCCCTTCTCTAGAAACAAAAAAACAGTTTTGAGGAATCATTATCAAACAAAAAGAAAGAATACTTGCATATAACAGATTACATAGATGGCTTAAAATTTTCATTCCTCCATTATGTCTTCCGCTTTCCCCTGGTATTCCTCCTCCATGTAATTAATTGCACAGATGATTCACGTTGCAGTCGGTTCTATGCATATTGCCTATTCAGGCTTGCTTCCAGTCCCCCTTTTTGTGGAGAAGAATCACTCTGGCTTAATTGGGACTATGAAATCTGGAACCCCAATTTATCTTTAGAATACTTACCCTACATGTGCACCGTCGTGGTCTCTCCCATCACGGCGGTTCTGCCGCACACAGCCTTCTCGCGTGCCCATGGGGGGAGGTCAGATGTTCTTACCGCGGCATGTGTAGTGGTGTACTGTACGGAATAGTCCCATCCCCATTACGAAAGTATGCGAAATGAGAAAGCCGAATGTCAATAAACAATCATACTTCGTCATGAGTAATATTGCGATGTAAATTCTATAAAACTAAACAACTTGTCATATGAATATATGTATACAAGGCCATCTCATATGAAAAATTTCGGCAATAATTGATTGATAGCGGACTCTTATTATAACATCCATTTCATTTTTCCGACCGGGGGGCCTCTACGCTTGACGGAGCGAGACGACCCATTTCTTACTCATCCTCGTTGACATTTGCACATGACTTCGTACGAGACGTATGGCTTATGTGCGACCAGCTTCTGTATAGGCAAGCTGGGCAACTCGTCGTAATGATTACAGAGCCCTAGCCCCAAATGCAAGATCTCAGTCTTTAAATTTGCTCTGGCGCAGTGACGAACGGGGTAGTGGGTAAGGGCACCTAAACGGAAACGAGCGACAGAATGTTATAATATTCGAAAATCCTGCCGGGTCCAATTCGATTTCACAAAAATAATAATATCTCATTAACATCATTTGGAAACTTAAAATTTGAAAAACTTGTCGATTTATGCTTGAGTGGGAAGTACCAACGTCACCTACTGCCCGTGGTTCATTTTCCACTTATTCTGCCACTCATCAATGGGGGCCGAATTTTCCAAGTAGTCCTGCTTCAGCATGGAAACCATTTGCGACGGTTTTACAGCCAAGTACTAGTATTTGGGGGCCTCAGATTCAAAAAGAGCCTGCACGAACTAATTACGGAGTCCCTAGTTTGCCGGAAGAAATGCCATTACCATTGAACTGTAGTGCAGCCGTGCCAGTATTCCCCCAAGCATTTGCTCCGAACCGATTTGAGCTGGAACTTAAAGAACGTCAACGAAGATTATCTTCAGTTCCTTCACTCGCTCTTTCGACTTCTTCTGGTTCTTCATCGTATTGGTCTGAAGATAATTACATGGCCAGCCCACCGTCTTCCCCCGATTCCTCTGTATTGTCCAGCAGCCCTTCCAGTCCTCAATTGAGCCCCACCACGCAAAACAAACTTCCGATAATGAATCAAGCCGTGCCGGGTCATGCAATTGGGAATGAAGTTGAAGAAATCACTATTTCACCTTCGTGTGGTCCGTTGTATCTCGTTCAGTTCAAAGGCGGACGCTTGGACATTTTCACAGCTCCTGGGACTTCTTACTATTCTCCTGGTAACTCGGTCATGGTGGATGCCGACCGAGGCAGTGACCTAGGAGAGGTTATTAGAGCGAACATTTCCCGCCACGAGGCGATCTGCTTCAAACAACGACAAAACAAAGACCGCAGTCGAGCCCTGAGTGCCAGTCATGTCACAAGTGGCGAGCCTCAATCTCATGAGCACAATGTCTTTGTCCCGAAACAGATAATTGGTCCTGCGACCCCGAACAACCTCAGAGACATGGCTGCTAAATCAAGGGATGAAGCTGCTGCTGTTGCTGTTTGCAACGCCAAAGTCGCTGAGCGTGGCTTAAAAATGGAAATTGTTGATGCCGAGTACCAATGGGATCGCCGGAAGCTCACTTTCTTCTACAACGCCGATACTCGTGTGGATTTCCGAGATCTTGTCCGCGATCTTTTCCGCGTTTACAAAACTCGCATCTGGATGTGTGCCACAACCGCGCGCTAATAGAAACTTTTTACTTATAGACATGCAGGGTCTAGTCATCACTGCACGATGTGTATCCTTGTTATTTTTTTAATTCTCTTTCGCATTTACATAAACATATACAATCAATCATACAAGACTTTAAATTCTGAAATATATAAATGTTTTAAACATTCAATAAAATTTACAAATATGAGTGTTTGTTAGAGTCTAGTCACTTATTCTTAGATAATTGCAAATAAACAGCGACTTTATTGTTAAAACCAGGAGTCGTAATTTTAATTTTATTTTTGCTCGATTTTTGGAATGTGACGATAGATAGCCATTCGAATTTCTGTATGTAAAACGTGGTACGTAGGTATATGCGACCAAGAGTGGGCTAGGTGTATGCATCGTTTCTTTACCGAATATAGCTACTGGAAGTACGAAATCCATTATTCAAATCTATGACATCTTGGAATTAGTTTTTCCCCCCAGAGCCACATGATCTCATCTTGCGCTATCTCGCGTTTCTATGGTTTTGCTAATAAGCTTTGTTACTTTGCCAAAGTGGAGATGGAATGTGATATTTGTTTACCCTGCTAGCCCTCGCCCTCATAGCTGATGGGTCTCATATTTTTTGGAATATAGGCATTCTAATCGATTTGTAGGAAACAAATAGATCTTACTTCGTATTATTATTAAACAAAAAAGGGAATATCTCATCATTTCCTTTCTAAAGCTTCTATTTCATCGCAAACCGCAACTTTCTCCGCATTTCCGAATTGCAAATAACGGAGAGGAGAGGACCGGCATGTAATCGGGTCTAAAGGGTTATACGGCAGGGCAAGGGAGGCGTGGAGTTCGCGTCGCGTACACACACTCTGGGACGTTATTTCTGTTTTCACAGCCTTTCGTCAGCAGCATACCACTGCGTTCAAGGCTATCGCTCTGATTCAACCATAATTACCTGGTCCCAAATTCCTTCATTTAATCAATGGCCGACCGGGTTATCACTGATCGAATGGTGGCCGACCACCGTTTGAGTCAAATATCGACGGCGAGCAGTACAAACTCAAAGCGGGCCAAGGCTCATGTCGGACCTTGGCAGCTCGGTCGTACGCTAGGTCGGGGTAGTTCTGGTCGCGTGAGGTTAGCCAAGCATATGGAAACTGGTAAACTAGCTGCGGTGAAAATCGTACCAAAGGCACAGACTTCGGATTCGCAGACAGGAAAGGCATCTGAGAGCTATGGAATTGAGCGCGAAGTGATCATCATGAAACTAATTGAGCATCCAAACATTATGGGATTATTTGACGTTTGGGAAAACAAAGGTGAGCTGTACCTTGTTTTGGAATATATCGAAGGTGGTGAGCTGTTTGACTATCTTATCAGTCGAGGCCGGCTCAGCGAGCGAGAGGCCGTGCATTATTTTCGACAAATCTGCTACGGTGTAGACTACTGTCATAGCTTTAATATCTGCCATCGGGATTTGAAACCCGAGAATCTGTTGCTTGATAAGCATCGAAATATCAAAATAGCCGAC
This sequence comes from Starmerella cellae, assembly GCA_030579775.1. NCBI lineage: Eukaryota > Fungi > Ascomycota > Dipodascomycetes > Dipodascales > Trichomonascaceae > Starmerella > Starmerella cellae. Next base: position 151,314 of record JAKTRQ010000010.1, read on the forward strand.
TTCGGCATGGCTGCCCTTGAAGCAAACGGTCGTCTTTTGGAAACCAGTTGTGGATCTCCTCATTATGCATCACCGGAAATCGTATCCGGCAAAACCTACCATGGAGCTCCGTCAGACATATGGAGCTGTGGCATCATCTTGTTCGCCTTGTTGACGGGTCATTTGCCCTTTGATGACGATAATATTCGCCAGCTTTTGCTGAAAGTCCAGGAAGGTAAGTTCACCATGCCGTCCTCACTTTCGTCCGAAGCGCGCGATCTGATTTCCCGCATGTTAGTAGTGGATCCAATGCAGAGAATCTGCATGCGAGATATCCTTAATCATCCGTTGCTTCGCAGATACCCGCCTCGGTACATTCCGGCAGAGAATGTTGGTCGAAAAATGCCGCGTCTGGACGTTTCACAGAGAATTGGGCACATTGATCGGGAAATTTTGAGAAACTTGCAGACGTTATGGCCTCACACTCCCCGAGAGACGCTGATTTCTCAATTGAGACAGCAGAGTCCAAATACTGAAAAAATATTTTATGCATTGCTTGTAAGATTTCGACAGCGCCATGGTCTGTCTAGCCGAGATTCCATTCCTCGCAACAAGTCTGTCGCATCCGTAAAGTCGATGAGATCGAGCAAATCTATGAGATCAATTGCATCTTTGAATAGTAAGGCTGGATCGATGAAGTCGCTCAAGTCCGTGCGATCCAGCCGATCCGCTCGGTCCATCATGTCGACACGCCGACGACGGAGTCCGATGAAACACGTTTCTGCGGGAGCAGCCGGGAAACATAAATCTTCGCATTCGAAGGCTGCTGCAGGCACGAAAACGGGAACGACGACTGGTGCAACGGGAGCAGGCGCAACTGCACCAACAGCTACATCTACAGCCGCAGCTTCAAACACCGATGAAGCTGGTGGTGCGTCGGCGAATAATAATAATAATAATAATATGCATTCGGCGGATGAAAATGCCGATCTCTTTGCTCAGATCCTTGACCAAGCATTCAACTCCAACGCCAAGGGTCCTCAAAGAGCTCCAACAACACGCATCCCGGTTCCAGCAAGAACTGCAAGACCCACGACAGCAGCAGCACACATGATTAACTATACACGACGGGTGCCTGATCCTGCTCAAAATGGGGTTCAGACTAATTACAGCGCGGGCAGTAACAACAACACTAATTTGCTGTCCCCTCGTAAAAAAGTTACGACCTCGGCAGTTCCATCCACAGTGGCCACATCGGCAGTTTCACCGTTGCGAAATATTGCAGCTCCGGGGCCTTTACCTCAGCATATACCGAACACAGAGGCCTCTCAAAGACCATACACTGTTCCTCAAGCTGCCACAGCAGCACCACCTAACATTAACCGAACCGCAATGGATCACCTCAAAAGTGACGACTACAAAACGAAGAGCAACAGTTCCTTCACAAAGGATGCTTTTGAAGCACTGAACATGGACTTCGACTTCTCTAATAGCTCATTTGGCCTGTCAGTTCCTAGCGAGCAGAATTACTTGTTGCCCATGATCTTCGAAGAAGACAGATTCGCGGATGCTATCGAGGAGGAAATGGAGCAAAAGATTTACAACCATGGTATGCCTCAGAACGCATTGAGACAAAATAATGGACTGAGAGGCCAGCCAGGCGACGATTCTCAATTGAGGATCACAAACTTAGTGGCTGGAGAGAGCTTCCTTAGCTATCAACCGTCACCTGCAGCAGCGGCAATTGGTGCCCCAGCTAGACCTGCCCCGAAAGCACCGAATGGACCCCGGGCGATGCCGTCACGGAAACCGGTTCCCATTTATATGGATGGCTCGGGCTCTAACGAGGATGCCGATACAAATTCTGAGAACGACTCAACAGAGACTCGCAAACCGCTTGCTCCACTGGAGGAGACTTCCGTGAAGCGTTCATCTAAAGCAAACGAAGATAAGTCGGCATTGAAGGCTGCAAGCCAACAGAAGAGTAACGCTGAGGTTATGGAAACTCTTAAGATTCCGAAGCGGGACGAGCGTGCGCCCGCTGCTCGTGCGTCAACGGACTCTTCTTCGTCGGCTCAAAAAGACAAGCCTAAGATGAGCTGGATCAGGCGCCTGACACCTCGAATTGTTTCGCGAAAATCATCTAATAACAGTCAGAAAGCGGAGGAGTCTAAAAGCTCGACATCGGCAGTTTCGGCCTCATCAGCGCCAGTTGTTTCATCAAGCAAAACTGCTCACACAATGGGCAGCACTAACACACGTCCCTCCTCTGCGCCCAGCCGATCTCGTCCTGCCCAGACGGTTGTGGATAAAGAGAACGTGCTGCCTCACCAAAAGGAACGAATAACCCCGCCATCTGTGGAGAGAGCGCGTGCGCACAATGCCGATGCCCGAGCTCCCGGTATTCCTCAGGTCGAGGAGCCTCGACAGAATTGGTTCATGAAGATGCTGTCGAGCTCCGCCCAGTCTTCCGGTCGCATCATGAAGTCATCATGTGAGTCAATAGAGCTGCGCGCAATAATCCTAGAAATTTTGAATGAGTGGACGCCGCACGGTCTGGCTATTTACAACGACGGCGCGCGTGGCGAGCCCATTGTTGTGGCGGTTCTTCGCAACAACTCTTTGCGCCTCAAAGCGGCCCGCATTAGCATTGACATCAAGTCCTCATCTCTGTCTACATCGACTGCAAAGCTGGTGCTGCAGAAGGGATCAAGAACCTCATTTGGAGCGTTTTCTAACGAAATGAGCCGCAGATTGCAGGACAATAACGTTTTACTGAGTGCCACCAACTAATCTAGGTCGGCCGCTCATTGTGCCCCTTGTATTATAGACTTTAATCATAATTAATTGGATGAAAAGTAATAATTTTTTTACGCATTAACAGGTCTCGAGAATTCAGTACTATTCGAAGTCAGTTCAGATTTGTTTTATTCCTGAATGGAGATTTATTACAAACTGGCAGTCTTTCGTCACCACTTTATTTACCAAAATGGTAATTGTGAGCACAGACATCAGTTCCACCCATTATTATGACCCCACGACGACGACGATTCATGTACATATTATGTGCACATACCCATCATAACATAAGCCAAACGAAAACGGTGCAAAACCCACGCTTCAAGTGAGAAATTGGACATCTTCAAGCCTCTAGGGTTAAGATATTCCTTCGGCTGGAAGTTGCCCTGACCCAGATTTGGCCATTCATTAGGATTCACGGTCACTGACAGTACCTGCTTCAGAACAAAAAGAGATCTCCCCATCTAACACGGGGAATTAAACACATTTAAACGAATAGACGAAATATCCATTTCATCTAAAATGCCTCCTCAGAAGAATCCGAAAGTAGATTATCTTCGCGTATATCCAGGCCTCAATGACTTCAGTGATGCCTTGGAGGCCATTCCACAAACCGTTGTCGGATATCTCACACACATCAAACAGGTGCATGCGCGAGCTGGCAGAGTACAATCAGAGATGAGAGATGATATAAAAGGCTACTTCAAGGCGAGAAATGCGGAGACGCTTCTGAAGATCAGCAAAACTCTGGACGTTCTTTTGCCGGCCATGGATGAAAAAATGCGCACAGCGGCCGCTGCGGCCGAGCGCGTAGAAAAACAGATAGACCGCCTTAATGCCGACTACACGATGATCTGCGAACACGAAATACCGGCCCTGGTGCAATACGATCTCAACGACCCGGCCTTCTACGAAATCGTGCCCCAGGACAAAACAGTCAATGCTCGCTCTCAGGCACGCAGAGAAGCAAGAGAAGCGCGCGAAACCCGCCGTGCTGCTGCACAGCAGGCCGCTGAGTCCCGGTCAACGACCCCTGTGAGTGTTCCCGAGCCCCCAGCAGCCACATCGGGACGTAGACGAGGTCGGACGCCTGCCACTCGTCCCGATATTCCCCAGGCCGTAACACCAGCATCTAACTCACAAAACGATATGCGTGCGAACGCAGGAGCTCACGCTGATAGCAATAATACGGGTAATACTCCTGAACCCATCCAGCCGGTCGTACAGCCTAAAGCCGAGAACGAAAAGCCGCGTCGTGTCGCAAACAACCCATCTTCAGAGTCTCAAGAGAGCAATGGCCGTCATATAAATGGCCACACGAATGGTCATAGCGGAAACGAGGCGAAAGCAGAGCATGTTGTACCACCCGTGGTAATGCCATTAGCAACGGCGGTTGCTGCTGCACACTCGGCAGATCAACAAGGTGAGGACGGCGAGATACTTATTGGAATGAAGCGCAAGCGGGGATCGGCACCAAAGTCGTCCGAACCTGTATACTGTTACTGTGAGCAGGGCAGTTTCGGAGAGATGGTTGGCTGTGACGGTCCACAGTGCGAACGGGAATGGTTCCATTTAGGTTGCATCGGTCTTAGCGCATTGCCAAAAGGCCAGTGGTTCTGTGAAGAGTGCCGGGCGAAATTGAGAAGGCGATAGTGCCTTTCTTTTTTTTTACTTCTACATTTCTTTTATTTTTATGTGAGAAAAAGAGACGGGATTTTTTTTCTTCTTATTTCCATTCATGTTTTAATTCATTGTTAATTCTAGATTGCTTCATTCTATCTTTCAAAGCCACGAAAGTTCGCAGTTTTCTATGTAAACAATACACGCAGCCGCCATTTTTTTCTTGTACCGTGTGATGGTGATGGTGGTGGTGGTAGTAGTAGTGGTTAGTTGGCTCGCCAAGCCATTAATTCACCCGAGGTAAACTCCGTTCATGAATATTCTTGGACTGGCAAAACCCTCTGTGCAAACCCCCCTTCCGGTTTATGCATGGCTGTTCCAAAGATATCACTGAATCGGTGGGAAATGCTGGGTTCAATGGCTGTAATCTCGGAGGTATTCTGTAAATGACAAAATGTACAGGGCGAGGGCTGATATATCATATCGATGACATACCCGAAGTATCAAGCGATGTGAATTAAACACGCCTGACGCGTTGCATACCATTTTGCAAGCAGAGGGAAAGGGTACAGTCCAACAGCGCAGACAATTAACCTTGGTGTAAATAAATATGTCGGCTTCTGAAAAGGAATACCAGCTCGTCGTTATTGGCGGCGGAGGTGTCGGTAAGAGTGCACTCACTGTGCAGTTCATTCAGGGACTTTTTGTAGATGAATATGATCCCACGATCGAGGACTCGTATCGCAAGCAGGTGTCTGTCAATGACGAGACAGTGACCTTAGACATTCTCGATACGGCTGGCCAAGAAGAGTACAGCGCTATGCGAGAACAATACGTCCGTACGGGACAGGGATTTTTGCTTGTCTTTAGTGTAACCTCGCGGGAAAGCTTTGATGAGGTACAGCAGTTGTATCAGCGTATCATGAGAGCCAAGAATAACGATCCAAATTACCCCATAGTGCTCGTGGGCAATAAATCAGATCTTGTGCAGGAGCGAGAAGTCTCACCTGAAGAGTGCAGCAGGCTAGCGAACCGTCTTAACATGCCCTACATTGAAACATCGGCGAAAACGCGAACTAATGTCGACGAGAGTTTCACTGAGCTTGCACGATTGATGGTCAAATTCGATAACCAGCAGCTTGAAAAGGCACGCACCAGATCTCAGTCCAGAACAGAAACGTCGCAACCAAAGACTGCAGCGCCAAAACCTGAGCCCAAGGAAAGTTCAGGATGCTGTACCATTGCATGAAAACTGCAACCCACGATGGAATTCTCTTATATTTTTTGCTCATGTTTAGGACAAAATGCAATAGTCAGGCCTTTAGTTTCTTATTATAACTTATTTTTTTCTCAGTATAATTATACATAAAAATTATCTAGATTACATCCAGAGTTCTTCATTATTGAGCTTCATTATGTATGCGCGGTTAGTATTCGCACATCCGTTTATAGTTGGGGTCGTTGTCGTTTAGATGTTGATTAGAAGGGATTCTCTCCTCGCAAAAGCGTGTTGCGGCTTCGTGGACGTGGGGGAGGTGGTGGCGGTCGTAAGCACGTCTCGGAACCGTAGGTCGAAGAGGACCGAGGTGCTGGAGAAGGGCGAGATGGAAGTGGCGGCCGTGATGATAGTGGGGTCGGTGGAGGCGGTGGAGGAATGGGAGATCTAACGCGAGGTAAGTGCGGTGGAGATGCCAGAATAGAGGGAATAGAAGAAGCCGATGGTGGAGGCGGAGGAGGTGGAGGAGGCGGAGGTCGTAACGAATATCCTCTGCCTACTTGCTCAATAGCCATGATCGACTGCTTCGAATCCGAGGACTCAATCGAAGCCACACTCAGATTACGCGGGTGTGGAACTCGTGGAGGAGGCGGTCTCGGAATTGCCGCTTTAGGAGAATCGGTCTCCGCATAAGATCCCGATTTGAATTGCACTGCAGGTTCAGGCTCTGTGCACGAAGTTGGTGCCAATTTGACAGATCCCACTGTTCCTTGTTCAGAGCAGTCGGGATTGGAATCATTAGGTTGCACGCCGCTTGAATTGAGCCATTCCACATTCAAGCACCGCTTTGCAAGTCGAGTGATTTCTTCTCGGTCACAATCAGTAAGCACGTCGGCATTATCCACTGTGAGCTTGAGTGCGTGCACTACGCCATTTTTCAACTGGGCTTGAGTGACTTCCATAGTGCTGTGAGTCAAAATAGCATGAAGGACGCGCAGATACATGGCACGAACTTCCACGGCTTCTATCGCTAAATCGTGCAACTCTCTAATCAAGATTTCTATCAACACTGTAAGGTCATTCGTATACAACAAGTCCGAGGTATTAGGGGTTGTGAACATGAGATACAAGAATTTGCAGATAAAAATCTTCAGATCTTGGTCACTGTCTTTACATCGATTGAACATCCAGACTAAAACACTGCCAATTGATATGTATTCACGGGGTGACTGATGGAAGACGTTGAAAACACGGTTTGCCTCACCGCGTTTGTCATGCAACATAAACTGGTCGTTGAGACCAACAATGGCTAGCATTGTTTCTCTAATGGAATCTTCCGCATGATCCGCGACCTTTCTGTACAGGAAAAGAACAAATTGAGTCGTTGCACATTGATCCAGAGTTTCTTCCGATAACTCGGATTGAACACAGATCTGATACAGTATCAGCAAATATGTTGCTACAATGTCCTGATTTGTGAACCGGTACATCCATACAGCATCAACAACTGCTTGAACCACCTCCTTCTGACGAGGAATACATCGTTTGCCGAGTTCAGCCCGATCTTGATAGAAGAGCTTCCCCAATACATATAATTGTTCGGTCTGTAGTTTGTCGACAGTAATAAGCCATTCGATCATAAACGCTTGTGATTCCGAGACCGATAATTTGTACGCATTCGAACTAACAAATGCTTGGTAACATTGTTGTCTTGACCAATCGTCGAGCTTGTGAATATCACCGCTGATCAGTTCCACGAGTAGCGTTAACACTGTGCTTGCTTCTTGAAATGCATGGACATCAGTATTGCATAAGGACGCCAAGTCTTCAACAAATTCTGCTTCCATTTAGACTCAAGTAAGTATCTAGCATCTCTCTTTGGCAAAATCAATTCCTAAAACTGATTATGCTAGGCTTTTATTAGCGCTTAATGGCACAGTAAGTCAATAGCATTTGCATTATCTGCCCATAGCGGTACGCCCTGTATGATCACGTGAGTTCCCGGACGCATCCCTTTATTCAGATGCAGCCGTGACAGTAAGCGCGTTGACGATATTGGTTTCAAAGTGAGAAAGCAATTATTATAGAGTGAGTGAGACATTGTGTTAACAAAATCATTTATTTGAAACAAAGAAAGCATCAAAAATTAACCTAGGGACCAAAATAATCTCCTAGCATTTTGCCGGCGAAAAAAATCAAAAAACAAAAACATGGATCTTGATCAGCATCATTATGACCATTGCTATAAGTGCTCGTATTAGTATTAAGCTTATACATATATAGACTGAAATTATGCCGTGCTTGCATTCGACTTGATGCCGTGCATCATTTCTTCCTTCGAAATCAGGTGGCCAATGACCTCGATATGTTCTAATAGCTTGTCGGTGTTGTTACTCCACTCGTTCAAGACGTCGTCTGAGCTCTGTGGTTTCAGGAAGCTGACAGTTCGCTTAGGGCGATCAATTCGTGCCCAAACTGTGCCGTTGACCACAAGTTTGGCCAGAACGTCTTCGGTTTCGCTGGGTGACAGGTCCAAAAGCTCCGTAAGGCCATGCAGAGAGATCCGTGAGTAGAATTTTGCGATCACACGGATGTTGTGCTCAATGATACGCTGGTGCAGATCCTTCCAGCGTTCTTCACCCGCCTCAGTCGGAGCAAATACCCAGTTATTGCGGAGTTCCTGGCCGTAGACCTCGACCATCTTGGGCCATCTTATGAGCTCGAAGGTCGTGAACATCGTGACAAGTTGATCGAATAATGGCAACAACGACAGGTCAGACTCTTTTGCTAAGTGATGAAGGATGTCGCTTTGCAGATTATCGTGCGGCGCCAGCACCGCAAACAAGACCATATTACCCAACAGTTCATGCTTCTTACTGTCTTCCTCTTGAATTTTCTTTGTGTCGTACATGTGTCGCATGTTTTGACATACGTCTAGGTAAGCATTTTCGTGCAATGCGATTTCGACCTTCAGTTGGTAGAATCTCAGTTTTTGTTCATTGACTTTGGGCTCTGTGTCGGCATTCTTGAAGTAACGCACAAGAATCTTGCGACTCACAATGGCAGCGTGGCTGAAGTCACCCTTCTGTAGATAGAGATGCACTTGCTCCAAGATGAAGTCGATTTTCTCGGACATTTCCATGCTGCCAAACGTCTCGACTTGAAGTTCGCCCATGAGATCTGCTGCACGCGCATAATTGTTATGCGTTTCGACTTCGATGTGAGCCAAGATCTGCGTGACTCGGGCTCGTTCCAGCTCAAGATAGATACGACCTTCCGTAATTGTGCGCAAGGTCTCTATAGTTTTGAGCTTTGCGTCCATATTCGGTGCCTTATCCAGCAGGTTTGTGGCCTCCTGAACCAGAGCACTGATGCCTTGCTTTGATTGACCATGCTTCTTCACGAGAACTTGTACGTCTTCATTCAGTCTGTCCCAATTATTAAAAGTTGGGTTCGCAAGAAGCTCGACGATGGTTACGAGCACACGCTTCGACGACGCAACGTCACTGGCCTGACGGACTTTTTTTTCGTACACAAACAACTTCTCCAGGGCGCCATCGAGGTTCGTATTACTCAACAGTTTGATCTCAGGCAATGCCTTGTCGAGCTCCGTAGAGTAGTCCTTCTCTGCCTTCTTGATAGTTTCGTCTGACATGGCTAACGATGGTTGTGGCAACAGATGTGTGGGCTCTCTTGAGTGTTGAGCCGTCAGTGTAAGTCCATCGATGCTCTGAGGTTTGTGTAGGGTTACTACATACGCGTGGTAGGGATCGCCTTCTCCGCCCACACTACATCATGTTATATTCTAACGTTGTGGAATTATGGCGGAAACTGTGCAGTAGAGGAACAAGGATAGATCTATAAAAAATTCAAACTAGAGGTGAAAAAAGTCATTCCCTCGAATGAATTGGTCTTCAATACGTGTGATGCTTACCAAAGGTTTCCATCTATAATTATATATGAGCTATGGGTCGCTGTATCCCTGAATAGCTCCTGAGGCGAACCCTCCTGAAGCAAACCTGGGAATCATAGCAAGTCATACAAGTGAGTGCAAGCATTTCGATTTTTATATTTTTTTTCTAATTTTCTTGGGTCGGTGATCTGACTATTGTGTGCCTAGGTCTATTTCCTCCGGTTCGTCTTCAGCAGTAACCTCTTTAAATTCGTCATCTTGGAACCAGTCCAATGCACGCTGAACAGCACGATCCCACTCATGCATGGCCTTGTCTCTTTGATAAGTACCAGTGTTCGGTGAGAAATTCTTCATGACTGCGGACGAGAGCTTCTGTGCTCTGATGATTTCATCGATATTTTTCCAGACGCCCACAGCAAGACCCGCCATGACGGCGGCTCCTAGGGCGGTAACTTCTTTCATGGCAGGACGTACAATATCAACACCGCCTATATCACTTTGGAGCTGCATAATGACGTCGCTAGCAGTGAGACCACCGTCCACCTTGAGGTTGCGGGGCTCCGATGATCGTGCACCGCTCTCCTTTCGCATGATATCATATATTTTGCGAGATTGGTAACAAACAGCTTCGATAGCGGCACGCGTAATATGGGCCTTTGTGCTGTATGCAGTGAGTCCAACAATGGTTCCACGCGCATTTGCGTTCCAGTGCGGAGAGAACAAGCCGTTGAATGCAGTCACGAAATAAACACCCGCAGTATCCGGAACACTGGCAATGAGGTCCCCTACTTGGTCACTCGTCTCTATGATCCCCAAATTGTTGCGCAACCACTTGATCGCCGTACCGCACACGGCAATAGAACCCTCCAGTGCATAAGCAGGTGGCTTTCCGGGCAATTGATAAGCGATTGTCGTCAGCAAGCCATTGTCAGTCAGAACCGGCTCATTTCCAGTATTGTACATTAAGAAGCAACCCGTACCGTATGTATTCTTCGCGTCTCCCTTGTTGACACCAAAATGTCCTACTAAAGCTGCGGCCTGATCACCAACACATCCAGCAATAGGAAGCTTATCCAGTGGTTCGTCCGGAAGATACAAATGCGCGTATATCTCCGAGCTCGCCTTGATATCCGGCAAAATCAGCTTCTCGAATCCAAAAAATTTAATGAGCTCGGGATCATACTCCATTTTGGACAGGTTCAGCAGCATAGATCGGCTGGCATTCGACGCATCCGTGATATGGGCCTCGCCTCCACTCAAAGCATAGATCAGCCATGAATCGACAGTTCCGAAGCATAACTCGCCCTCCTCATAGATTCGTCGCGCCATCTCCGAGTGTTGGAGCTGCCACATGACTTTTGTGGCAGCGAAATATGCATTGATGTAAAGTCCGGAGATCTCCTTGACTATGTGCGCGTTTTTGCGTTTACGTAGCTCGTTTACGAGACTTTCGGTACGCGTGTCGCTCCATACAATAGCATTGCCCACAGGCTCTCCTGTGCGTCTATCCCATAGAACACTGGTTTCTCTCTGATTCGCGATGCCTAGTGCCTTGACCTGATCAAGGGCAATGCCCTTTGCTACAAGCTGGTGACTTACTTCAGTAATACAAGTCTTACAAGCCTCTACTAATTGCAGTGGATCATGCTCGACCCATCCTGGTTTTGGATATATCTGGTTCAACTCAACTTGGTACACAGCAACCGGAAGCGTTTGGGCATTGAACGCTACGGCTCGGGCACTGGTTGTACCTTGATCGATTGCTATTACAATCGGATCGTGTTGCATTCGTGGATAAGGATGTGCCTGATACGCAGCAGTCCCAATACCTGGATTCTTAACACAGCTCCGTGAATGAGTGCAACACCGACAAAGAGTGGTGGGGACGAACGATATCGCAGGGGACGGGTAGAGACCTAATTACTGGTGGAGTGGGTCGAAGACCTCACTCCCGTTAGTAAGTACAGACACAAATGAATCCGGGGTCGACAGGTTAGGGCGTGCGCAGCTGCTGGGTGCATTGTGCAGGTGCTTAGCATGTCCCGCCAAAGGTCGGCGGCCCTAAAAGAAGTGTGGGGACCGTGTGCGGTGAGTACTGTCAGCGCCCAACACCAGCGCCCAACACCAAAACAGACGCCTTAAAATGGCAGATCCGAACGACCAATGGCTCGGTTTAACTGGCTGCTGAGATAAGATGCAAGATAAAGCAACGCATAAACGACGTTACACCTCAGCAAAAAACATCCATATTAAAAAATAATTATCGACCAAAATGAGGATGATAAGCCAAATATGATGTGATCGATAGATTTGGGAAAAAATAACATCGAATAGAAAAACAGATAAATAAGAAAACCGTAAAACCTTTAAACATTATATAAAAAATAAAAACTGTAAACACTATAGAAGTATGTCAAACAAATTTGATTTTTATATGAAAAAGGAAGAGTTCATAGCAAATATAATCATAATCATAACAAAATAAAGACAGTAAATAAATCATAATGTTCGTAGCACATGTTTAGAGTCGAGTTAAGGCCAGTTCGATAGTTGTTGCAATCGGGCTATCGCGTTCTCGATCCTCATCAGCCACATAGATTGGGCCAAGTGAGCGACGTCACTGCCGGCTGGTACCGGTGGTTCAATGAGGCGGAGAGTTTGACGTGCAGCTTCCAGCGATAGATTTTCATCTGATATCGTGCTGCACACTGCTTCAAGTCTCATAGCCAGAGACTGCAGAGGTTCATTTACGTATTCATCAGGCGGCAATGGCACTGGTGTGTTTGCTCGAGTGCCAGCCATGCTGCTTGCCAATTTGAATTTATTACTCCACGAGTCCCGGATCACGTTATGAATACTCGACCAGTTAGATTTTAGTGAAGGAGAGGACATGACAGATTCGGAGCTCATACGGCGTTCCTGGTCGTAGGCGTCAGTAGGTTCATTATCGCCTGACTCAAAGAGTCCGCTTGACTTTCTTATTGAGACGTCAGCAGCACTGTGCGCATCCCCAAAGCTTGCGAGAGTCGGCAATCCTTTTGCTGCTGACTCACTACTATTATTATGATGCAATGACCCAGATCCAAGAAGATCGTCATTATTGTGAATAAGCTGTGAAGCGCGTCGTTGTTCAAGCAATTGATGCTGATGCAACTGTAATCTCAGCTGCTGATTAGAGAGAGACTGGTCACGGAGCTGGAAGTTACTACTGATCTTGTTCTGTTGATCCTGATTTGCTTCCTCATCATATAGTTTCTGGCGTTGTGCAAGTGCCGCCGGATAGACATTGTAAATATGTTCAGGGTTTTCGATTCCACGCAGCTTGAGCTCACCAAGCTCTTTGACGACGTATTCAGTATGATCAAGAACAGTTACACTTCGATCAAGAGTTACAGCCGATGACGGGTTTGTAAAGTAATATGCTTCCTCTAATGGAACACCTTGCTGCACGAGCTTGTGTGACCTAACTGCTCGGTTGAGCATATTGAGAAAATCAGTGCTAATGCTGATTTGACCTCCAAGAGCAATACCACTGATTCGTGAAGCGCGATTCACCATTGGACCAAAATAATCCATTCGTCTAGTGACTGGATCTGGTTCAGCCACGGGACGACCACAGTGAATTCCCATTCTTACACTTAAACCGCGGAAGAGAGTCGTTCCTGTGTCATCTATGACAGGTTTGCAATCATCGACTTGCAAAAGCTCAGGAGGCCACTCAGCAGTAAGAAGATGTTGTTGCACCGTGAGACACCATATGAGTGCTTTGACTGGGTTATGAAAACTCACGATAAATGCATCACCTTCATTTTTCACTTCATAACCATCCATAAGTCTGATGGATCGGCGCATTAGACTGTTATGGGTCTTTATAGCTGCGCGCATAACTGAAGGATAGTTCTCCCATAGATAGGTCGAGCTCTTAATATCAGTAAAAACCATCGTGACTTCACCAAACGGAGGACTGACTTCAGATCCTAGTCGAGCTAATGTCGAGTCTTCCGGGAGTGGCTGTCTTCGTTTTTTCATAGAGAATTCATTGTCATGCAATTCTGTACTCGAGTGCCTCTGATCGGTGGTAGGGTCAGCTTGATCAACTCGTCGCCTCAACACGATAGCCATCATGCGATCACGACAACCGTACGCCATAGCAAAGTCACGGATCTTCATTGATGCAAGGACAGGGTCATGTGAACTACTTCTAGCAACATCAGCAGCAGTCTCATAACGCATGTATTGCCATAAAGGTTTCGTTGCGATGATGATTTGATCACTTGGGTCAAATGTGCTGCCCTCATATTCATAAATCGACGGCTCTGCACTGAATACAGTTCCAAAACTGTAGCAGCCAATCATTCTCGGATATGGTGACACATAATTAATAAAGGAGGTCGTGGGGTCGACAATTCCTCCAGCTGCTCTTACCCGATCAAGTTCAGCACCTACAGGTGGCACAGGCTTGCTTAGAACGCTATATGTACCATTTGCTCGGCTAAGGACAACACTTGCGCCACCCACTGTAGCAATGTAAAACTTGTTACCTTTGATATAAAGAACAGTGGCACCAGTTCCAGAGGAGCGGTCTGCGGGAACTAAGCGTGATGCCGTAGCACTCAAGTGACCTAAGGTCGTGTGTGATATCTCTGCAGGGCTCATCAATGCCGTATTACCAATTTCACGGTGCATAGTCAAAAACGCATTCTTTAAAGCATCAGAATCGGAAACCCCTGGAACCTCAAGCTCTCTCTTGAAAATAGCGCCAAAAGTCTCCTGTGCAACATGAGAAATCTTATTACCGCTACTTGACCACTCACTGTGGCCATCGAACAGCGCAATCAATGATTCGTCTTCACGGTTTCTGAATCGTTCAAGAACTAGATCATTATTTGCAAGAGGCCTGAAGCCAAGAGTATCTGCAATACCGACTCGGTAACTTGAATTCATATCGGATCCAAATGTTCTAACACGACAAGTATCTGATTGGAATGGAATGGCATTTGTGGTAAGAGTCACGTCCATCAAACCTAGAGTACTAAGGTTCGGCAAAATACAAAAGTCCGCCAAATCAACGACACGTTCCTCCTCATCCACATACTGGTGTGATTTCCGAATCTCTAGCCTCTTATTAGAACTCAGATTGAGGTACTGCAACTTCTTATTCCAACGCCAGTTCCAGTCAAATGGCCAATTAGCTACATTGTAACGCAACTGATTAGCGCTGGCATCCAAAACTTCCAATTTCGTAGCTTTCGATATTTCAGCAGGCAAAGTGTGTAAACGGTTGGAATTCACAGCAAGTATACGCAATTGAGTAGCTTGTGCGAAATCATCCCGAGGCAATGTAACCAATCTGTTCCCGCTAAGGTAAAGTTCTTCCAAAGATGGGAGTTGAGCAAATAGTCCCGACGGAATCTCTGTGAGGAAATTATATCCAAGATCCAGAATTTGTAAGCGCGTGAAATGTAGAATCGTTTCAAAGCAATCTTCAGTCAGTTGATTATCTTTCAATACGAAGTGCACAAGCGAAGGACTTGATGCTGAGACGAGCGGAAGGTTCGTCAACAAATTCGATGCCAAATTCAGCGATTTCAACTTCGGCGTAAGTAGCATTTCAGCCGGAACAAATTTCAAATTGTTGCCATGAACGTCTAACGTTCTCAACTCGGGAAGCTCGAAAACTTCGATGGGAAGGTCCATCAGCAGATTGTTAGCAACAAACAGCTCTTCCAGCATCTGTAAGGATTTTACAGATGATGGCAGTCGAGTTAGATGATTATTACTCAGATTCAACGACCGTAAGTTTGTCGCGCTGCTGAATAGAGATTCATGGATGAATGGGAGATGATTATTTCGGAGATTTAAGCTCTTAACTCGGCCCATTTCAAATTCCTCCGGTAGAGTCAGTGACGGAATGCTCTCCAATTTGACCTCACGAATGTTTGCGAGACCCTTGTAATCCGGCTTCTGTGCGAGTCCAGTGACATTGGAGGAAGAGTCTCGATGCTCCAGCATCTGTGGTTTGTTATACGAACCAATGACCGTCTCAAGCGTCTCTGGCAAGCAATCCAGAGGGTAAATGATTTTATTGTGACGGAGATCGAGGTGTTTCAATGCTGGCAATTTTCGAATTGCTTTTGGCAACTCGTTCAAACTATTAGCACACAATTGAAGGCACCCAAGTTTTACCATACGTACTGCTTGTTGGTCGGTGATCGTAATGAGCTCAAACATGTTGTAACTGAGATCGATTTGGCACAAGCTAGGACTCCAACAGTCGAACTGGGTCAATGCATTGGAGCCGCACAGCAGCACCTTTAAATTAGGAAGTTTCTGCAAACTCTGTGGCAGCTCTTGTAGGTTGTTTCCTCGCAAATCGAGATGACGTAAATGAGGCGATTTCTCGAAATCAAGACCTTCAAGTGTATGAAAACCGTTTCCGCTGAGATCCAGTGTTGTGAGATTCCCCATTAGATTTGTGAGACAAAGTCTTACCCTCTCTACTGATGACGTTGCTGGAGAAAACAGTGACCGCATCTTTAATTTAGTTAGTCTGGGGAAGTGGAGACTTGTGCCTTCAAAACTTGATCCACTGACATCAATAGATTCGACTCGTCTGGGATCCGCACAAACTAGGCTCGGTGCATCGCTCACATCAGTATTTGTAACAATTAGCTCCTTTCGACTCTGCATGAGAAATGGTGGTCGTAGTGGCTCGTTGATATTGCAAAGGACGATTCGGCACAGAAAGCTTGTGTCATCACGACACACTGCATTCAACTTGTCCATATCTGAACTGTATCCTGCCAGCACAAGAAGTGTTCGAATTAGCTTTGCTGGCTTCGAGTCCAGGGGCAAGATTCGCACGCGATCAGGATACAGTGCTACTAAATGGTAATCGTTCGCATCCGAAATGAAAAATTTCCGGGAAGCCAATTGTATAATTCGCTCTGTTGTTGTCTCAAGAGGACAGGCAATAGTTCCGAATGTGCTGTCAGATCTGTACACTCTCATGAAGCAGACCTTCTCATTCTCCGGGTGCTTCGAAGTAGACGCTGGAGCCGGAAGCTCAGTGTGTCGAAGCGAGTGGTCTACATTCGTCGTCGTCAGCGTGACATCAGCTGTTGAACTCCCACTAGTAGTAGTCATCGGTGAAGATGCAATCATGCTGTCCTCGGAATTGAACCGTGATCTTGGAGAGACGGGTTCTAAGTACCGACTCGAGCCGTCGATTGGAAGCGGACTCGGAACAGGGCCAGGTGGCACGGATCCTGGCATGGAGTGGCTTGATCTGCCCGCAGATCTGCCTCTACTGCGCGTTCGGTTTTTCAAAGTAGATGCTATGGAAGATGAGCGTCGACGCCCTCGGGTGAGAGCTTCATCGGCATTAGATATTTGTGAATTGTGATCTTCCCTAAGGTTAGTCCGACTGGAGCTTCGGCTTCGGAGTCCCAGGGTTTTCCGAACGCCCGAATCGCCGGAGTGACTGCCTGTCAGACTGGACGCTCCCGGAACAAATGTAGCTAGCGTGGGAAGGATCCCAGAAGTGCGAAAACCACCTGGAGAGTTCGAGCGGTCTGAGTGGCCTTTGTGGTTTCTCAAGGACCGTGGAATTCGACGCTCCAGAAACGACTCTTCGTTCTGATCCGAACCGCGCCAAGGCATTGTTTGCTCCTTCAACTTGGCGATCCTCCGCTGATATAGAGATCAACGATAAAAGCCTCGAGGCTTGTTAGTTTTTGTTTAAGAAATAATTAGAACGCGAAAAAAAAGCTATCAGAAATAAATGAAACTCTCTCAGATATTGATGGAATATCTGTAGACATTACCTTTGGTCGCTGATTTGCGATCCACGATACGTCCTGATATTGTTAGGTAAGTTCGGCGTCCGTATCTACTACTAAGCACTTCTACATCGCGTAACATCTACCCAAGTTGAAAGAGGCGGGGCGACTGCAGTGAGCTTATAAAAGTGATGGCGCTGCGAAAAACGCCGGGGGAAAAAAACAAGATTCTTGCTCATACCTTCGGATATAGCTTAACTTGAGCCCGGCCTATTATTTCTCAGACATCTACATGAGTTTATAGTTGCTTTCGGATACCGGAAAAGCACAGGCATTAGGGGAGGGGTTACCCTGTCAAGATGGTGATGAGATCCAATGTCGCCCGCATGGCTTGAGATACGCTTTTGCAGAATGACCGCAACATGCATGATCTACGTTCTTTGTTTTGAATATATAGTTTCTGCAAAAAGACTCCATATAGTCAGAGATCTCATCGAGGTCGATAAGAAATATATATATAATAAAACAAAGAGCAACGCTTTACAAGAACACTAGATCATCATGGCAAACTACCGTATCACTTTCTGGGAAATCGCTACCTCGACCTCGTCGGCCCATGTAGAATGCCGCGCCGCACGAGATGCATGATCAAATGATCAACAAAGGTAGTTCATACTTTCATGGTACACATGCACTGTATTCCGGACATAAAACCAACTCCACGACCGTTTCCGAGCGGTGAGGAATCGTAGATGTGAATGGATCCAATATTTAGTGGCCATTTCACCAAAACAACCATCTCGAAATTCCCCTCTGCAGCCTTACAGGGTAAGGGACACCTACCTTCTTAGCCTAGGCTATCTGCCTGCAGTGGGCGAATGTACCTCTAGGGGAACATACATATAAGGTGATCACGTTCTAAGCCTAATATGCAAGTAGCTGCTAATATTGGTCACACGATACTACATCTCTATCCTCCATGGGATCGTATTTGGCGCATAAAACATGGGCCTCAATCAACAGCTAGCCATTTGTAGAATGTGATTTAATGTTTTTAATATTTTTTATATGGGGGCTGATGCTCTCGCACTAGAATGCATCCTGATCATAGCAGCCACTGTCCACAAGCCACAGCTATGAGTCAGTGTGCTTCCTGAAGAACCATGTTGTTATTGACTGCGCCCCAGATGGCTAACTCGTCTACACGAAATCTGCATTCGTACTGAGTCTCTGAAGTTCCTGAACTGTATCGCATGACACCATATTGTATGCTTTCGCTTATAATCACAGCCGGTGCAGTAGTCAGATTGTCCACTATATGAAGATTGGGCCCAGCAGCTAGCCCAAGATTTCGCTTTAAGCTGATAGGATCTAAAGGAAGATCTAGAACCCGCGCCGACGGACTGAACATCACAATCTTGCAGTTTCCACCACCAAAACGGGTGTGTTTCGATAATTTCCAAGGTGTGTCTATGAATATGGCCATCTTGATGTGCTTAACATGCTTCTGAAGAACATGTGGACTGAATCTCATGAACTCGTCGATCTTTGCATATTCGCTCCGCAAATTTTGGTCTTTAAGATTAATTGCATGTCCCTGGATCAACAGAATGCTAGGGCCATCCCATTCTTGCACACTAGCCTCAATAGCTCTCATAGAAAACCCCATTTTAGTCCCTTTAAACAAACAAGAAGCTTCACACGCGGCCGGACCGTAAACTATAGTCACCATGGCGCACTCTTCCCGGGTTAATGCATTTTGTAAATTATCTGAAAAATAAGAAGAAGGTGATGATGTTGAGGAGGATTTCGCAGGTTTATTGACAGTCACCGTACGTTCATCGAATAATAGACGATCCCAAATATTGGCAAGTCCGGCTAGAAGGTAGGGAAATCTTTGAGTCAGTCGAATGAAATCATTAACAAGAATAGCAGGGCTTTTAAAGTCATGTAGAATCTCCAACGTAAGTTCATTTTTTACTGGCGCAATTGACTGCTTTGTGAAATCTTTGGGATTCCAATCAAATGCTGAAATGAGAAGGTGCACCAGAGAGCACAGATTCTCGAATGGCATAATTGGTTCATCTCCTATCGTGCTTGTGCAGGCTGATCTGAAAAGAATACGTTCCCAATCTGATCTAGAGCAAGAGTTCAACATCGACACAAACCGTCCATCGAACCAGAAAATCGCTACCAAGATATTGGGAAGGAATTCGACTGGCACTAAACTGTGAGCCATTCCTATGAGCACTGAGGCTCCTGAGAACCCACTTATTCCCAGGACATCAACCAGATTGACTTTACCGGACTTTATGCGTGACGTGTGCAATTGGAGCGACATCAATTCGAAACGACTCGCATTTTCGAACGCCGCCTTCCTCTGCGTATCCAACTCATTGGGCAGTGTTGTATTAGCATCCTGGCTCAAGCTTTGACCCATTCAGCATGGCAGTCCAGGATAGTGTCCTGAGCGTTAACTCTAACCCCATCCCATATCTTGCATTTTTATATTCGATATTTATTGTTGTCAACAAATCTGAACGCTTATCATTTCCAGGGAGCAGCAGCACACTGCACTCGAGTGTTCAATCCTATGAATTGATGGACGATTTATAGCCAAAGCAATAGAAAAAATAAAAGAACAAAAACAAAAACAAAAAATAAAAAAATTATTATTTCAGCAGAAGGCTAGAAGCATCGAGCCGTATTTACATGAAGTGGGTTCTTTTTCTAATTTATTTTTAGCTGAGCAGAACCCAGAAAAAGAACATGACAATTATTATGGCGAAACTCTTAAGCATGAGTCCACGATTAGATGATACACGTGCAAAGTATTTCAGCAATTCTTTGTGGGCGCCCCCTACATTCATGGCAATATCTGTGGTGTTGGCATCTATGCGCTGCACGGTATCTCGCTGCTCCGCAATCATTGTGGACAATTGGCTGAACATCTGGCCAAGCTCATGGATAGTGGACTCGATTGCATCCACAGCGGACGAACGCTGCTTAAGATAACTGGATTGCTGGTCTTCGAGCAGCACCATGCTTTGTTCTTGTGATGGGAGCAGAAGCTCGTCATTATTGCCGTGTGCTTCGAAATCGTCTCCAGAAGCGCTGGCGAAGGGGTTTTCTTGGTACAGCGGGTTCGATGCAGGTGCAGGTTGGCGTGGTGCAATCAATTGACCCGTACGCGTGCGCGTAGTTTGCATGCTTTGACTTCTCTCCTCCAAAACTTTCGTGAACGTACCGGTGATCTCCTGCAGTTTTCCTTGCAACGTCACGACGACATTGCGTGAGAGCGTGTCTGCCTGCTCATCACGTTTTGTGCCGCCGAGTTCTTTTGTTTGTCTGTCCAACTCACTTATATTGTCTTTTAATGAGCCGACCTTTTGTTTGATGACGAGCGTCAGATCAGCGATATCCTGGGGCTTGTCGTCGAACAACGCGCGACGCTTTGCGAGCTGAACAAGACGCTGCAGCATCTGCGTCGTCGATGCAATTTCCTCCGCCACAAAGGACGCCCGCTTCATGAACTGGCCACGCGCACTTTCACGCACGGGTTTGGCGATTTCCGGATTGGGCGCCCTTCGGCGCTGGCTGTGAAGCCGAGCCTTCACGGCCGACCGGAATTCGGCTGTTCTATCCTGGGATATCACAGTAGACATAACTTTCCCTCGCCAAGATTTTGCCTGGGACAGCCTTTCGCTAGCGGTCTATGGGGATTCCGTGGTGATGTACACACAAGCGTGTCTCCAAATAAACACAAGATACGGAGAAACTCCAGGTGGTTCAGCCTCCGCGAGGTTACGCGTTTGGGAGAAGCGAAGGCGCTGCTGGCCTTTCCTCTCGCTGGGCACATGACGTGGGTACCTTTTCCTAGTCGTGGTCGTCTCTTTGTCCCAGGGTCGTGGGATGCTTGAGTATCAAGTTCTTCAAGCCCAGACTCCCATTACACACACAGAAGGTGGGGTGTGCTGCTGGTGGTGTGTCGAAGTCGGCCTGCATATCCCAGGGCGGGGTTCGGGTCATGAGATGGGAGAACGAGTCATTGAAGCGGCGCTAGTCACTGCAGCGCAGATTAGCTTACAGTTCAGTCTGGCTGACAATCAACGCTCGAGTCGTTGGATGAAAATTACTGGCCAGAAATGTTTTTGTCAGTGAATTCTGCAAAAAATAAAAATATGCATTACGTTACATGCATGGATGCATTCGATCTCCATAACAATTAATAATTAACAATTAATAATTAATATTTTTAGGTCTTTTTATGGCTGATTATGCGGGTCTACGTAAAAGGAGAGCGATAAAATAGAATCTTGAACTGGACCTATATCGCCAACGCTCGAGCAATTTGCTTTTGTTTCTCATCAACAATCTAAACTTAATAAATATCAGCCAGATCAGTTCAGATCCGATTTATCCATTGCGGGTATCCAATCCCTACATATTTGCGGGCAGCTAGGGCACTGTCCCTCTTTCTCTTCACGGGATGGCCGATATTAAAACCGATGTCAGTGTTCGTGGACCTCGGAAGCTGTTTCCAATTATCTCATCTCTCCTTGCCCCTCACTGTACACTCCACGCCTTTAGCATGCCTAACCATCCCTAAAGCTGATGCACGTGACCCACTTCTCGGCACGAGAAATGCGGGGCAGCTGCGTCGATGTGCACAATATAAAAGTTCTCTTCCCATACGAACTTTAACGGTTTTGATTTGGAAGAGTGCAAACAGTGTCAATTACTTAGAAAAATGACGGAAAGAAAAATTAGCCTCAACGAAGTGGCCTCGCACAACACGAAAGACAGCATTTGGATCGTTATCGACGATTATGTGTACGATGTGACCGAATGGCAGAAGGACCATCCCGGCGGAAAGCGCATGCTCCAGAAGGTTGCTGGCAAGGATGCAACGAAGCAATTCCACAAGTACCACGACGTCGACAACGTTATGCGCAAATTCGGCTACAAGTTCCGCATTGGCAAATTGGCCAATGACGTCGAGTCTAATCCGACGAACGCCGTGAACACAACCGCGCCCGAGCTGAACCTTGTGTCCTCGACGGTGGCTGATCACAGCGCTCGCGCCGAGTCCGTTGCGCACGCCGCAGCGCAGTCCCTCATTCATATGAACGCCACAGCGAGCACGGAGTCCGTGGATCCGCTCGAGGACTTTGGAGACCTCATTCCGTTCGCCGATCCCATGTGGTACCAGGGATACTACACGCCCTATTATAAAGAGAAACACGCAAAGGTGCGCAACCGCGTGCGCGAGTGGGTCGACAAGCACGTCGTGCCGTACCTCGACGACTGGGAGAACAATGGCGCCATTCCGGAGTCTCTGTACAAGCAGTTCGGTGAAGACGGCTGGCTCGCCTTCTGCACGGGCAGCCGACGCCTGCCGTCGAAGTGGTACCCGAACAAGCATTCCGATATCGTTCCGACCGACGAGTACGATGCGTTTGTCGGCACGACCGTTCTGGACGAGGTCTGCCGCGCCGGATCGGGTTCCTTGGCCTGGTTCCTGTGCGGTGGATTCGGCATTGGTCTGCCTCCCGTCATCAACTACGCGCGTCCGGAGCTCCAGAACCGCGTCATTCCGCAGGTTGTGGGTGGCCAGAAGCGCATTTGCCTGTGCATCACGGAACCGCGTGGCGGCAGCGACGTTGCAAACCTCGAAACGACGGCCGAGAAGACGCCGGACGGAAAGCACTACATCGTGAATGGCGTGAAGAAGTGGATCACGAACGGTGTGTGGGCCGACTTCTTCAGCGTGGCCGTGCGCACGGGCGGTCCCGGCATGAAGGGCGTGTCCATGTTGCTCCTCGAGAAGACGATGCCCGGCATCTCGGTGCGCAAGATCCACACGCAGGGCATGCGCTGCTCCGGAAGCACGTACATTGAGTTCGACGACGTGAAGGTGCCCGTCGAGAACCTGATTGGCAAGGAGAACCAGGGCTTCAAGGTGATCATGTCGAACTTCAACCACGAGCGTATCGGCGTCATTGTGCAGGCGATCCGCTTCTCGCGCGTGTGCTTCGAGGATGCGATCAAGTGGTCGTTCGAGCGCGAGACGTTCGGCAAGAAGCTGTTCAAGCACGACGTCATCCGCAACAAGCTCGCGCAGATGGGCAGCAAGATCGAGGCGGCCCAGGCGTCGCTCGACAACCTCGTGTACCAGGACGAGTTCATGGACCCCGAACTCGCGTCCTTGAAACTCGGCGGCCAGATCGCCGGACTCAAGGCATTCAGCACGCAGACATTCGAGTACGTCGCGCGCGAGGCATCCCAGATTTTCGGAGGATTGGCATACACCCAGGGCGGCAAAGGCGGCCGCGTAGAACGTTTGTACAGAGACGTGCGTGCGCTCGCCATTCCGGGCGGTTCAGAAGAAATCATGTTGGACCTGGCCATTCGCCAGTCCGTCAAGATCCAGCAGCTCTACGGTGCGAAACTCTGAATCTGGGCACACACACAGAACTGTTTCCAAAAACATAATTATTATTATTATTATTACCTTTTAGACTTCGTTATGCATGCTGAAATTAGATCACCATGAGTTTTTTTTTATCACTACCTAGTACGTTTTTTCGAATCTCAATTGACTTATCTATAATACTTTCGAAACTATAATACTTTCGAAACCTTCTCTCTGGTTTGGTTTGAGTCTGTGTAGATCTATCTGCGTTCCACCTCGCATGCGTCATTATCGAAACTAGATATATGCGAGGTAGTGACAGTGGCTTAGGGTCGAGGTGTCAAATCTCCTTCCCGGTTTAGTGGTTCCACGCCACTGCGAAAATGGACGCTTCTAGCAGTTGATAAGTTTCGTCCGCTGTTAGTAAGGTTGGGTGATCCTCGTGACTTCATCTGACCTAGAGGCCACACAATCCCGTGTTGAAATTCAACATTAGCGCCGAGTTGAGTTTATCAAAAGCATATCTTAACTGAGATAACACGCTTTTTCTCCTTATATCCATCCCGAGGTCTTTGAAAAAAACACACCCCCAGAGTTACCACTCCTTTGTTGGAAAAAAAGCCTGCTGTCCAAAATGAATCCTATGATCACGAACCTCCTTGTTATGCTTGCCGTGAACCGGTTCTCCGGCAAGCTCGACTTCGAAGACGATAACATCCTCATGATGGTCCGCACGGCCTACATCGCCTCAAACATCATCATCCTCTTCGTCTACCTCTACTGTCGCCAGATCATCAACAACAAGAACGACTTGACCACCATCAAGTACGAGAAGCCGCGCTCGCCTTTCAGCCAGGAGGAGCCTACGACCATCACAACCACGGTGCGTGCTTACGATCTCGAGCAGGTCAACAGCGCTCTGAAGAGTGTCGGTCAGGGTGTCGCCATGATGGGCTTCATGCATTTGTACATGAAGTACACGCAGCCCTTGGTTTTGCAGAGCATCATGCCCCTGAAGGCGTTGTACGAGAACAAGCTTGTGCAGATCCACCTTCTCGGCCGCTCCGGCCCTGAGTACGTCCGTCCCTTCAGTACGCCGTCGATGTTCGGCGACATGATGGGCCAGGGCACTCAGGAGACCCCGGCCACGCCTGCTCCCGAAGTCGCCGACAAGGCCAAGGCCAAGGCCGAGTAAAGGCGGCCTCCCTTTTTCTGCAACGACACCTCTGCTCATTCATGACGAATTAATAGTAGTATAATTTCACTGGACAAATATATGTTTTTAGCGAAAATGGAATACAACTTAGATGCTGGCCTTTGTAGGTTTGCATTGTCACGAATGACTTAGTGTTTTGTTAATTTAGAGCATATAAAAAATATAACTTCAATCCCGTATTAATAGTATTCAGAAAAGTAAAAAATAAAAATGAAAACAAATAAATAAAAAAGAATTAAATAAATATGTATGGCATCCGTGGACTACGACGCGTTTTATTGTGTCTATTCACTATCGCGTTTCACTATGAGCTCTGCCTGTTCTTTCAGATCCGTTAAGCGTTTAGCCAGTTCTCCCGTTATGAGGCCGAGATCCTGAGGCGGAAACTTCGTCACTCGAAGCTCTGGCAGCTCCACTGAGCCACCTTCTCCGGATGGGATCGACAAAATGGAGTCGAAATGCTCGCGCTTGTTTTTGACGTGATTCACAAACATCGCCTCAATGTTTGTGGGAACCTGCGATCGGTACGCAGCTCTCGTCTCCAATGCTTTATTGATGTCCACAATCTCGTGGGAAATCTTTGTGAACAGCATATCGTCGATGGGGTCAATGCCATCGATATCCTCACAATTTCCTCGAAACACGTCGAGGTTTGTGCTGTCATCGAGGTCCTCGACATTCATCGCAAAGCGACACAGTTCATACGCTTTTCGGAGTTCTTCTTCTACGTTGTGCCATATTGACTCGAATTGCGCATTCTTTGCCGCACTCGCATCAGCAGAGTGCGATGCATCAACAATATCGCCATACTCTTCTTCGCACTCTTTGCGCATGGTCTGCATCATCGTGTGAAAGAGATGTCGCGTCTCGTCTACGGTCAATCGAATTCTATAGTCACTCATGGTTCCCGAATTCTGTTCTTTACAGTCTATGTCTTTTGTTTGCTTTTTCAAGAAAAATAGCCAAACCTTAAAGCAATGGAGTCAAAGAATACAGCAAGAGGAAAGCTTGTTCCAGCAAATATGAGCAAGTCTTCGCGGCTCTTCAATAATTAATTGGTCGCCACAGGCCGAATTGCGCGGTTTTTCGCACGCAGTCGAGATCAGAATTATTATTAGGTTCAGATCATCAGATTGTAGGGTAAGGCAATGACGCGGTAAGTCGAAACCTTAGATTGAGGAGAGACAATGACGGCTTGTGAGCTTGCGACGTAGTGCCAGCACTGCTTAGACCATGCATAACCCTAACTAATGTCAACAAAAACATCACCTACCCAGAAAAGACGGCTCTTCGTGTAAACACAGGAGAAAACCACCCCCTAGGTCGATAAATAAAACTAGATCACTGCCGGTTGGCTTGAAGTCAGAACAAGGTATCTTCTGCATGACGAAATCATCCATTGCAGAACGGTACTTACGGACTCTGGAAAACAACCACCTCGAAAATGCTCCGAAGAGCCCACCGAAGAGCCTCAAATCTCCGGTGAAGGATGTGAGTCCAACAAAGCTGGAAAGTTCGCGTCCGGACAGATCTAGCGGTTCGCCGATCAAGCATTCGCCTCTGAGGCCAGTAGGTAGCACGCTACCCAGTCCTTCAAAGGCCAACAACTCCTCCACTTCGGCATCGGATAAAATGGCACATCTGTCGATCAAAGATTCCTCGAAGACTGAGTCTCCATTGAAGCCCACAGGGACGCCGAATTCATTGGTTTCTAAATACACTGCAGCTTTGAACAACTCAGACAACTCCACATTGTCTCCGTCGCGTGCATCTCCTTCAAGGACACCGCTACCTTCTCCAACAAAATCTTCAACGGCTGTTTCGCCCTTAAGAACCGCCCGAGAGACTAATAATACCAATTTTACGCGTCAATCTACAGCATCGTCACCGACAAAACCACTTTCACCCTTGAAAAGTTCGGATGTAGCTCCGCAAATGAAAGTCGCTGAGTCTTCTTCATCGAAGAACGCATCTGCGTCTATAACAAGCACCCCCAATTCCCCTGGAAAATCTAGTGTCACGCGGTTGGGACCCCGGCCAGATCGAAACCCACTGATGCATAACCAGGATCTTTCTCCAAGCGAGGTTTCTTGGGATCGTGAGCGGAAAAACTGGCAGACATACGAGTATCTGTGCCACGTTACTGAAGCCAAAGAGTGGATGGAGAAAATCTTGAAGGAGGAACTTCCACCCGTTGAGAGATTCCCTGAGTCTCTTCAGAACGGAGTGGCTCTGGCCAAACTTGTGCAGATCCTGAGACCCGATCTCATGAAATGGCCGATTTTCCAGCATAAGCGGTTGCAGTACCGTCACACTGAGAACATAACCCAGTTTTTTGACTTGCTTGATGAATTACGTGTCCCTCAGCTATTCTTGTTCGATATGACAGACCTTTACGAGAAGCGAAACTTGCCTAAAGTCATTTACTGCATCCATGCAATCAGTCATTTCATCGCCGACATCGAGTCACAAGTTTCAGCTGTAGATAATCTTGTGGGAAAGCTCGAGTTTAGCGAAGACCAAATCAACACAACCGAGAAAGGTCTTGTTGGACACTCGATGCCGAATTTCGGTGCCATGACTCGCCATCTTAGTGGCAAGCAGGAGAAGCTTGAGATCCCTCCAGAAGAACCAGCAGAGGAAATTGAAGATGTTGTCAAGGAAGCACCAGCAGTTGGTGAAGAACCAGTTAATGACCAGCCAGAAGTTGAAGATGAGGAGGATGACGTGCGAGCAGAGGACAAAGAGGAAGAAGCTGAGGAAGAGGAGGAAGAAGACGACGATTATGAGAGGGAGTATATGCGAAAGAAGCGGTCATATAGATCACAGCCGAAGCCTCGAAAATATGATGATGAGTATTATGAGTACGATGACAGGGAGATTAGTGTCAAACCCAGGCGATTCCGAGACTACTATGATGACAGCTACGATGGCGAAATGACTGACTTGACACCACCACGACTGAGACGGCAGCGACCACGGAATTACAGCTTCGGCAGTGGGAGTGAGGACGACAGCTTCGAGCCTATAAGAATCAGACCACAGCGTCGATATAAAAATAATGATCGCGATTATTATAGCGATCGCATTGATTCCTTCACAGCCTCAACTCGCGCCGTTTCTCGTGACATGTATCATAGACGTTATTCTCAGCATGATGGCCGTCACATGCGTGGTTACGATTACCGCAATCTCTCCTCAACAGCCTCATTACGGTCTCGAGTTCTAACATCTGCAGAGAGAATGCTTATGGAGCTTGAAGAACTTGAGCCCGAGATTGTCTTGTTAGAAGCGGTTTGTCGTGGTGTGCTTTTGAGGCGATCGTTGAAAGAGAATAAGAAAAATGCCGCTGCTGAACAGTGGGTGACGAATTTGCAGGCACACATCAGAGGCAACCAGTTGCGTGCATCTGTTACAGAGCGAAAGAACATTACTGAAGCTCAACTGGAGTCTCTGAAGAAGTTTCAAGGGGTCGCAAGAGCTAAGCTTATCCGCAGTAAATTCAATGCTGCAGCAAACGGCGCCGACAATCTTGTCCACTTCCAAAGCTTGGCTCGAGGAGTTCTAATGCGTCGACGATTATGCAACCTGAAAGAAGAGCTCGGTTCGAAGGAATCGCTTAAATCAATTGTCCAGCTTCAGTCTTCCTTCCGAGGCATCATGACAAGATTCAAATTGGGATGCCTTTATGATGACCTTGATCAGCATCTTCACAGTATGGTGATATTTCAAGGACAAGCCCGTGGTGCTCTGCTCCGTCGAAGCCAGGGTGATTATCGTTCAGTTTGGGAAAACAATGTTGATAAAATTGTCCTAATCCAGAGCTTCTGGAGAGCAAAGGCACAAGGCTCGAAGTATCGCACCCTTGTTTTTGGTACCAAACCAACTCTGGAAACGATCCGCCCATTTTTGCGTTTGATAGATGACAAACCGGAGGACTTTAAAATGGAGCTAGAGCTTGAAAACATATTGAAAGATATCAACAAGCAAGTCAAAGCTAACGAGAAACTTGAAACAGTCATCGAACAATTGGACATGAAGATTGCACTCCTCGTGAAAAACAACATCAGCATTGACGAGCTGCTTCTGCAACAGCAACGCCAGAATGAAAAGCTGCGAATGGAATTGAAGAAGGACAGTAATCTAGACCAAACATCAGATCATTTATCCAAGAGACACTCTGCCGAGGGATCTAAGGCGGATGTGACCTCTGGCTTGAAAGAGCAGTTCGATCCCAAGACATTACAGAAACCTAGTCGTGACCGCGTTGAACTGTATCAAGGCTTGCTTTATGTCTTGCAAACTCAGCCGCTGTATATATCCAAGTTGATGACACTAAAACCTCCGAAGTCACTAGACATTGTGGAGCTGATTCTTGCTGTTTTTGGTTGCGGTGAGTCACCTCGAGAAATGTTTTTCTTGCTGCGTCAACTTGGACGTAGTATTACACAATCTACGGTTGGTAGCTCTGAGAATACCGTGGCCTGGTGCATTGTCTCCCAGCTCAATCGGCGAAAATCCTCCAACGACATTGCTCGCAAAATTTTAGCTCCTGCCACACGCAAGCTTAAAGCTATGTCTGATCTTTTGCTAGAGTATGATCCACATTTGATTTACGAGCATCTTACCGGTGGTGGTGATTTATCGGCTGAAACAGCGATTCAGGATCCGGCTGTTCAAGCTGTTTTTGTTCAGAATCTTCATAGACTGCGAGAAATTACTATGATCATCATACAATCAGTTGCGCAGCACATCGGAGATTTACCTTACCATGTCCGGTTTATTGCGCGAGAAGTGCACCGTGAAGTTCTACGGGTTACCTCTGACCATAAGGAAGCGTCAGCAGCAGTTGGACAGGTGGTCATATCCCAGTATCTTCAGCCGGCTCTGATTAATGCTGATAGCCTCGATTTACTCGACGGAGCTGTGGGTAACAACGCAAAGAATCTCACTCTGGTTGGACGTGTACTTCATCAGATCGGATTGATGACCCCATTCACAGTGGCTGGTGGCACTGATGTTTATTTGCAGCCCTTGAATGATTTCGTTAAAAGTAGAGCTCATCAACTTAGTCAAAGCTTCCAAGCGGCCATTATCGAGGCTCCAGATCTCCAGATTCATTTCGGGCTCTCCGAATTAGATGATATCACTATGCACGAGAGACCTATTCTCAATATCGCCATGGACGATATTTTCTCTTTACACTATATGTGTTATAATAACGAAAATGTTCTGGTAACTGAGGAAGACGTTGTTCTCAAACCAATTATCGATCAGTTGGGGCCTCTTCCACGCGATGCGCGCGAAATGCTCGATCTAGCGAGGTTCAAGAATATTAAACTTGAGCTCAATCCCAAGTATGGTGCAAATGCTCTTGATGATTCTAAGTCAGGTGTATCTAGTTTGCTAGCCACCGCAAAGAGATGTCTCGGGTACGTCCTGAGAGTACAAGGTAACGAACCAAGTGTTATGTCAAGTTTAGTTGCCCCTGTCGAACTGGAAGATGAGCATAGATATAATCTACTCCTGGATACCGACAATACCCGAGAAGCTGCTGGTGATCTTGCTGAGTTGACATTCAGAGACTTAAAGGCTCTTACACTTGAGATTGTTCTCGAATTAGAATCGGCCGGTCATGTTTCAAGAGAAGATGATTATCAAGTATTAATCAATGCCATTGCTGAAGAAATTCGTAATAAGGATAAGGTTCGGCAGAGGCGCCAGACAGATCTCGATTCCAAAAAGCGCACACTAGCAAGCGTGAAAGAGAAAGGTGAGTATCTACAAAATCGCGTTGATGTATATGGCAAGCATATAAATGAAGCCATGGTCACCCTCCAAAGCGAGGCAGCTCAGCATCTTAACGCCGCCAGAGCGAAACGAAAGTTCCCGCTTTCTGTTCCAAAGCAATCTTCCCTTGATATGAACAACCCCAGATTCGGCTCGTACCGAGTGAGTGCAGATAAGCTGTATGAGAAAGGCATTCTAATTAGGCTCCGCGGCTATACAGACCGGGAGCGGAAAGACATATACTTCACCTTCAGCAGCCACGAAGTGGCACAGTTCCAGATGGACGTTACCTCTAAGAACGTGCTACTGCCTAATGGCTCCATCAAACTAACGTTGGATGAGCTTTTGAGTAAGCAGTATCAAAATGAGATGCACATTGACTTTATGACAAGCAATATCCAATTCAGCACAAACAGACTGTTACATCTCATTTTGACAAAGTTCTTGGGAACTTCGGCATAAATCATAATAAGCAAGAAAATCATCAGAGTTTGGTTAATAAATAGCAATAATTAAATAATAAATATGTTCAGATGTGCTCTTCGTAATTACGAGCAATACCGGATCGGCCTTTCTTCAGCTCAGCATAATCGCCAGTTATATCTGCGTGATCAGAGCCAAGACCTTGCCAGCTACGTTGTTGCAACTTTTGCGCTGCTGTGGAGACAGTACTTCGTATTGCCAACGCATTACTGGTAGTTTGAAGTTCGCTGTTATTCACATCTAACTCCTCAAGTTGACGCAGTGGAGTGTTTCCAAAGACGAACTTACCTGTAACCAAATCAAAGAGTGGTTCAGCTTCTTGTTGCTCAGCTTTCTTCTGGTTGCTTGCGTCCGAGTTAGCATTTTCTTCATTTTCTTCATACTCATTCAGAACTTGTTTGAAATCCAAGACCCATTTCCCTGTCCAGTCATTATTAAAAGCAAGCTCCAGTTCATACGGCGTAACTATGGGCTTCACATATTCCTCTTGATCAACAATTACTCCTCCTTGAGGACAGCCCAATACAACCCATACATCTACAACTTCAAAGTTCCCAAGCTTTGCGACATTGGGTTTTCCCACGACGAACATATAGTATTTTTTCTCTGCTGCAGTGATTGCACGTTTTGTACGGGCTAGTAATGCAGCGGTATCCCTTAGGGAAAGCGTGTTAACTAGAATTCCAATAGTTCCTGCAGCTTTGACATTCTGGACATAGAGGTATCGTTTTCTTAATAAAGGCCGAACATCTTGCTGTTCCCCCATGCCATTGATGACCTTTATGTCATTAAATATGGTTGACCAGTGAAGCATCAGCGACTCACTTGGGTCATCTGTAAGATAAAGAAGGTTGAATTTGCTCAAATCCTCCACATTTCTGGAAAGAATTCGATTCGGAAAATCAGCTTCGGTGCTGGAGTTCGGCAGATCAGGAAGTTCAGGAATAAAGTCTGCCGTCTGCGAGCTAGGCAAGGCTACAACAATATTATCTGATGCGAGTTGAAGCGCAATATCAGCATATTTAGTGTCAGGATACAAAAATGTCGGCACATCATTATCGATCTGCTGCTTTATAGCTTCAAATTTGGACTCCAAATCCTGCCGGCGGACATACACAGCGGGCATAGTTCTTGTTGGATTCAAACATGCACTCCCGAAGTGGAAAACTACGTCGCCTTTGACATGTTGTGCAGCTATTTCGTCGATACAACACGGGGAATAAGCGGTGTCTGCCAAAATAAATGCTGAAATACCGATTTTTTTTTGCAATAAAGATGCTACTTGTGCAGAATCCTGGACCAATGTGTCGGGAAACTGTAAACATGGTGCTTCGTAACCCTTTGACTTGATATAATTAGCCATCTCTTGAATGTGATATACTTTTTCGAGATCATCACGGTTCACACTGGGTTTGATCACCTTCTGTTCAACTTTTGCATACTCGGGCTCAGAGGATAGAGCAGGAGCTTTGGACATTGTTAAGATGTGCCTTATGTCACAATTAGAGTCAGCTATTCAATTGCTGCACTCTTGAATTATTTATTGAAATAACTGAATTTATAATATAAATATTTCTTTGACGGGGAAAATTGGAATAATTCATAGCGGTATCATGTCTACTCATATTGTGACAGGCGACAGAAAAAGATGGGAGAAAGGAAGCGTCTGATCACATCCTTTGTGGTAACGGTATATAGTCTTGTGTATTCTCACCGTCCCAATTTGTTCATAGCGAAGGGTAATGGAAACAATAACCAACGATCGTTGATACTTTATAAATCCCTTTGAAAGAAGTGCTAATGCGAACTCTAGTTTTAGACAATGGCTCTCATTCATTAAAAGTTGGTTGGGCTGATAGCCCAGATTGTTTTCACGTTCAGAATGCCATGATGCGATCGAGAGATCGCCGTGTGTGGCTTGCAAACACAGTTGATATGTGCAAAGACTTGACAGGCTTGCAATATCGGCGACCAATTGATAGAGGTCAATTGTATTCATGGGAATTGGAGAAGGCAATTTGGGATTGGACTTGGGACACCAAAAAGATTGTAGATTCAGTCGACGAGTTTAAGGATAGTGCTCTTCTCCTCACTGAAACGCCTGGAAGTTTGCCATCTAGCTCCACCAATCTCGACCAAATTATATTCGAAGAATATGAGTTTGCGAAATATAGGAGAACACTGCCTCAAGTGTTGGCTGCAAGTGCTCCATCAACAGAACCGAGTGAAGCGAAACTCGTGTTAGATCTGGGCTTTGGAGGTACTCACGTTGTCCCGGTGATAAATCGCATCAATGCCTTGGGTTCTGGTGTGAAAAGGTTGGGCGTTGCTGGAAAAGTACTCACAAATTACTTGAAGGAAACCGTGAGCTATCGGTATTATAATATGATGGAGGAAACGGCCATTCTGGGCCATATCAAAGAAAAAGTCTGCTTCACTTCCATGAATTTTGCAAATGATCTGGAATGTTGGCATGAGAGCCATATGAGCAAGAAATATTCAGACTTCGCTATAGCATATGCATTGCCAAGCACTCATGAAGATCCCTATGGGCGCGTAATAGAACCATTGGATGCCGCCCTGCAGGCACAGAAGTCGGGGGAGGGGCAAGTTCTTGTTTTAGAAAATGAACGCTTTTCCATCCCTGAAGCACTGTTTGACCCACATGGACATATAGGACTTGATCAAGCCGGTGTTGCCGAGCTCGTGGCTCAGAGCATCAATGCCTCGCCAGTAGAATATCAACCCTTGTTGTGGTCGAACGTCGTTGTTTGTGGAGGCACAGCAAACTTGCCTAACTTTACGGACAGACTTACCATGGAGCTTCGAAAATGGGCACCGTCAGATGTTCAGCTCAACGTACAGACAATAGAAAGCGGCAAAAACGAAGATGCCGCGTGGACGGGCGGAAAAAGTTTGGCGAACGATGAATCTCTGAATTCTGAAGACTTATTTATATCTCGAGAAGAATATCTCGAACAGGGCCCAGCACATGTGGCGCGAAAGTTTGCATCAGCTATTAGATGGAAACCTCCCTTGCAATGAACACTGCTTTGTACTCACATAATTTTCTATCTAATTTAAATTAATTACATTTAATTCATCATGTGGCTTCCTGTATTCGTATCTATATACATTTTTGATTTTCATTTGGCACATGCATAAGATTACGTTGAGACAATAAAATAGGGCAAGATTAATCGGGTCACATTCGTGATTCGCCCTCTGACGCATACGACTGTTTACAAGAAGAGAAGTCGCTGAACGATCTAAACACAGAGACTGAATTTTCAATGGAATCGGAAGTATTCCATACGAAACATGTCAATTTGCATTCAGGAACACAAACGATTGTTCTTCAAAATGAAAATGGTCCCTGTGCGTTAGTTGCAATTGCGAATGTATTAGCGTTAGAAGACTCACCAATAGCTGCGTTTCTAAGCTCACATAATGAAATGGTAGAGGAAGCAGCGTTAAAGCAACAAATTGGTGAAACAGCATCTCAATTGAATGCTGATGACGAAAATTTAAGTGCCCTTTTCGAATTTATGCCGAAACTATCTAAAGGACTTGATGTAAATCCCAAGTTCGATGGCACATTCGCCGACAGTCCAGAACTTAAATTATTTGCTGCTTTCAATATCCAACTGGTCCATACTTGGGTCCTTGGTGAACAAGAGCGTGCAGAGCTCGGGTTAAGAGATGATAAACTGTCTCGACTCTCTTATGAAGAGATGTGTGCTTTACAATTTAGTGACGATCCCAGTCCTGAACTGGGCATATTTTTGGAAAACTACCCATCGCAAATGACTCTTTCCGGTGTAAAAGAGTTGAAATCAAATTTAGAAGAGGACAAGCCTGTGGTTATGTTCTGGAATAATCATTTCAGCACAATTATCAAACACAAGAACCACCTATTTTCACTTGTAACTGATCTAGGCTTTCAAAATAAACGAGAAATTGTTTGGGAGGAAATTGATTATCACGGTGCAGGTAACTTCGTCAATGGACAATTCCGACCCTCGGATGAACAAGAAAAGGCCGATGCAGCTCTGGCCCAACGTCTTGCTGATGAAGAGGAGTCTTCATATCAGGGAGCACGTCAACAAAGTAATGTCCTCTCAAATGATCGTTCGTCATCAAAGCATCATTCTCCATCATCTGCGATAAAACGAGCCAATATGCCCAATGGAACCGCGAGAAGATATTCGGCAAGAACAAGCGAAACAAGCAGTGCCGATGAAACTACATCCAAAAATATAAAACAGAACAATTCTACAGTATCAAAGAAAGATACGCACCAAAAGAAGAAGAGCGATAAGGGGAAAAAATGCATTATATCATGAGTTAAATTATTTACATTCTTTTACGACCACGATTAGACTGGATGAAAATGCTAGGTTGTCCCTTGTTAAATTTTCGCGGTGGGGGCCTTTTGGGGGGTACATGCTTGCACACAGCCTCCACAGTAATGTCCTCCACTGAAGTATTTTCATTATAATCATCGCGCTCTATAACGTCTTTAGCAGCATCAAGTGCAGCTTCCTCCATTATCTCAGTGGGCTCTGTAGAACACACTTGTTTTTTAGGAGGTGACTCTGTTGCGCTGACCTCATCATCTTTATCGTCGAGTGTACTTGGTGAAGAATGTTTGCTAGTGCGCTGACGCTTGCCAGCTGGTGTAGCTACTTTGTCGAATTGTTGCACGGCTGTCATAATATTAGACGTATGTGCTTCGACTAGATGACCTCTTGACGAGGCATCAGCAATTAGTCGTTCCCAAACAGGATTTACGATCAACGAGTCGACATGTCCCAAGACCCAAAGTGACGCCTTAGCGCGCGTCAAGGCTACATTCATTCGTCGTACATCGCCCAAGAAACCAACATGGTTTACTCTTGCATCAGCGGCTCGAACACACGACATGATGATTATGTCTTTCTCTTGACCTTGAAACCCATCGATGGAATTAAAGTCAACAAAAGACGTGACATCTGCTCCTAATGATTGCACGAATATATGTTCCATTAGCCTCACTTGCTCTTTATATGGTGAAATGACACCAATGCTGGTCACATCAGGATACTTCCTATGAATATGCTTAACAAGACCCAAGGCTGCAGAGGCTTCAGCTTGATTTCGCAAACTATGTCCATTGTAGCGTTCATGAGTACCTTTAACATTGAAAAATGTGTACGGTCCCAGAGCCCGAAATTCATGATGCCACGGCCTATCCAGCTGGCTAGAGAGGCCTGGACCATCCAAAAGTTTTCTTGAATAGAATTCTGCCGACGGAAATTGCGAAATTTCCGGGTGCATTCGAAATTGCGTGTCCAGCATGCTGACTGCACCCGGAACGTCCTTGTATTGATTATACATACGAACAAATAAACTTTGCTCATAGCGTAATATGCTAGCCTCCTTTGAGAGAACAGTAGGAGGCAACTGATTCGGATCACCTACAAGAATACACTTCTTCGCTCCATATTTGAGCGGAATCAAAGCTGACAATTCAATAGATTGCGCAGCCTCATCAATTATTACAGTTTCAAATGTAATTCCAAGACTTGTGAGCAATGGTTGAGCTGATCCTGAAAGTGTAGAACAGATTACTTGCGCCTTAGAAACAATATCATTCTGCTGTTGCTTGTAATTAGCGTCCCTTTGCTTGCGAGCCTTTTCCAAACTCTCCCTCTGCGCATCAAGTGCATAGCTCTTATCACGCAGTTGGGTATTCAGAGATCGCAGCTTATCAGAAAGAATTTTAACATCTTGCTCAGATAGTCTCTCACTGCCTGTGATATCTTTTAATTTTTCTCGTACTTCATTACGTTCCATCGTCAAAGCGGTGTGCTCGCGCCTCAATTGAGAGTCAGATATCTCGGCATTGTTGTCCAAATCCTTCCCAATTATCTCCTCCAAAGTGACATCACGTACTTGCTCATTTACCACTTCGCGACGTCCCATTCTCAGGATATTCAACTTGTGACGAGCTCCGTAACTGTCAATAACACCACCTTTTAGTCGAAGAACTATCTCGTCTACTGCAGCGTTTGATGGAGCACAAATCAAAATCTTCTTATCAGTATCTAGCTTGTCTCCAGTTGCGTGAACATTCATTGCGCTGTTCGTGAAAAGTGCTCCGATGATACCTAGAATGGTTTTGGTTTTACCTGTTCCTGGAGGACCCTGAATCAAACTGAAGCCCTGATTCACGACTGCTCTCGACACAGCAGTAGCCTGGGATTTATTAAGTCCAAGGTTCATTTGCATGCGACTGATTCGTTCTGATGAATCATTTCCAATAGTGGGTGTCGCTTGAAGAATGTGTTTCAATAAGCTATAATGCGATAACGCGGTCAAAGCTGTGAATTCACGCTCTACAGTCGTAAAGACACCAATAGACACACCATTTACAGTGGATCCATTGTATAGCTTATTCAAAACACCCAATTCCACATTTAGTCTGATCTGGAAATCGACATGTTGCTTCTTAGGATTTCTCGAACTCTTGATAGTTCCCTCTTTGACACGTGCCAAAAAGTGAGGTATGTTCTGTGATGGTCTGACAACCTCATTCGCTGTGGCTTCGTCATATCCCAAAAGCAAAAAGGCACCTTCAGAGATTCCGGAATTTGCAAAAGAAGCTTTAGTAGCCGAAACATAAACATCAGTAAACCCATCTACTTTTACTCGCTTTCCAAAGATTAGTTGAAAGAGTGAAGGTGTGTATTTCTCTGCTTCTTCTTTCGACTTTTGAATCCCTTCCCAGGCTTCAAGGTAAAGCAAAGGAGACATAACTTCTTGATATTGCTCAACAGTGTCAAACTTGTCAGGGATACTTCCTTTTGCTGTTACAGGAGCAGATGCACTGAAATAGTCCCAGCTTAGAAGAATGCGATGCAGTTCCGTTGGTTGGGCATTCAAACGTGCTTTCATTGCTCTTGCTTCGCGAACTTTTTGTTCTTCTTGTAACTGTTTACTCTGACCTATTTTCCCTAGCGTTGGCAAAATGGTGGGACCTGACGGTTTATTACCAAGACTGGCTGCATAGGCTTGCTTCAGTTTAAGATGTGCTTCTTCACGCTTTTTATCTGCACCCAAAGCTCCAAGCGCTCCTTCCTCTTCTTCTTCTTCTTCTTCTTCATCTTCATCAGATTCATTAGCTTGATTAACGGCCTTGGGATTGTTGAATCCAGGAGGTCTTTCTGGGTGAATTGTCCCAATCGTGCCGCGCGTAAGTGGCCTCTTTATGGCTGTGCTAGAGGTCTCATGCAACTGCGCTCTAATTTGGCTGAGTGCTGAGGCATGCGGTGCAGCGTTCGGTATAACTTGGTTGTTCACAATCTTTCGAGGTGGAATTACAAGTTTGCTACCAGTTGAAGTTTTGAAAAAGTCACCAATTGATTTCTGCTGTGACTGAGAATGTGATGATAATGGCCTTGTTGTGAATGATCTTTCTTCAGCGCTTCCGACAGAAGATGCTCTCTCCGTTTGTTTTGCAGTGACCTCCAATTCGTTGTTTTTAAGAACGATGCCAGTGATCTGCTGTTCAACTACTTGACTAGCCTCATCGTCAGTCAGTCCAACTTTTACTAATAACACCTTAAGCTGCTCTTTTGTAAGCTTGCTTCGTGTCCTTCTGGTAGCCAGACGTTCTAGCAATGACAATAGAGAATCTGGTGCAGGGACTTCAAATGATGACATCAGATCTAAAATATCTATAATAATGTCAAACGCCATGGCCAGCAGATCGGGAATAGCCAGTTGAAGCAAGGCACTCATATTTGTGACTGAGGATATTACAGGTGCTGCTAACAGGGATCCCCAATTTTGTTTTGGTAACTTCGACTCTGTCAGATCGGCCTCTATGAGACGGAATTTTGTCAGAAGTCCTTTACTAAATTCCAGAATATTAATCAAAATGGGCTTCAGGTAATTGGAGTTATATCGACCAGCCCAATCCTTGATCTGACGAATGACATTGGTGATCATCTCCCAACTTCTTGTCCAAAAAATGTGAAGCATGAGGGTGATATTCTGATTTGCAATGGTATCGATGCCATCATTGACATCGTACACAGCATCTAAAACTCTCAACAGCAGCCGAATGAGACCTGGCATCGCAGCGAGCCAAGTTGCATTTGCTCCTGCAGATGATTCCAAAATAGAATTAAGAGCACCGAGTAGCAATTCGGACTCCTCCTTAACAAGCTTATTTATTGCACTTTCGAAACTGTCTTCACCCAGAGCTAAACGAACAAATTCGTGGGCCGCCAAACTCAACTTCCTATTACCAGAGATCGAAAGAATAAGAGTGTTCCTTAGAATTCGTTTGTCCAATATAACAGGAGTAAGGTTTTCTGGCTCACCGACGTCACAGATTTGTTCCAAAAGGAGACCTAAGACTTCCTCTGAAGTCGATGATTTAGTGACATCCTTATTTGGTTCGCCGCTATGGGCGCTTGCTTGAAGATCCCGTGCGGCGACTAGTTTCGTGGGTACTTGCCACTTTAGACCAATCTTGCGAGACCCTTCGAGTAATCCACGCACTATACCGGGCATATGCTTTTGAGCTAGAATGCGAGTTCCAAATAATGGGTCACGCACTATTTTTAACCACAAAGGAGACCACATTTCCTCATATTCTTGCTGAAACTTCCACAAATGATAAACAGGCTCTGACGGGAATCTGTCGTAGACTTCAAACATCCGATTGACATTATCCATGAGGACCAAGCTAAATAAACCGCCTGGACAAATACTCACAGCTTTAAATGATGCTAGTGCCGCATTTTGATAGTTAGTGGTGGTCTTAAATGCACTTGTCTGTAGATTTAACAAAAACGAAGTATGTTCTTTGACTCGCTCAGGCGCTGGCTTCAAAGTGAGGTAGAGTTTGAACCATTCCACAACGACTTGAGCATCAAGATCTCGATATGTCGCTGATGTAGTTTCCTCATTCAGTTGTTTTGGCAACGGTGCGTGATATTGAAGTTCTGTAGTCTTCTTCGTCACATAGTCTAAAACAGTTTCAAGATGTTCCAGGGAGAGCGTTACACAACTTTGTGAGCTTATCTTTGCCTTGAAGAGAAGATATACAAGATAGTTCGCGCCAAACTTCGGAATTCCGCCAGCAGAAGTCATCTCTTCGTAGCAAATATCTGCTATTGAGGTCCCAATTGCAGGTTCCGAGCTCAACGCGCGGAATATGGAGGCAACGGTAAACCAAGCAGGGTCTGCCAGTTCAGTTGCATGCGAGTTTCGCCGGATACCTTTGACTAATGCGTTCTTGAATAGTCTTGGAGCTGATTTCCAAGCCTCAATATAATCCTTAGCATCGGTGCCAATGATGGTTCGCAATGTGACCTTACGCAAGTTGTGAAGCGCAACAAACTTAAATACCAGAAATCCCGGGTTTGCATCAAATTTGGCAGCCTCCTGCGGGTCACCGCTCTTTAAAGGACCAGCCTCTGAAAAGCGTTCATTGATAAACTTCGACGATGCCAGACATGAAGATGACCACAATGCTTCTGATAGTGCCGTAAAAGAGTACTCATCTTCATCCAAAGCTTGTGAGAGCCTTGCCTTGTCACTGCGCTCCATGTTTTTGTAGAAAGCCTCAACTATTTCACAAGGCACTTTACTGTTCTCCACCAACGATTCCATCAGCTCTGGGCTCGAAATTTGGTACTTGATAGCACATTTATAGCAATTGCTGAGCATACCTGTGAGCTTCTCTTTATACAGCTCTTGATAATGCCGGGTTGCAGAGCTCTCTTCGAAAGAGAGGATGGTTAATGAGGAGACCGCACGCTTTCGAGTCTCCTCATCTGCACAGAACCAATGCTTCTTAGAAGAAACGAAAATGTCTGAACAAAAATAAGCAACGCAAGAAATGACATATTTTTTCCAGCTGTCCGCAGACTTGGTTTGGCACCAGTCTGAATGTATCTTAGTTAGGTCTGCATCCCATTTGGCCATCGCCGCCGCATTTTGACCAGATTCGTCCATTCCGAAAAAATAAATAAATAAATAAACTCGAAATGGGTCTCAAAATGCGAGACTAATCAAAAGCGATTTTCGTATATCAGGTAGGATGCCGCGAAATATAGTATATAAATTTATAGGTGGGTTTTTTATGCACGCGAAATATAAGTCATGATTAGGCCAGAGGGTTTAACCAACTGCCTGTATGAACGAACGCGTTAAAACATCCATGTCCTAATTAAATACCGTAGTCTACTGGAAAAGTATTTCAGATGTGCTGATGTATTTCCCATGGAACGGGAACAAATGTCACCACTACAGGTAGTACCTTATTACAGTTGTAGTTGATGTGAAGAGAGAGAGTGTGTGAGACAGGGAGCTACTGGCATCTCAATGATAAGAAATTGATGAGTGGGGATTAGCCCAATCTATTTACATGTGTTTTCAATTAAATATTAATGGCGTCATCGAGCGTCATCGATAAGACGAAATCTTATGTGACCTTTCAGTATGATGGTGGATTTTTGTCATAGTGACGTGGGCATTATTTACAATTTTGACTGGAGAGGTCTAAAGACAAAGGTTAGCGAACTGTTCACATTCAGAAAAAAAAGAGAATTAATATAGACACAAAGTTTCCGACGATTACTTACTGTTCAAGAGGGGTGAATCGGAGGTAGGGCTTGACTGTGCGGAACTTGGGGAA
This sequence comes from Starmerella cellae, assembly GCA_030579775.1. Taxonomy (NCBI): domain Eukaryota; kingdom Fungi; phylum Ascomycota; class Dipodascomycetes; order Dipodascales; family Trichomonascaceae; genus Starmerella; species Starmerella cellae. The sequence continues at coordinate 193,222 of JAKTRQ010000010.1, forward strand.
AAGCTTCTTAGCCTCCTCGTCACTGACGCTAGGAGCAACGATCACATCGTCACCAGGAGTCCAGTTGATAGGGGTGGTGACACGGTTCTTGTCGCCGATCTGCAAAGAGTCAACAACACGGAGGACTTCAGCAGTGTTACGGCCAGTAGAGGCGGGGTAGGAAAGGATAAGACGAATGGTCTTCTTGGGGTCGATGATGAAGACAGAGCGGATGGTCAAGGCAAGACCCTTAGAGTCAACGTTGGTGGCATCCTGGTGGTCAATCATATCGTAGGCAAGAGCAACCTTACGCTCGGGGTCAGCAACAATGGGGAAGGTGAGGTGGCTGTTGTTGACCTCATCGATGTCCTTGATCCAGGCCTTGTGAGAAGTGGTGTCGTTGGCACTCAAACCAACAAGCTTGACATTGCGCTTGGTGAATTCGGGCTCGAGCTTGGCGAAAGCACCCAACTCGGTGGTGCAAACAGGGGTGAAATCGTCGGGGTGAGAGAAAAGAATTCCCCAGGAGTCACCGAGGTACTCGTGGAAGCTGATGGGACCGTTAGAGGTGTCCGCCTGGAAATCAGGGGCCTTGGAACCGAGACGAAGAGTTTGCTGAGACATTATATTTATTGATAATTAGTTTTTGACGAACTGAAAATTCGCGATGGGAAGAACGTCGATGTATATATACTATTTACTCCAATCGAATCATTGGCCGCTGGCGCCATCTCACGAGATCAAACGCAATCTGGAGTAAGAAACCAAACCCCATCCGTGGAGCGAAGTGAAATATTAGGGGCCCGCGGACGAACGATGAAAAAAACAATGTTAACCCATCATGATTTGATGAAAAAATTTATCAAAAGGTTGACGGTGATGCAAATAAAATCAGATATTCGAGTCTGCTCGATATTGTATGTATATTGTACGTACAAGCTGCCGCATCGTACTTATTTTTCAGTGCCTCACATGTAGACGTTTCAGGCTTGCATTTTCTCGAATAGCGTCGATGCGGGGCGAGTGCTTTTTCCGTTTGATTAGGGAAAGGACAGACCCCATGGCTGAGTTGTGCTTATAAATTGTTATATAGACAGGTGGTCATTTTCCATAAGGCCTAATCCTAATCAGCTGTTGCGTGCATGCAAGAGTGCTCAAAATGATCTCATATGTCTCTGAGGTTGAGGGCCGTTCCACCCTGTTCCCATTTCCTCACTTCTCCCGTGAATGGCGTGTGTGTGTGTGCGAGGAGGGGAGGTGTACCGTCCAAACGCTGAATACGACATATGCACAAGCCCAGCCATATGCGCCCATATGGGCGCCATATGCCATATGACGATCATGGATGATGCATGTAATGTTATTACTCTGTAGGTTAGATAGTCATCTAGGCAGCAACCACTGACTAAGCACACTATCACAATCCACTTGCCCGCCTTTGTTCCAACAGTAGCAGACGATCGTCGCGGGAATCACGAACTCGTGCCTGATTTGATAAGATTGGGACAACACATTGCAACATCTGTACCAGCCCAAACAACGCATAACGGAAAATGGTTTCAGTGCGTAGCTCGAAATACCGTCACGTCTACGGTGATCCCACTCGTAAGGACAAATGCTTCGATAACATTCGCTTGACGAAAAACGCGTTCGATGCGAATCTTGCCAAATCAAACGGCAAGTTTGTCTCCCTGAATTGGGATGCCTCCGGCGGCGGCTCTTTCGCTGTGCTGCCCATCTCCGAGCTCGGGAAACTCCCGGATCGGTTCCCACTTTTCGATGGACATAAGGGCCCTGTTTTGGACACGGATTGGAACCCGTTTGACGAGACAATGGTAGTTTCTGCCAGTGATGATGGCACCATTGGCGTCTGGCGTGTGCCTGAAGACTTCAGTGTGCACGTCGATTACGGAGCGCTTGATGACTGCAAAGACATTGAGCCCGTGAAATTCTTGGAAGGACACGGCAAAAAGGTCGGTCACGTTCAATTCAACCCTGTAGCGAAGGACATTCTTGCATCTGCCTCGCTTGATAACACGGTGAAAGTGTGGAATCTCGAAACCGGCGAGGTGTTGTTCAACCTGAAACACCCGTCCTTCGTCACGAGCTTTGCCTGGAACTACGATGGCACGAAGATTGCCACGGTTGCGAAGGACAAGAAACTGCGTATTTGGGACGCACGAGCTGAGAAGCTCATCAGCGAGGGCAAAGGCCACGCTGGTGCGAAGGGAAGCCGTGTTGTATGGCTTGGTGACAATGATCGTGTGCTCACGACGGGCTTTTCGCTTGTGAGCGATCGAGAAATGGCTGTTTGGGATACAAACGACGTTGAGAAGGGTCCCATTGGCGGTTTCCGTGGCCTCGATCCGAGCAGCGGTATCGTCATTCCTCACTACGACCCCATGACTTCTATGGTCTATCTTGGAGGCCGTGGCGACGGCAAGATCGTATATTACGAGTATGCTGATGACAATCTCTACGATCTATTCGCATACAACTCGACGTCGCCACAGCGAGGTCTCGGCTGGATCCCCAATTTGCGACTGGATCCGCGAAACCATGAAGTTGCTCGCGTTTACAAAGTTCATGAGACGCTTGTCGAGCCAATCTCCTTCAAGGTTCCTTTGAAGAACGAGGGTTTCTTGGACAACGTCTATGGTTTTGTCGAAGTTGACGAGCCTGCGCTCACTGCTGACGAGTGGAGATCTGGTAAGACCGCCCGTCCTTTGGTTCGCAACTGGAAGGACATCTACGATGGAAAGTCCACTGAGGCGTTTGAAGCACCAGTGGCTGAAAGAAAGGCTTCCTCACCACCAGATCCCACAACCCAGAGTGCGAACTCGTCTCCTCGCAAGTCTGCTTCAGGCGGTTCTCAGAGATCTGTCAAGGAGGACAGCAAGCCAGAGTCCGCTGGCTCTCCGAAGGTATCTGGGAGCAGCAGCAGCAGTGCATCTCCTGCACCGAAACAAGACATCTCAGATTCTTCGCGTGATAATAAAGCATCTGCGTCTTCTTCATCAGAGGAAAAGATTGCAGCCCTCAGGAAAGCCGAGAAGCAAGACTCGTATGATGTTCTGCAGAGCAAGGAGGTCAAGTCGTTCTTGGCTAAGAACAGCGAATCATCGGACGAACCCGAGGAAAAGGACACCGAGGACTCTGCATGGGGTGATGAAAAGGTTTCCGCAAGAGACGTGAAGTCTAAGCAAACTGAGGCGAAAAAACAACAGGCTGAGACCAAGAAGGACGAACCTAAGAAGGTGGAGCCCAAGAAGGAACCTAAAAAGGAGGAGCCTAAGAAGGAGGAGCCTAAGAAGGAGGAGCCCAAGAAGGAGCAGCCCAAGAAGGAAGAACCCAAGAAGGAAGAGCCCAAAAAGAATGAATCTGCAAAGCCTGAGCTGGCTAAGGAGGAAAAATCCAAGGACACTAGCTCAAAGGCCAAGGCCGGTGATGCGTCCACGAAAACTGACATTAAGAAAGAGGAATCAAAGGCTGAGTCTGCTCCCAGAAAGGTTGCTGAACCTGCCGTCAGTGGTACCGCTTCGACTCATGTTGATAATGCCAAGCTCAACTTGATTCTGGAGAAACTTGATGATCTGAGCGCACGTTTGTCGAAGCTCGAGGCAAAATCGCCCTAAACACTCTTGTTTTATTCTAGATTATTACATTTCGAGGAAAGGCCACGAAAAAATAAAGAGACCTTGCTCATTAATCTATAAGGTTCATTCAGTTGTAAATTATGTTTTGTAACATTTTTCATTAATTCATAGCTGTGTCATTGTCATAATCGCTAAAAGCGCAAGATCATTTCTTTTCTTCCTCTCTTCGGAACATAAGCGTTTTTCAAAATTTCCTCGCGCTCTTTTTCTTCGTCCACCCAAGCTTTCGTCTCGACTTTGGGTGGTGGTGGTGCTGAAGAATTGCTTGGCAATGATGGGAGCTGAGTCGTGTCGATTCCGGCCGAGCCCTCGCCACCAATATCTGCATGCGGAAGAAGTGCTTCCGCCACTTCCAATTGAAATTGTCGCTCGATAGAGGCCTGAGCTTTCCTGCGGTCCTCCAGATCTTGAACCTGCATCTGGCGTTTCCGTCGCTTTCTCTCGGCCAATTTGGGTCCAAACTTCTCCAGCACCGACGGCTCTAATAGTCCTGTCCAATCACATTCAATGAAAGACACTGGCGTTTGCTCGGGAAGATGTGATAAATACTTAAGACGCTTGTCTCTTAGTCGGTCGTAAATTGTGTGTTGAATATTCTCAACTTTTACTACAAGTGAAGATGGGAATGATCCGTAGTCGCCATATGCACTTTTAAGGATCGACACATCCAGCGTGTCGAGTGTGTAAACGGTAGAGCTTTCGAATGCAGTTTGATAAAAATAGACAGTTTCATCCGATTGAGGCGGCTTCTCTGGTTTGGGTTTTGTCTGCTTAGGCTGCGAAAGACGACTATTTTGGAGTGTCGATGAGGATGATGGCGCTGTTGCTGCTGTTGATGTTGATGGTGATGATGTATTCTTAGTGTCTACATCTGGTCCCCTGGCATACTGTGCATTGAGCATCTGAAGATATCTCTTAATCTCCGTAATGCCGTCATTGTAGCCCTCATCTGAGCCATATTCTTGTATGCTTTTCTTCGAAGCACCTATCAAATATTTCAGTTCTCTCGAGAGCTCCTCTTTTGCATAATTGAGATCACACTGTGTTACTCTTGTCCAGTAAACAAAATCAGGTGCAGGAAACTTCTTAAATCGACCTCCTTTTGGGTTTTCAACATCAACAGGAAGGGCCAAAGCAGAAGATGCCGGTCTAGACATAAGCGTCAGAATGGCTTCGTCTCCATCCTTCGGAAGAAAGGCTGGATCTGCATGCATGAAAGACACGGGCATTGCACGAATCGGATTCGGATTCACGGTCTCTCCACAAATAGGGCACATGTTTGGTGATTCACTGTACTGTCGATGCTGGATCATGCAATGAATGCACATAATATGGCCACAACCGAGCATTCGGGGAACCTCCGCCACATTCAGACAGATTGGACACTCCTTTGCTGGCGAAACGACACGCCACAGAAAATGCGATGGGATGGGTGAATCCACATTGATGTTGTAAGGAGTAAGCGACGATTCCGGTCTCAAAATAAACCGGCAGGTCATGTTTGTATGTTCTGCTGCTGTCAGCGGATTGAGTGGTTCTAAATTCACCTTCGAATTTGAGGATGGTTTCTTTTTTGATTTCGGTTTCTTCGAAGTAGCACTGACATTATGTCTTCCTTCGTTATGAGAGTGGATTCCGTTCGGCTTTGGTCTGGCTTCATGATTATTGCGAGGCCCAAAATGATTGTTGGTTTTGTTGCCGATATTATCGTCCCCTTCATCAGTATCAGCTACGATCTTAGACAGCGTCTTACTATTGACTCGAGGCATTCTACGTCTCGATCTTGGATTCTGCGAAGCATCAATTGACAAATTGTCCATTTGGGATATATCAATTTTGTTGTGAGACTTCGTCATTGTGCAGGTTGTGCGGGAAGCCGCGTTTAAGGGGGACTGCCGTGGAGTCGTATTATGAAAAACGTGCTTAACACAGACAGTCTGCTAATATCAATGTATGTAGTAGATTAACGAGGGCAGTGTGACTGTTAAAGGGTTAGGTCGTTCTGATTTAATGTCTCGAGCGTTTTGAATGAATCAGCCCAAATCAACTCAACCGCCTTTGATCTACACGTGCTGCGGGAAAACATTTTCGAAACAAACAGGTCGAGATTGTAAGTACAGAGACAATAATTGACCTGGGGCCACTCATTCTCACGATTTGTTTTGTTTCCAGATTTTTTCCTATTTATACATATTCTATTGTCCTTGATCGGGATCAATCGGATGTTAAAATAGCGTGGCCGTGTCCTTCAAATGAATTCAACTCAAGAAAACCGGCCAATTATTAACGTAGATGAGATATATGAAATATTTTCTCAAACCGTAGGCAGCGTAAAGGGCGCTTCAGGTTTACTTTTGTGGTCTTGGGTCACGTATTCACACCTTTCTTTCGATGCCACTGCACAGGCCCCGATCACCTATTTGTCGGTTTTTTGGCTGCTAGTTGTGACATTTGTGCGTGCGTTGATATGGCTAAATGGCCACCAAGTCAATGGTTGGGGACCATATCGCCTGGATCCAAAAAATGACACCATTTTGATCACTGGCGGATCAAGTGGGTTGGGCCTAGCTTTGATGGCTATCTTCAGCTCCAATGGTTTTTCAACTGTCAACTTAGACATGAGCCCACCAGCAATTGATCTTTCGAAGTCAATATACGTGAAATGCGATATCAGTGACTACAAAGCCGTGAAAAAGGCCGTAAAGCAGCTGCCTATAATACCATCAGTCCTAGTGAACTCAGCAGGTACTGTAACAAACTCAATAGGCCCATTTGAGGAATTGAAAAAAAAAGATATAATAAATTTGATCCAGACCAACTATATGGGCGCCATATGGATAACGCAGACTATGCTGCGATTGAACCCACACTTGAAGATGATCGTTGGCATCAGCTCAAGCACTGCACTAGCAAGCCCTGCGTTTGCGGGCATTTATGCATCATCGAAAGCAGCCGTCAAATCTTTCTACGAATCCCTGAGACACGAGCTTCACATAACCAGGACAAATAAACCACGGGTTCTGTGCATAGTTCCTGGACAGCTGGACACGGCAATGTTTGCGAATGTGAAGACTCCAAGCCAGTTCTGGGCACCTGTTGTCAGCACAATAACCATTGCCACTAAAATATATGATGCCATTCTCTCTGGACGACAAGGTGAAATGACGACACCCACATATGCATCGTTGTTGCCGTATATTCTGCTTTTGCCTCAAAGTATCGTCGACCTGTGCCGGCTAATAATTGGTGTCGACGTTGCTGCTCGTCCCACGCGGAAACAAAATGTACAGCACGAAGAATTGCACATAAACTTTACTAATGATAAACATAAATAAAAAATAGACTAGTCATGCTAATAAAAGACGTCATATTAAATAGGAACACATTACTTCTCCTGCTCGAAATAGGCGATGATTGGGGCCAATTCCTCTTCATGCACAATTGCGCGGCTGTCAATGACCACTGGTAATCTCAGCTCCATAGTTGTGTTTTTAACGACGCCTGATGGACTCTTCTTGGTCAATGTTGCCTTAAACAGCTCGCTGTGTTTCGGGTACTCAGATGCAATCCACACCTGTTGCCCTTTCTTGAAACCTGTGTAGAACGCCTTACGCTCGTACGTGCGCTGCCACAGCCACGCACCCCACGTGAGGCTGAAATAAAGCAAACAGAGCGCTCCTATGATGTATCGCGAGTCTTTAAATGACACCGTTTTCTCCAAGTAGTAAACGTATAAAGCCACTGCCACAGCACTATAGCTAATACCGAGGCGAATAAACTCGGCCTTGTAGCTCTGCTCGAAACCGGCCTTGGCCATCATGTTCTCCAAGGTTTCATCAATATGGTCCTTCTGCTGCTTTCCATTATAGAGGCTCAGCTTCATTTTTGTATGTATTTGCGCCTGACTGATGTTGAGTGATTAAAGCCTTTGTCGATTCTATATTTATCCAGACTTTCGAGAAACACAACTCCCTGAAAGGCTGTGAATTTCGGTCTTATCTAGAGGTGTTTAGAATATGCGTGTCTGCGCGTATGTGGAGTACGTACGAGAGAGATTACGTGGTATACTGTAACCTTGTATTCAGTGCGCTATAATATATGTCGTCTACCTTTTCGTGAGTACCCAAGGGCCAGGGTACAGCGGAGCCCATTTTTGCCAGGGCTGTAGAATGGCTGTATGGTGGTTCTCTCCCATATACGGAAACGCTCTCTGTCTCATATATTAAAAAAGCTCACAACCCTAAATCAGCATCGCGAGCCTGCTGCATATTTCTAAACAGCAGCTGTAAACAAAGCAGAGATGCCGATAGGACCACGTCCGGAGCCACCACCGGTACCTAGGAAGGAAAAGAGATGGCAGTCGGACTCGGCTGGATTATTGCAAAGCCGTGCAGCTCCAGTTTTACCGCCGAAAATCCCCCATTATTCACCGATCCCCGCCATAGATGCATCTCCGGACGTCGTACCCAATCCATCGGCAACTTCTAGTCCTATGGCATACATGACACCGGTCACAAAGACCCGACTGAAAGGTCCACGTCCATTAGGACCTCAATCGTTGTCGCCAGCATCATCTATTCGTAATCCGGGCCTACCATATCCGGTTGAACCTTCATCCCAAAGCATGGCTACTGGTACTTCTGGAGGTGAAATACCACAGATTTCGCCAGTCACGTCGCCAATGCCAAATAATTTTATGTTATCAGGACATGAATTGGGAGTTCAACCTCCATTAGCTGTGAATCAGCCACTAGCTATGCCCGAACCGGATCTGATTAATAGTCCGACATGGTCGACGTCTCCAACAAACAAGGATAATGTGCATTCCCCTTACTATGCTGCTTCACCGCATTCGCCTTCGACACACCTACGGTCACCATACTCACCATCTCCGTATTCTTCGCCATATTCGCCGACCCGATTAAGGGGATCAATAGGTACGATCTCCACACTAGCATCTCAGGAACTGGCAAATTCACCACCATCCCGGCTACCATACCAACAGGTTCCATCACTCGTGCCTCCTCCCGCTGTTGGACAAGAAAAGCGACCCACTAAGTCGATTTTTCAGTGGGGGATTCCTGCTGAGCTGCTACCTCCGATGCCAGTACCTGTGGGGTCAATGAGCGGGCTCGAGCTAGGATCAGCTGGTCAGTTTACAATGAACCTTGATCTGCCGGAGATTCCGCCCATGGAGCCAATGCGGCCTAAATTCTCTGTTGAACAGATCACTGTCACTGATCTTCAACGACCGGATGACATATGGGCGCTTTCCTGTCTTGCCAAATGGATTTACGAGCTAGTTATGTCTTTTGATGCTGAGTTCGCCGTTTCTGATGTTCACCAGCTGTTCACGAGGTTGTTCATGTTCCGCATGAAGGACCTTTCTTGGAAGACATCTGAGACTTTGGCCTCTGTAGCCGTTAGCTCTCTGAAGTCGCAGAACTTCATTGCCGATAATCGAGAAGAGCTTCTGATTTCTACATCAGGGCCCCAAATTTCAGGAGTTTTGACAGAACTATCTGGTAATCAAGGGTGCTATTCATTGACCTCACATGAACAAATGCAGAATTCTTCATGCTACTCTAGTCGGTGTATACAAAGAGGCCACCAACATGCTAATTTAGCCGAAAGTGTCACCACAGCAGCGACTATTGCAGGAAGTGCGGACTATGCTTCAAGTCTTCGGCATAGTAAGGGTGCTGGACATGGCGACTTATTGAATGTGCCGCCTACCATTGGAGGCACAACATTTTTCGGCTCATCTATAGACAAAGCGATCGACGGGTCTGCTTCGGCCATGGAGAATGCAGCGCAGGCAGTTGATGAAATGATAGAATCATCTGCCGCGCTCGAGATGAACTGGCGCAAATTTTGGAATCTCGAAGAGACAGATATAAAGGACATCGATCCTAAGCTCATCAAGCTGCAGTTTGCAATTCACGAGCTGATAATGAGTGAAGTCAGTTTTGTTCGAGATCTCAAAACATATCTGGATGTCTATGGTGAAATAGAGTTGATGAAAGGGCTTTCAGTCATGTCAAACCAAGAACAATTCTGTGCACGCGTTTTTGGAAGAATCCGCAAGATTCTGGCAAGAAACAAGGAACTGCTTGTGCATATGCTGGAAAGACAATCTACCCAAGGACCGTACGTGTATGACATAGCCGATCTTATAACCAAATGGGCACAGGATCCCGTTACAATTCAGGCGTACACTGACTATGCTGATGACTATCTATGGTCGGATCATCATCTGCGTCGAGAACTAACACAAAGCACACGGTTGAAGCACTGGATGGAAGAACGCGCTAAAGATCCGCGAATTACTGGTAGACCACATAGTTTCTTCTTCCATCGAGTACTTCCGCGACTTGCCCGCTACCAATTACTTCTCAATGCTGTTCTCAAGTATATGCCTGAAGAAAACATTAGCGAGAAACACAATATTGAAAAGGCCATTGCAGCATCGAATGAGCTAACACAGCAATGTGACGACCGTGTAGCGAAACAGAAGCGTTTACTTGACGTTCAAAATCTGAAGGCCCATATTGTATTCAAGTCGAGCGCAGTGACTGCAGATTTGAAGCTCGGAGATAAGCGCCGAAAGCTGATAAGAAGAGGTGATATGTTACGACGGGGTGACATGAAGATGGATTGGGTTGAAACACATACGTTATTGCTGGATAATTTCCTTGTGCTATCCAAAACCAGAGAAGGTTCCAATGGAACAGCCTTTTACGTTACAAAAGCACCAATCCCCTTAGATCTACTTGTTCTTGAATCCGGATCAGAAGAGGGCGTCGTTAGAATGTCATCTCGGTTGACACTTACAAGACATGGCCCTATTGAGGAGACGGCGGCTAACACTGATGGTGAAAAGTCTCCTGTACTGTACCCACTGCGAATTACCCATCTTGGCTCGGGAGGCCACAAATATGTTTTGTTCGTGCCCAATAAGCCCGAGCGTGCCCAATGGGCGAATTCTATTGTTGAAGCGAAACAATCGCGCGCTCAGTTAGCGTTTGCAAGATCAGCCGAGCCCTTCAGGTTTATGGAGATCTCCGATGCATTCTGCTATCCTGACACTGATGCACCACAGCTTCCAGTGCCGATTCCAGACACACCTATTTATCGAGCAGTTACCTCCACCGATCCCAACCGAGTCTCGCGCGTGCTGCTTAAACGAAAAGTCAACTGCATTGTCCCACTAGGTAGTGCCTTTCTTATAGGTACAGACTTCGGGCTATGGGTAGGAAGCAGTCCTACTGATACTGTTGTTCCGTGGACTCGAGTCTTAAACTCTCCGCAAAGAGTCATCAAAGTGGAGCTACTGGAATCTATGAATGCAGTATTCATTCTGTGTGGGGATCACAACGTGACGTGGTATCCCCTGGATCAGATTGTAGCGCGCGGCATGGGTGATGAGCGCAAGCCCTTAGGTGTCAGACTCAATCAGCATCGTAAAGTGATCGATTTTGCAGTGGCCTATCATCATGGTCGCGTGGTTGTAATGTACTTGCAGCAGGGTGGAATCCTGAAAATCGTCGAACCCATTAGATCCTATGGAGCTGTAGCCATGCGATCTGTGGAAAAGATAGGTATTGACCGACCGTCTAGCTGCATCGATAGCTTCCGCGAGGTAGAGAGATTGCAGACTAGTTCTGACACCGTGCGAGTGACACCATTCCTGAAAAGTATAATACTGACGACCTCGAAATTCTTCGAATGGACAACGATCGACACTAAACGTGCGGTACGACTGCCTGTTGGTAACATCACCAAAGAAATGCAGTATTATGGACGTCCCATCCGCATGATCCAATTGGATGCAACACACTACTTGAAGTGCTTTGAGTCGTGCTTCATGATCAGCGATTACAAGGGCAATGACTGCATCCAGCCGACTACCTGGTTCCTAGAGAAGGTAAGTGACTGCGCGTATTACGCGCCGTATCTGATTCTGTTCTCGCAGGGCGGAGAAATGATAGAGGTTCGTTACGTTGAAGAATTTCCGGGAAGATTAGTTCAGCTTATCACTGGTAAGGACATTAAGCTTCTTAGCAACAGTGACGAATCTGTGTACTTCCGCATGGCGCACCCATGGATTCCCGGTAGGCAGCTCATTCTCGAAATAATTGGCAACGAAATCGTCAAGGACAACGCAAGTACCTGGTACTCATCGTCTGCTTGATGTATATATACACACGCATATCAATTTAGTGTTAGCATTTTTGTTTAATTCAAAGTTCAATTCCCACATTTCCAGACTATTATAATATATATATATAATAAATAATTATTTTTGAAAAAAAATTATAACAACAAAAATTACTATTTATTCAATTGGCTATGGCGGAAATTATCGCATGCCGAAATTCCGCGAGTGCCGAATATACATTTTCCTCGTGTTTTGTTTACCACGCACTATATTTCCCTTGTATAGGAATTTCCCTTGTATAGGAATTTTTCCAATCGACACGAACCCGAATTGCTTACAATTCGTCAGACGTGTGCGACGTTGCATAAAGATAATCTATGTTTAGAATGTGAGAATTCCTGCTGAAGTAATATCTACTCAAACAATGAGTTCGGGGGTTCTGAGGAATGCATTATTATATAAGTTTAGTCGGATTTTTCCGGAGAGTTGCGTAAAGCGGATCTCGTATTGGCCTGATTTGTATGTACGTAAGTAATTAACCACGCCAGGCGACCACGCCCGCCTGCGCGTAATTTGTTTTTACATGTGTTGTTGAGGCATGATAATCTTTATCGCCAAGAAACTACATGTGGTTAGAACGCCTCATGCCTGACCTCATACCTGAACCTGAGCGTTGGAACTATGTTTCTCAAGGCAGCGCCAGCGGAACCCGTACCCCCCTTGGCTTCGACCTATTCCTGACCTTGGCTTTTGCACTGGTTTCGTTCGCATGGTATCGAGCTCTCCCATGAAGGTGGCTCAGTTTCCCTCTGAGGAACACCATAAAGACGGTATCTGCGCTATGGACCTTTCGAAGGGGAAAGCACCGAGCCCACCCGCCATAGCTAATGGCTATGCCGGCTTGTCGAAAGCGGACAATGAAAGCAAGCCGGGGATCAATGGGTTCACCCCAAGTTCGGACGGGTATTCCGAGCCGTCCACCAATGATTCCATGGAGGGGTCTCCGGAGTCCTCCGAAGATCACACGACAAAATTTTCTCGGGAGGACAAATTCGTGGACGCACCCCAGGCCACGCCTGACGTGGCCAACCTAAATGCGCATGGTGTGTCCCCCCGCGATCACGCCGATGCCACATATAGCCGAGCCACGACACCCGTGTTACGAACACCAAACGGAGACCGTCTGTCGAATCCCCACAATGAGCCCGTGATGGACGGCGAGGCGCCGCCTAAGCAACTAAGCGCCTCAACCGAGGTTCCGGCCACTGATGAGCAGCAGGACGCGCCATCGGCATCAATGGCTCGAGAACCTGCCGAGGACAGGCAAGATCCCGGCAAGGAGGCGCCCAGGACTCCACCGGGCAGCCCCACGAAGGTAAAAACGCCGTCAGCATCCTCGTCACCGGCTAGGAATCGAGACTACGACAAGCTCAGAGCACGAACGCAGAGCACGGGCCAGAAGTCGCAAGCACCGTCGACGACGTCGAAACGAGCGGCGGCCGTAGCTGCTGCGGAATTGGAGGACGACGTGCTTGTGGGCACGCGTGTTTCCGAAGGCCACGAGAACTTCGTGACGGCCTACAACATGCTGACGGGGATCCGAGTCGCCGTGTCGCGGTGCACGGCGAAGAACAACCGGTCGCTGACGGACGCGGACTTTTCGGCCACGGACGAGATCAGCTTCCACATGAACGGCGGCGGCCACAGCCCGTCGTCGCGATACATGTTCCATTTCAAGGACTATGCTCCTTGGGTATTCCGGCACTTGCGCGACGCGTTTGGCCTCGATCCGGCGGACTATCTCATGTCGCTGACGGCGAAGTACATTGTGAGCGAGATGGGCTCGCCGGGCAAGTCCGGGTCCTACTTCTACTACTCGCGCGACTTCCGCTTCATCATCAAAACTATCCGGCATTCTGAACATAAGCTGCTGCGGCACGTGCTGCGGCAGTACTATTCGCACGTCAAGGCGAATCCTGACACTCTGATATCCCAAATCTACGGCCTGCACCGCGTGAAGGTCTCGCCCGGCCGCAAAATCCACTTCCTCGTAATGAACAACGTCTTCCCGGCGCTCTACCAGATCCACGAGCGATTCGACCTGAAGGGAAGCCTGTTGGGAAGAGAGTACCACCCCGATCCGCGGAAACGCATCGTTGTCTACAAAGATCTTGACTGGCTGCGCCAGCACCAACGCATAGTCCTGGGGAAAGAGAAGCGCGAACGGCTCGTGCGGCAGCTCGAAATCGACACGCAGTTCCTGGAGAGAATAAATGTCATGGACTACTCATTATTAGTGGGAATCCACGACCGCTCGAAGGGAAACGCCGCCCTGGACGCGCTGTTAAAGTTTGCGCAGTTTGGACCGCAAGATGAGCGGCAGTCGCAGGGCGAAAAACGGGCCGCGTCCGCCGCCGTAAGGGGCACGGCAGCGGACCATCATTCGCCCACGCGGAACCAGGCGGCCGAGAAAGAGTTTGCCGCGCTGCAGATGCTGCTTCAAAGAGCCACGCCCGAGCGGCTGAAGGAGTTCGACTTTGCTGACGAGTATCGCAGCCACTCCTACTTCTACAAGGAACACGGGGGATTCCTAGCAACCGACGAAAATAATAATGAGCTGGGGGTCATCTACTACATCGGAGTGATCGATTTCCTGACGGGCTATACGTTCCGCAAGAGTGTGGAGACGTTCTGCAAGAGTTTAATCCACGACCGCCGCGAGCTCTCCGCCGTCCCGGCGAAGGAATACGGGGATCGGTTCCTGAAGTTCTTGCGGGGCTCCATTGGCCCGGCCATACCTTCGTCGCGGCCACAAAAACGTACCACTGATCAGAGCCAGCTGGCAACGAAAACCGGAACCGACAGCAACGCTCAACAACAAGACCACGATAACAAGCAGGGAAACACCGTTTCTCAAGCGCGTGAAGCAAACAGTAAGGACACCGATCGTGCGACGGACCAATCGACGGCACGATCCAGCCTGAGAGCTCCGACCTCAATATCTTCCCCTGGAACCCCACCACCACCTCTGCCGCAAACACCACCAGCGAAGAGCAGTAATAGCGACCTTAAGCAGGAGGGGCTTCCAAAACTAGTGACAACCCCGGTCAATGGGACACACCCGACCACACCAAACAAGTCTCCAAGGGGGTCTCCCGGTAAGGCCATAACCAGTGATGTCACCGGAAACGAGACGGCAGCGGCATCGCCGCTTGCTGGCTCACCGGATTCGTCCAACCGCCGGCCAAGTGTCGTAGGATATGGGTTGAACAGCTCAATAGAGGCATAAGCATGGTTGCATGAACTCTTTTTTTTTTTCGAACTTTTAAAAAGGAGTCTTCTTTAGAAGAAGCAGCGAGACTCGCTTCCAGATGCTCAACACACAAGACCATTAGCACGGACGCATATCATACTATTTTTTTTTATTATTTTTTATTTAGACCGGGGTACATCTCCGATTCGGAAGCTAGCCCCTGGATCTTTTTTACATATTATTTTTGTAAAGTTACTACATATCCGACTTTTCTCGCTCTTCCATTTTTTTACCAATTTATCGAACTCCTCGTCATCGAGCTGCGAACCTTCCAAGGATGCTTATCGGCCCATCCGAAACATGCATGCTCGACTGCAGTTTTAGCATGAACGAGTGGGAGGAGGGCGAAGCCGTTCTTTCAGTGTCAAGGGCCTGGGCTAGATGGGGTTTGTATGCACCTCTCCTCATGAGGGAGGGAGGAAGGGTCCGTCCGGATCCGGATACCGGTAAGCACGTCATTTGAGATCATCAGCTATGACGAATGGCTGATGTGGATCTGGCTATCCTATCATTATCTCAACGATCATTCGATCCATCCAAGTACCTGGTCTTCTGATCCACCTTATTAAATTTCGCTGATGTCTGCTAAAATTCGAATTCTCAGTGCCGAGAAATATTTGAGTCTCATTGCTCAGAAAACACACCCATTGGTAACGCTCGACTGTAGCTGGTACCCTTCAGGTAAAAATGGCCACGAAGAGTATATAACCGAACACATCACCGGCTCTCATTATTTCCCGTTTACTGAACTGAAGACCGAGAGTCCGTATCCTCATATGTTGCCGCGGAATTTCGACGAGTTTGCGAAGAAAGCAGGTCAACTTGGCTTGAAACGCAGCGACCATATTGTTGTGTATGATCATGCCAGTTATCTGAGTGCTCCTCGTGTGGCCTGGGTTCTGGAGACCTTCGGACACCCCAACGTGTTCTTGCTCGACAATTATCAAGCGTACAAAAAGTTGGGAGGCAAGGTCGAGAGCGGTGAGTCACCTAAAGTTGAACCCACTGACTACTTGGCACCTGGAGAAAAGGCACCAGAGAATATCGGCTCCTGGTTGAACTACGAGGATGTGCTGAAACTTGTGGAGGCGGGAAATCCCGACCATGTGAATGTGATTGACGCTCGTGGGGCCGATCGTTACAGCGGAGCTGCTGCTGAACCCCGCCCTGGTATCCAGAGCGGTCATATTCCGGGTGCCAAAAACATTCCGTTTGCTAGTGTCGTTGATGAGCAGGGCCACTTCAAATCGAAGGAGGAATTAGACAAAATCTTGCAGGCCCAAGATATTGATCCCAGCAAACGCACTGTGGTTCTCTGTGGTTCTGGCGTGACTGCTGTTGTCGTGAAGGCTGCTCTAGATAGGGCATATGGTACAGATGCAGAGGTCTATGATGGGTCTTGGTCAGAATGGGGCCAACGTGCTCCGGCAAAATTCATTGTGAAATCATGAAAACTAAAACCGTTTTGTCAAAGGTTCTATACATAATATCTAATATGAATTCTTAAATTGGCGCAATGGCTGGGACCTCGATAGTATGTATATATCAGCCGACTCCGCATTTTCCCTGTACAGTGGGTACTCATCAAAAGATAGCGGTCGTGTAATAGGGTGCGCACGATAAGCGATACTAATGTCCGATTAGCATCCATTCATTCTCCCAAGGCCGGTGTTGTCGTGACCGTTCCCTCGCCACAACCACCACCGCTATCATGCAGTGTATAATGGCGGAGATGGACCAACATCACAATATATATCCATGAAACCCACCCTTATCCTTTCACTTTCCCGCGCACACAAGTGACCCCCCTTCATTCAAGCCAATTCGCCATAAAACTAGCATATCTTGACGTGACGCGATCCTGCAGATGTTTAGCGAATACGCGTCAAGATATCTGTCGAAGTCGCAGCGTCCTGTGCCGCTTTTCAACCGGCAATCTACCGGCGACAGCGATGTCGACGACCATATTGAAGCCATGTCCGACTCGTCAGAGGAAGGAAGCGAGTCTTCGGAACCAGCCTCAAGCTCAATGCATTCCGAAAGCGACTCCGATGACAACAGTAATAACGACATGAATCCACCCAGCGACTTGCTCATTGAGAGGCCAAAGCATAAGAAAAAGAAGTCATCTAAACATAAAACGGGCTACTCACTATGGAAGCGGAATGTCGAAGAGTGGACTAGAGGCACGCGCAGTGACGCATCTTCATCACTTTCCCCACCAGAGGCTGGGCCGTCAAATGCTCCAGCAAATGGCAATAATCATATCCCCACTCATTCTGATCACGTTGAGCAGATCAGCAACAACCAATCCCGCATGCATGGCGATCTAGAAGCGGGGCTTCGCAAGGGTAAACCTCTAGACAACACTGTAGCAGCCATATATTTGTTGTCAATGGCATTTTCTCTGGCTACGGCAGTTCTTGTGTCGCTTACTGCACCACCAAATAATGGTGCTATATATCCTATTTTTGCATACTCGGCGCGGTCACTAGTAGTCTGTGCCGTACTTTCATGTTGTGTTTCCACGTTGTGGTTGTTTATGATGCGTCGCTTCACGACCTTCACCATTACGTTTCTACATGGCATAGTGCCGGCTACATTGGCGTATGCCGGGTTCCATGCCGTCTTTTTGGTCCAGCACCGGTCTGTGGGCTGGCATGGAATGGCGCATGCAGCAATCAGAATAGCTGGTCTTTCGACGTTTGCTGCAGTTGCATTAAATGTACTGTATCTCCGACGGCACCGAGATGTCAGTGGAAAGGCTACTGATTTGATTGTTTTGGCAACCGAAGTCTACAATGAATGCTCGCCGCTGATGACAGTTCTTGCCGCATTCAGTGGTCTTGTCAGTCTTGTTGTAACGGGTGCGTGGTCGTTCTTTTTGGCAAGAGCGTTTTTGGACGGCCGATTAGGAATTGTGCTCGGAATCTGGTTCACATTCATGTATTTCTGGACGTGGGGCGTGCTTTGTGCGCTGCTGAAGGCCATCTTGACCAATATCACCGTCGAGTGGTACCTTGAGCATTCGATGAAAAATGTTTTGGGCAACAGCATTTACGAAGGTATAACATATCATTTCAGCAGTGCCTGTCTCAGTGCGTTCGTGGCGCTTATCATCAAAATACCTTTGCTTCTATTACCATCTCAGCTGAGCAGAGCCTGCCAGACCATAGCAACGACGTTTTTGAGTTCTCCAACCACAAGCATACTCAACCCGCTGACCTTGCCTACGGCCGTAGTGAACCGCTCATCCCTAAATAGTGCTGCCCATCTAGTGATTTCTCCAGAGTTCGCGTCATTGTACCTTCGTCCGTACAGATTTGCAAAGTTCTTACTAGTTGCTGCTCGTGTCGGTTGCACGATCTCGATTGGCCTGTTTGCATGGTTGCATGCTGACCACATCGAGGACGCATCAAGTGCGTACGGATACCTCGTTGCAGTTATTGCCCTCTTCATTGGCTGGACAGTCATGGGTGCATCCGAGATCATGTTGAGCACCATTCTTGATGCTTTGCTGGTAAATTTCGTCATAAACGACGACAGCCCAAAGCGTGATGTTGTGAAAAGTTTGTTTTATGATTTCCAGGCCGAAACTCCAGCAGCTAATGCCAACATGTTGGAGAGCGAATATTCTGGTACATCGCTGCAAGAGTAGATAGGGGCTTATTTTAATTTATTTGTTTGAACACGCATTAGGTGTTGTCTTTGTGATGTACCGACTTAGACCTCTGGTCATTAGACCCATGATTTCTTTAATTTATTATTATTTTCTTCTCATTTTTTCTCTTGAAGACTATTTGATTAACTGTGTTTCCAGCTAGATTTTTTTTTTATATAATAGCTGCAATAATGGGTTTGCTTTAATCAATGGCTTTTTTCACAACCAAGACAAGACCGACAAGGCACCTAAAAGATACCCTGTTCGGGAAAAGGAGGCTTACACTTTTTAAATACGTGCCTGAGTACTATGATACATAAAAAAAACAATAAAATACTAATCATAAGGTGTCACGGAGCGTCAGCCTTCTTTTTATTAGGAGCATCGCATGACTAGGGTAGCCATTTATCAGGCAGGCCTAACCCTAGAGAACGTTCAGAATCGATTTCAGTAAGAGGGGAAACAAATTATTTGTCGCCGTGAGCATCTCCAGTAACTTGTCATGGTGGGTCAATCGGCTAACCGCCACTCACTCACGGGTGATGATCTTGGGCTGAACCATGAAGAGGAGCGCAGACGCACACTGACTCTAAGGGAGCTACGGCCGTTTGCGCTTATTGGCCAATCGCTCCCACTTTTCCCGTGGGGTCGACGTAAAGTCCATGATTTGAGCAAAATCAAATCTAGAAAAGTTCGCGAGTTTTACGCACGACAAAATGAAGTAATCGATTCATTAGAGGAGGTCGACGAGCTCCTTGACACAGGCATTCATGCATCTTTGCTCGAAGAATATGGTGATGATATTGGTGAAGCAACACCGAGACAGCGGGCGAGCCAGCCAAAAACGTTGGGCAGCGGCACAATCGGTCGCCACCGAGGCTCGCCTCCAGCTGCTGGGGCTGATCCTGAGCAGCAGCCTCTGTTGGACACTGATAAACGACAATTCGAGCAAAGCAGGGTCGTTCAATTCTGGATCAATTTGAACATGGCGGCCAATATATTCTTGCTACTCGGAAAAATAGCCGTGTTTCTCATGACGGAATCCTTGTCCATTGTAGCATCACTCGTAGACTCTATTTTAGACTTGCTGTCCACAGTGATCATCTATGTGAGCGCCAATTTCGCTGATCGTCGCGATTGGAAAACAAAACAGCTCTATCCTGTGGGACGGTACCGATTAGAACCCATTGGCGTCCTCGTTTTTTCAGTCATCATGGTAGTATCTTTCGTTAAAATTGCCCAGGAGGCCCTTGAGTCCTTGTTGACTTCTAAAAATTTGCGCCCAGTCAAGCTTGGCGTGCCCAGTATCATTGTGATGCTCGTCACTGTGGTGGTTAAGCTGGTGCTGTGGTTCCTTTGCAAGAACGTGCCCTCCAGCAGTGTTCGGGCTCTGAGTCAGGACGCCATGACTGACTGTGTCTTCAACATTTTCTCGATCATGTTCCCGCTTATAAGCAAGGTAACTGACTGGAACATAATCGATCCACTCGGTGCGCTATTCTTAGCTCTCTATGTTGTGCAATCGTGGGGTGCTACTGCCATGGAACATATCAACAACCTGGCCGGCGCTGCATGCTCTCCAGAAGAGCGACAGCAGATCCTGTATCTTTGTACAAGGTTCTCAGAAAAAATCCTTTGCATCAATGTGCTTAATGCATATCATGCTGGCGACCGCCTGATGTGTGAGGTCGATGTACTCTTAGACCCACAGTTATCAATGAGAGACGCTCACGATATTGCTGAAGCGCTACAATATGCATTAGAAACGCTCCCAATTGTCGAGCGCGCATTTGTGCATATTGATTACCGTCGAGATAATTTCTCAGGCCATGTGGTTTGAGCCGGCTTTTTCTACGGACAGGGATAAAACAAAGCTATAGACGACAATGTTTTTTGTTCGTAAGAATACTTAGATCACATTCTACTTAGACGACATATCGAAATAATATAACTCATGAGATCATTAAATATTTTATCATTTTATAGATGGTTAGACTACTTCATTAGCGTGGAGAAAGCGGGGAGTTGGTCCTCATATGCATGAGCTCCTCTCACTGAAAGATGCACGTGAAGCGACGTCAAGTTTGCCGGGCATGCATATCCACCGCTTAACCCCCCGTCCACATTGATGACCCAATTCCCGTCAACATAGATCTGAACATATATCAAAATGCACGCGGATTCATCTAACTTTTCGGGCCTTACCAAAAAGGAGAGTTATGAGCAACTTATAGATAGTCTTTCCGGACTTCTCGTGGATAACTGGGTCGCAAACCTTGCCAACACGTCTTCGCTCTTGTGGCACCATTTCCACAATCAGCCTCAGCCACAAAATAACGTGAACTGGGCAGGCTTCTATGTGTTGGATTCTACATCAGGACTTCTAACGCTAGGACCATTTCAAGGCAAGGTTGCATGTCAGGAGATCAAGGTAGGTGCTGGTGTTTGTGGAACAGCAGCACATGAGAAAAAAACCCAATTAGTCAAGGATGTACATGCGTTTCCTGGACACATTGCATGCGATGGTGATACAAATAGCGAAATCGTCGTGCCGATTTTAGGCAAGCATGGCAGCTGTTTGGGCGTCATTGATATTGACTGCACAGACCTCAATGGCTTCGACGAAAGTGATCAGGAAAATCTCGAGAAAGTCGCCGTGTTGTTGTCACCGTCTTTGGAAAATAAGTAGCTGCTGGACCAATGCAAAATACTCATTTTAATGCTAGTCGTGCGTCTGCACACTAATTTCATTTCGTTTTTGTCTTAATTTTTTGTCTTTAATATTAATAGGACCATTTCACATAAACAAAACAAACCAGAAGCACAAAATTACAATGGCAAAGAGGGCGAGCCACGATCGCCACCCAACACCAGATTTATCTGCTGTGCGAATCATGCGAGTCACTGTGTTTCTTACAGTTACGCGCGCACCATCAAATCGTTCCTCAAGCTGACCCAATAAACTAGTGCCTTCTTTGACTTCATTGCCTATTCTCGAGGTGAGGTCCTTCAACATGCCTATTTTTGAGCTCAAAGCCTGAAACTGATCATCATGCTGGGACTCCAATTGATCATACATAGTATCCGTGAACTGAGGTGCTCCCGAAGATGATGACGACGCATTCGGGTTCACTGCGCCCGGTGCAGGCTGGGACATTCCAGCTGCTGGTGCTGGTGAATAAGGCCGGACGTTGGCGAACAGTTGCGTACGTTCACGAGTACTTTTCGATTGTCTTGCAGAACTCATCTTTTTCCAAATACGATCCCGGTTGACGCAAGTCTAGAGTGCACCAGCAACGCTTCAAACGTCAATTTGCTTCCAAGCGGTCTTTTTACGTATTATGTATGCTAAATATTCTTGTAGACAACCACCAAGGGTTAGGACGACACGCTGTGTGTGTCGAGCAGATGGAGTTCGCTATAGTCTTAGTATGCGTACACATGGAAAGGAAACTTGATTTAATTAGTACCCTCGCAGCCTCATCAATCTACACAGCCCTCAACACAGCTTTTGACTATCTATGAACTAGGTGGTGATGATAACCAAAGTTTGTGAAGGCGAGTTCAACGGACACAAATATTCAGTGGTAGCACGCTCGTACTCCGATGCGATTCAGATTCTTGTGCACAAAGATGAGAAGATAGCCCGCATGTTCCGATGTCAATTATACCCACAGCCTGGAGGTGTTCAGAACGAGGGTCTTCTAGCAGGTGTAACTGCTGAGAGGCTGGTTGGTGGTACATCACAGGATGTTTCTGGTGACCTCTACACAGAAATGATTGCGTCCATGATTCTTAAACAATCACCTGAGGAATCTCGAATACTTATACTAGGACTAGGTGACATTGGTCCAAGGTCGAATGCCGACATAAGTGATGAGCATCGTCAGGAGATGCTATCAGTAATCAAGCTTGCGCAGGAAGCGGCTGTCTGGTGATGCAAAGCAAATTTGTAAACCAATTGTAAATTAATGTAAAGTATGCTATGATGATGATTTTTTTTGTTTTTGCTGGTAGCATTCACTGCTCTTCTGCTGGCTCATCAGTGAGAGCCATGATTTCCACAACACCAGCATTATTAGATTTTTCATGGACAAGTCTGTCAATTTCCCGAAAGTCGCTTGGGTTGATCATGCCGACCACTTCCCAGCTTCCGTCTTCACTCGTTTCCGATTCTATGGTCTCAAATTTCTGTTTCAGCTCTTCTAAGTAAGATTGGCTAGCATCGTCTATCACTCGTATTCTCATTCGAGCTCTCGCAATTGGAATCAACTGCTTGTCTACAAGTAATTTGATAGCCTCTAATGCCTGACCTTTGGCAGGCTTTGTTGTGCTATATCTGAAATCCAGCATGGACAATGCCTTTTCCAAAATTGATGCAGGATATGGTCGAGACTTCTCGGGATTGAATACTTTTGATGCCACAATTTCGATGACTGAATGGTGCAGCTGTGTCTGTTGTTGCTGCCGTTCTTTTCCTCCGACTTGCAATTCACCTTTGTTCAAAATCTCTAGCACGACTTTATCGGCGTCTGTCGTCCCAAAATATTTTTTCAAATCTTGTGAGCTAGCTACTTCACCTTTTCCGACATTCACAAAGACTTGCGGTACTTGGACCACCTCATCCAAATCCTTTTCTACGCCCGATCTCCAGTCTTGTACTTTATTTCTGTAGCAGACGATCTCGAACCTTTTATCGCCTTTACGCATACGAACATGCGATACATTTGTGAACTTAACACTCGTTCCCGGCTGTGATATAATTCCCATTGAGAATTAATTGACAAATTTTGTCAGAGTTCCTGTTGGGTTGAATCCCGATGTTGGCCTAACGTTCTTTTGACAAATATCGATAGCCTTATGTAAGTTGCTCATGCTGATGATATTCAAGACGCGCTGATAGTGAATGCAAATGAAGTATGCAGAACTTTTAGTTAGTAAGTTATAGCGAATACAAAATAGAAATTAATTTGATGCATTCATTTAGATTCAGAAAAAATAGTCTGCTATAGTATTGACTCAATTTGTAGAAAGACTTGCTACATAAAAGTCTTCAGACAGTGGAGGTAGATATAAAAATGTATTCAAAGATGATTATTGAACATATAGCATTCTATTCATTTAATAAGTTTTATCGGGCCGAGCTTGGTACATCTCCTTAGTCTCTTCGGTACCACCAAGTGCTTTGTTCAGACCATCGAAAGGGTACTCTCTTCTTACGAACTTGGGCTCCTCCCACGTGTACCAGCAGTAAAACGAGAATAATCCGATGATGCCAAGGAAAATACCGTTGTACTTGTAAGCCTTCGAATCAGGCAACCGGTCGAAGTGGTCGGGTGACCAGACATCGATCATATCGAACTGGTGATGGAGAGGCTCGCCAAGGTTGCGGCGACCCTGCTGGTCATCGTATTTTACATCCTGAGGACGGTTGACATAATACTCATAAGGAAGGTTTGGATAAGGACCTAGAAGACCGTCTTCTGGCCAGTCTTTGGGGTTTTTGGACGTGTAAGGGCTCGTGCGCGGATCAGTATCGGCCGAGTGGTGAGCAAATCGCACACCAGCCATGCTGCTCAGAGGAGTAGCTCTGAATGCAATTCGAGCATTTGCAGCGGGCAAGCGGCCGCAGTTAGCGAGCTGTCTCAACATGCTTTATTGACAGAAGTAATGATGTACCACGGATTGGTAGATTTCTGATTGGGTGCGCGTAACACGTGATGTGCTATGAACCCTCCACATCCGCGATCGTCAACTATCCTTGACGCTATGTAGCAGCAGCATGAGCTACCACAGTGCATAAAATAAACAGGGAAAATATATTAAAACAACATTACGATGAAAAAAAATTAGAAAAGTAATGAATAAATATCCTTGAAATGTCGGAACTATACAGTGTTTTTCATCATATCAAGAGTGTTATCATGAGATCTTGGTAGAAATAAATAGAACAAATCAATTCACGTCCCAAACAATGCCGCTAAATGATCATCAACTCTAACGTTGGCAGACGCTTATAATCTTCGATTCGGACGTCGTTTACCCAATTCGCCGACACTGAAGTCGGGGTTGCTCATAAGAGCAATATCGCTAGCCTGTGGCTTTTTCGGACTCCTCTTTTGACGCGGAGCGGGTGCGCTATGAGATGCGCCAGGTGCGGCAGCATATTGATTATAGTAGTTCGGTGCGTACATGGGCTGACTGTATGCCTGATAAGTTGTATTGTTGTTGTAGCCCATTTGATCATAGCCTGCATAATTGCCATAACCATAGGCTTGTGAGTAGTCATATCCGTAATAGTTGGGATTCCCACTATATTGGTTGTAAGCGTACTGCTGCTGATCAGCGCCCATTGTCGGTGCGTATTGGTATTGATATTGTTGTGCATCTTGTGCTTCTTGTGTCTGCTGCGGCCGTTGCTGCTGCGACGGATCTTGTTGTGTTTGTGAATACGATTCCTGTTGAGAGTATTCCTGCGGTTGTTGCTGCTGTGGTTGTTGCTGTGGTTGGTCCTTCTGATTTTGAGTATAATGTTCCTGTGAATATTGCTGCGGCTGTGGTTGCTGTTGCTGTTGTTGCTGCTGCTGCATATATGCGTTTTGATCGTACTGGCTGAGTGTATTATCCGGAGCGGCTTTCGTCGCCTTTTTCGGTTCAGCGGTCTCTCCCTGCGCAAGATGCTGGGTCGCTTTGTTAATAGCGTTCATTGATGGTGCGGCCGGGATTCTCTCCGAATAATACGAAGTCTCCGACTCTGATGATGGCTTCTTGGCATGGGTCGGTCCAGTGAGATTCTTATTGCGGGATTTGCCGCTGGGAGAAATGCTTCCACCTCCCTGAGCACTCATTCTACTGTAGTTGGGGATCCTCGATTTTGAGACAGGCGACCTTGATTGTGTCTCATCTTTGTGATATTCAATGATAGCAGACTCGGCCGCGGGTGCTTCCCCTTTTCGGAATTTAGGAATTTGCACAACATTAGGACCGTATCGTTCTGTCTTATCCACACCATTCAGAAACTGTCCTGCAGGAACATGAGGTGCCTCCGTGGTTGCGATGGATGCGTTGGATTCCCGGGCCTTGCCACCTTGCACCTTCTTCAGGGCAACCTGGGACCATGTCTCCTCACGCTGAGATCGCGGAATATTCGGCTGCCGTAAATCGTTACGGTCGCGTCCGACGCTCATTCCTGCAGCTCCAACTGCACCAGCGGCAGCAGCGGCACCGCCTAAAGCGGAAGCTGTCGTGTTGTAAGCAGCGCTAGAACCCATAGAACCACCCATTCCAGCGTTGTTCGCTAGCCTTGGGACGGAATTATTCGCTATATTGGCAGATCTCGAGTCATTGGCCATTCTTGGCAAGTTTGGATTATACTGTCCACCGTTTCCCCCCGGGGCTGCAGGTGGTGCTTGTCTGCCATATCCATCACGCTGTCCTGATGATGAGTATGCATTGGATGTTTGATTTCCTCGATAATTCGGTTGGACATTGCGTTGAGATCGCTGATCAGACAACGGAAAATGATCGTCCTTTCTGCCAATGGCTCCTATACTTTCGGTGCTTTGCGAAAATGGCAATGGCAATGGATGTACACGACTGTGTATTGTCGCGCTAGAAGTCGTGGACTTGTTTTCGGGGATTTTCTGATACCCCTTAGGTTGGCTCAGACTGTTGAACGACGGTGAGTTCGCCATCCTACCAGCCATTCTGTTCATATGCGTTTCAGTGATCGGGTAAGTAGAAACGTTAGCGCGAGACTTCAAAAGCTTGTCTTCCTCTCTGCCAAAGTTGAACGAGTTGTCACCCTGATATGCCACGGCATCGTTGAGGAAAGCATCCTTTCCAGTACCGCCTGCACCCACACTTGTCCGACCGAGTTTGGCCTTGAGCTGCCGATGCATGATCGTCATAGAAATACCCGCGAAAAGCGAAAGGATGGCCGCAGGCAAACCGAACCAGCCGGCAAACGCCATATTCGTTTTGAAGACGTAAAGCTCTACTGCAAATGCTACAGCCGAAGCCACACATGAAAGGAACAAGAAGACTGCCACTGTGACCCAAAAGCCTGCATTACGAAAGTGGCTAAGAAGAGTCATGATAAAAGAAATAAGCAATAATCCTGCCGCGATGAAATGCACAATGAAGGCTTTCGTCACCGTTTCTGCACCACCGGGCCACGAGTCACCCTGCAGCTTGTAACCTAGACTGTAATCACTGCATTGAGAGGTTGCATGTTTATAGACATCGTCATCATCCTTGCTATCGCTGCTAGCAACAGAGTTGCCGTCAATGGAGCAGTATCCCAGGATACCATAGGAGTAATTGTCCTTGGAGCCAATGGACAACATATCACTCGATAATGGATCGGAGAAAACGCCTATTACCATAAATCCGAAAGCCACGAAGACTACCGCGCTTAGAATCGATGCTGATCGATTCCATCCCATAGTTTCGATGCACAAAAATCCGTGTGTTAGAAGGGCGGTCTATCCCAAATGTAAAAGAAAGAAGTTCTGGTGTTAAGTGAAAAGGGATTTCCAAAAAAAGACTGGCTAGCGGGCGTGTATCAATTGTTTATCAGGGATATCAAAGAGATAGGACATATTTTCTCATTCTGATGACATCCGTGCGTATGACACGCGACCACGTAATTTACGGGTAAGGGTGGTAAAATGACAAAGATAAGGCTCAGCCCAGGCAACTGTCAGGAGGATAAGAGCACATGGAGTGAAAAGCAGAAAAAAGCACATTTGAAAAGCCGCACAGCCTAGAAATAGGGTAATGTGCCATAGGTTATAGCAAATTCTCAATATTCCCTGGACTTGCTGGTACTTTAAGGTCCTCGGCGATAAGCGCGACCTCTCCAACGAGCCCAGATACTCCAAGGGTTAATACCGCTGACGCGCGTCTTCTCATCCCTGTATAGAATCAGCCTGGGTTCTCCATCCTAATCTTGAACCCTACACCCTCACCCTGCAGTGCATGTGCGCTCAATGCCAAGTGATGGCACTATGCGGGAGAAATCTTGAGTAGAGGACGCGCAACCCTACCTCGTAGTCTTGGCCAGGCATCATCTGCACGCCAGATGGCATGACTTGTTCGGGAAAGATAAAGGACATCCCCTACCTTCACAAACTCTGCTTTCCAGCGTCAATGTCGTGCAGACCTCAAATTGTGCAGAGAAAGCAAGTCTGCATCCTCCATGCATTTAATGTGATTGTTTTTCTGACGCCGACATTCAAGGAATATTGCCAATCCATACACTCATCTGATGATACTCAGTTTAAATAGATTGGGAAAACTCGAGAGTTACGTCAGAAGAGAAGACAATTGATTTTTTTCGAAAATTTGAGATGATTAACCTTTCTAGTATACAGAATTCTTGTATTTGTTGCAGTAAGAAAAACATAAGAAAAACAGTAGTTTCGCATAGGTGTTTACGTGTGTCTAGATAATTCAATGTCTTGACAGAGTTGAACAGGATTACTTGCTAGAACAAGGTCGAGTAAACCAGACTCGTGACCTAGAGCTTCTTTCGAACGATCCCACGATTATCCCCGCCAATTTAGGTCCGATGCCCTAAACACAATACCCCGGTTCCGATAGGAGGAATTGTCATTGATACGAGCCTAGTCAGTATTGAATTTAACATCTCACTACATGAAAAATGTCTCGAAAGTCTCTCATTCGATTGCTTAATGACTCGTCCTACACGCAGCTCGACGGCGTTAGGCGTTCGCCCTATTGGAGAAAGCAGCTTCCTGATCCACATATGGAAAAATGGTTCTACAACCATGAGAAAGACTCTCCGGAATATCACGAGAAAGTATTAGTTGTCAAAATCCCAGACGACGTCGTTGGTCATGCTGGAATTGCACACGGAGGATTTATCGCGATGCTCATAGATGAGGCGCTTTGTTTCTGTGCGTATCCAGTGCTTCCACACAAAACCGGTGTCACTGCCAATCTTTCGGTGAACTATTTAGCCCCAACACCGGCAGGAAAGTGGGCAGTATTGAGAGCGGTAGCAGAAAGCAATGAGGGATCCCGCAAAGCTACGTTGAAAGCTTCACTTTATCCCATTGAAGATATCGAGACCAAAATTCCTTGCCTACCTTGGGAGGCGGAGAACTCCACCGTATCAGCAGAAGCCACGCAAATTGTCGTTGAGCCGAAGTGGTACGAGCATCTCACACATCGTGATTTACGAACGTAAATACATAATTCCAGTTGATCTAGGCAAACAAAAATAAATAAGTAGATAGATAGATAGATAGAGAAGTAGAAAAGACAAACCCACAATTACAAAAAAACATCAAAATCATTAAAGTCGTTACAAAATAAATACGCACAAAAAAAAAGAGTATTCCGACCCTCTTTGGGATCTGGACTCATCGATGTCAACAAATTTCTAAATTCGGTAATACCATTTCTCCTGAGGGAAGTCTCGATTGGGTCGAATAATATCACCAGTCTCGTAATTCGGCAGCGCCTGCATTCCCGATCGAATCCAAATTTTCTTTCTCAAAACAGCTTTATGCACAAGATTCGATGTTTTACGGTGCGTCCAGTTAATACGGAATTCGAGACCATACTCACGCTGCAAATTTGGCGCCTTGAAAGTTGGAGGTAAATTAGTTGGTAGAATTATTGCAGAATTGTCGAGTTGAGATGTAAGGTCACCCGACTTGAGATTGAGCTGGCGCCGGTCCAAAAGCACTGAAGTTCTTTCCAAGGATGTATCTAGATTCTTGGCGCGTACATGCGTAAATGTTTTGAGGGACACTTTGACACCAACTACGCGGATTTCACGTTCTTCAGAAGCAGGTAAGGCTTCTAAAGTCCAACTAAATTTCAGACCTGGTGTCAGCAAAAATTCCATCCGGGCTGTGAACAATGCGACGGTTGTGCAAGTTTTGGCCATATCGTGAGCAAAAGTCGTCACCAGACGAGAAAACAATCCACTGACGGTTTTAGAACTAGAAAGCACCCGAGAAAAACTGGTGTGCACAACACCGTAGGTCAGAACCTTGTCAAGATCTTCAGGATCGGTTGGTAAAAATACAATCGGGACTTTGTGGTTCGTGCTGCTGATGTTACTGCCGATTCTCAATACGGATGAGACATACTCAACATCAGCTTCAACATAGTAACGGATGTATCCAGTATCCATGTCAATGTCACTGAGAGATGGAGGTGTCTCTCCTCCCTCAAATGCCACGCTCTTCATAGGAATCTCAAACTCAAACGGCCAAGAATAAGTATCGGGCTTCAATGAATAGCTTGTACCGAACTGGTCACCAGGAGGCGGAAATAATTGTTGCACAGTGTTGATAATTCCCACTCTTTCTTCAACCTGATCTGTAAATTTCTGACCCACATCATCAACTCTGGTTAGGTGGGTAATGCTCACACCGTATAAACCCACATTGACCTTTGTTACTTCAGTCGATGTTTTGACATTCAGTTTGACTGAGCCTTTAACTATATCGTGATTTGTATACCATCCGCTCTCCGGAGGTACTAACTCGACTTTAATGTGAACAAGCATTGTAGAAACCGGTGATTGACCTCGGCAATTCTTGTTGCCGATCTAACAATCGAATTAGCGAAGAAAAATATTCTTCAGAATTTCGACAAGGCTCGCCACGCAATAGTATTTGTAATGTGAAACACAGGGTGTGATGAATTGTAATTGATTTTCGAAATCTTTTAGTGAGAAGCTGCACGTAGACACACTGCGTCTGTGTGAAAGATCTATGTACAAATTAGGGTTTTGTTTTCAAAGACTGCTCAAATTTTTTTAAAAAAGGCTAGCGCATAAATCTGAGGGCATGGGTCAAGATCATGGAAAGGGGCTAAAGGGTCTAGAACCCCATATCTGCCAGATCGTCCATGATATGCAGGTACATTGCGGGGGATGAGTAGTTGGAATTCAGTAAGCGCCGGGGTTTAAAGTTCGACATGTTGATGATATCCGCATGATCCACATTTTCTAATGTACCCCGGTATTCGCCCCATATCGATGATTTCACGCTTACCATACCGTCGTTGTCACCTTCCTTTTTTTGTATATATTTTCCCGTAAGATAAAACGGTGACCAAATATACGGCTTGAATCGCGCTCCATAGCTGAAATATCTAACATCGCTTGAATTGAGCACTTCTTTATTGAAAACCCTAGTCATGTAATTTGTAGTCAGTTGATTAAAAGCGCCATAGTTGGGTGGTAGGATTTTTGTGATACCGCTGAACAGATCCGCCACGGGTGAACCCAAGTGGGGCGTTGACAACGTTGTGAGGGATGCTACTTTGAGATTGTCCGATGGCTTCAACAATTTCGAAATCAGGTAACGAGCATCAAGGCCACCCATAGAATGGGCAATGATATTTACAGCCGTCGATGATCCCGATTCTCGGTCGAGGTTCCGCAGCGACTCATAGAGGCTGTGAGCCCGCAACTCTATGGATGCCATAGGAGGCACAGACCGGGCCACGACACGGGCGCCTCGCTTTTCAAGGGCCTTTTTGACGCCTCGAAAATAGTAGATCTGATGGCCCAAGGGCAGATCAATGGAATCAAAGCCCATCAAACCATGGCACAACACAATGGTATATTTTGTAGCCTTATACGAACTGCGCGGAGCCTTGAACTTGTCTATGATAAGTTTCGCGGTCATATGCAGGACATCGGATGACTAAAGAATCGATTTGATCTGCTAAAATAATCACAATGTGCAACTATATCGCGCTGTGATAGTTTCAGTGTGCTCTCTGTATGTGAAATTCCGAGAACTGGCCCACTAATGAGAGCGTATCAGATGCAAGCGCATCTGTACTTGCTGCCCCAACCCTTGGGGATTGCCCGGGTATTGATGGCTGGAGGGGGCGTTTCCCGAATAACGAGACTTAACGCGAGTAGTCGCTTGACAGGTAAAATGACGTCATGAGCGATTTCCAAAGGGAAAGTGGAATCTCATAGTTCGGTTGTCGTACAGCCACAATGCTTGAGTGGAAGCTCCTTATCAGTGGTTGCTTTTGCTATACGCGGTTTGCGAAGAAAAATTAATTATTCTGTGAAAGATCATAGTAGCAATGTATTCATGCATCAAATTCTAAAAATATGATATTGGCATAGTCACACGTGGGAGTTATTCATGAATTCAAAATATCACATGCTATGCGCCCCCCCACGACAACCAGTGAATAAGGAAATGCTCAGAAATTTAGCTATTAAGCAACTGCAGTCGGGATTATCGTCATATCTTCCTGAATCTTTCGTTATCTAGACGGAATGGCTCGCGTATCTTTTTAAGCTAAAGAGTCCAGGTTTTTTATCAATTTTCCCGGTGCCTCACTCAGGGTTGGGTCTTAGAACGTTCCTTAGTAATGCAGACGAATGCAGACTTGATCTCGTGAGTGGTGGCCATGGAGCTCTGATACCACAATTTTTAGATCGCGAAAACTAATTTGAAATCAATGTCGGTGGATCTTTCGAGGTCAGAAGTGGATGCACACCAACCTGAGGCTGTGGATACAAGTTCATATACTCCAGCTACGGATGTGGCAGAAAAAGAAGAGCCCCAAAGCAGTAGGCAGCGACTTTCGGTCCAGGCCTCGATAATGCAGGATGAACTTAGGCTGATACTCGCCTCTGTGAAGACAATTGAAGACAGCTGCGCCAAGTTGAAGTCTGAGAACCGCTCCCTACAGGAGTATATAGAGTCGTTGATGGCTAAGAGATGACAAGACATCTAAAACTCGATAATGAACTAGACGCAACTTCCCTGAGATTTTTGTGCGACCTGAAACGATACCGTATTACTTTTAATATGTCAGCATTACATGTGCTGCAAACACCATGGATTCTGGACACCTAACTCCACCATTTCCAAGATCTCCAACCCGCCTACTATAGAACCAACCAATCAATCCTAGACAACAAACCACTTTTGGCAAAGCACTGAATACAGTTTCATATGGCAATCCGTTCCTTTTATTAATAGCTTTGAGCGCGTTGAGCGCAGGAAATGAGGCGTTACTCTCAAATGATTTCATGCATTTACGGTATGCTATAAAAGTGCAAAGCCCCTCAATAATATTTTATATCCTAGACTCTTTATTCCAAATGTAGCGCTCATTTTGTGTAATTCTAGCATTGATTGTGACAGTAATTTCTCATGCGATCTGCTTGTTCTCTACGTTTTGATTATTTTACTTCTTTATGAAGACAGGTAATCAGCACTGACTTCTTGACCTGCGAAATTCTCTAAACCCTCACCGTCGTAGCTTAAAGCAGGGGCAATCTCAACCGGTCCAGCAGATTTTGCTCCAGCATTGAGCAGCCAGCGCTTGCCCTCGTCAAGCAGATCGCGACGCGCAGTGTCGGGACTATCTTCCGCCGTGCCAGGCGCGTTCTTCACAGGGCTGAATTCAGATTTTCTGTCGACTTCGAGGGATGCAAATTTCACCAATGGGACCTCAGAGAAAATGTCGAAAACGAATTGTTCGAGCTTGATACCATTAGGCTTCTCCGGCTTGATGGTGTGGCCGTCAGAACCGTCAGCAAACGGAATCTTCTTGTGCGCGATGTGGAATGGCATGCATTGCTTAGCGAGCTTCGGCGTAGACAACAAGAAATCCAATGAGTAGTAGTGGTTTACAATGTTGGCAGCTCGAAGTTTCATGAGCTCGGGATTCCCCGGATCTCGAGCCTCCCGAAGTTCGGGACTGATCTCCGAGTACTCAATGACCGATGGTTTACCACCACGCGCCGCAATGACACCGACCTGCTCATTGGGCGACCGCTTGCGCACAACCTTCGTAGCAACATCGGCTTTACGCTCAGCGCTAAAGCCAATAAAGACGGGATCACCGACCTTTACGAGAGAATTGTCTACACAGTACATGTGGATGTGTTTAATACCGCGTTTTTGCATATCGTTAAGAACACCACAGGTTTGCAACGCCTTATAAACGCCGCCATTTCCGTCCGGGGCTTCAGATACTTTACCAGCCCCCTCAAGGATGATCTTGCCTTCCGGTGTCAAGCAGGGCAACGTACCCTGCTCAAAAAAGATGACGTTCTGCGGATCCAGTCCGAAAAACTTGTGTTCATGGAAAAATTCCTCGGTAGGACCTCGGGTAGGACCACTTGTCATGATGTACCAAGGCATATTCTTGCTCAATTTCGCAATGCGCTCGGCCTGTAGCTGGAAGAGTGATTTGTGACTCGGTAAACCAATATCATAGCAGCCTTTAGGGGCAGACGAGCCAAGGCGGGTTCCTTGGCCACCAGCTAATAGAAGAATAGCGACCTCGTCACGCTGAATAGCAGCAAGGCCAGCATCCCGCCAAGACTTGATCTGGTTTTTGTCGGAGCTGATGACTGAGGCCTGCGCGTCCGCCGGTAAGGGCTCGACATCGCTCTGATCTGCCTTCCAGCTGTTTGCCTTCTTCGAAATCTCGTTGATTTCCTGTGGATCAAACTTGGAGAGCTGCTTAGCTAGCTCTTGTTTCTCGGCACTATTGAGCTTATCAGCATAAGCGAAAACCTGATCCTGGTTAGCAGCCGTATATCGCTTGCGCAACTGCTCGAAATCGGCCATTTTGATGATCTCAATATTATCCGCGCAATAGTAACAACTCTGAAACACCGAATGTCAATGGTAATGTAAGGCTGCCCAAACGTGTTCGGTATTAATGGATTCGCTGTTTGGGAAGTAAATAAAAGGTTAGGGCAGAGTCGCTAATGAAAGAGTTGTGGCCCTTTGTTTGCTAGGATCGTAAAGCCCGGTCATAATGAGAGCATGGTTTGACTGTTTCTAAGAAAATCAAATGGATCTCTTGTGAAATATATAATAAAGAAGAAGCGTTACTAAATTGGAACGTTAACTGAGCACCTCAATCTCTCATTATCTGCAATTCCTGTGATCCCGAAACGAGCCCTCTTCTTGCATAAACCAGGTAGAAAGAAAAGGAGTCCCTGCAAGCCAATCTATTGTAAAACTGTCGTGGGAATTTTTGACAGCTGCCGTCGAAAGATATGACGGAATAGTTGATGTTTCAAAAATAGAACGATCATATGCAGCTAAAATGGATACTACTATGTAAGTGATGTCATTTACATCTCAAAAACGCAGAGGGCGTCAGGGCGCTACCGAAACCCTAGTGTCAATGGCGGAAAAGCTCACTGAAAGCGACAGTACTACGCATTGTCACCTCTACTAGCTAGCGTCGTGAACCCTCAACTCAGTATTACATACGCAAAAATCTTTTGGAGGTTGTACACCGAAAACAGCGCCACGATTTCTGTTTTCATTCTAAAAATAGGCATGCGAAAAACGCCGAGAAAAAGGGGGGCCTCGCCATGCCTCAATTGCCAGTAATTTGTAGCAATTTCCTTCTTAATACGTAAACGTTCCTTATAATTTTTTACCAAGGGTCTCTGAACAATTTGTCACCCGCCATGGCCTGTGGGTTAATTTAGACATAAATTCGGCAGCGTGTGTTTTCGGAAGTTGGACATGTGCGCCAGTGGCTAGCTGCATCACTCCAGATCCCCATGACGTCAGCAAATTACCGCCGGTTTTATCAGGGAGGATCTTAATCCCAAGCCGAAGGACTAGGGCGCATTCGCATAGGAGCTGAGGGATCTCACCCCACGAAATCGACGCACGCTGATTATTCCCATTCCATGCCGATAACGTCACTTTTTTCTCTGGTTTACTCGACTCTGCAAGAAGCTTTTCGGTGCCACTGAGGAAGAAATCTGTTCCTGGAGGACTCATCTACACGGACTACAGTTGTGAAAAACTAATTCCCAACTGCGCCACCTCTGCCCTAATAATTCTTTCGCTTGTCGAGGTTCGAAAAGTAATAACCACCACAGAACGCGTCTACAAAAAGTAAACATCCAACCACACGACCTCACCAGGCACACAAGCTGGGTTTTATTAATTTTTTTAATTCCATTTTTTATTTCGCTTTTCATTGTGTGTGGAGGCGGATCTGATTTAGGATGATAGCCGCCGTTTCCGGACAGCATCATCAGCCCACTGATTTCGGATCACCGCTTCTACTAGCCGATCGCATCAACCAATTCTGCGACAACAATGATCTCGACATCGATCTTGGTGCCGATGTCTCAAATCCCGAGCTAAGCGACGCACTTCGCCGACTACAGCAGCAGTTCAGCGCTCATCAGACCGCTGCAAAGTCTCCTCAGTTGCCGCCGGCGAACCTTCTGGACCTGTTTCAGCGAGTCGAGCGCCAACAGCAAGACATTGAGAACCAGCTCCAGACCGCTACGGATTTGGAACACCGATTGACGTATGCTCATGGCATGGTATCGATGCTAGCTACGCAGGATGACTTTGGTGAAAGCCCGAAGGACACAGACATGCTCGCACGCGAGCTCCGCAGGTCACAGAACGCAAACCGTGCTTTCCAGCGGGCGCTGCAGGAGATTGGCGAGGTCGTGATTGCAGTGGCCCAGGGTGATCTGTCTAAAAAGGTCACGGTGCATTCGCAAGAACTCGATCCGGACATTGTGAAGTTCAAGAACACTATCAATACCATGATGGACCAGCTGCAGCGGTTTGCTAGCGAGGTTATGCGTGTTGCAACCGAAGTAGCCGGCGGAACGTTGGGAGGCCAGGCCGAAGGCACGGGAACGGTTGGTGTGTGGCGCGAACTGACGGAGAATGTAAATGTAATGGCGTCGAATCTGACGAATCAAGTGCGAGAAATCGCGGACGTGACGCGGGCTGTGGCCGAGGGTGATTTGTCGCGGAAAATCAACGTACATGCGCAGGGTGAAATACTGGAACTGCAGAAGACCATCAATTCAATGGTAGACCAGCTGCGAACATTTGCATTCGAAGTGACGCGAGTTGCTCGTGAAACCGGTGTGGAGGGTCGACTAGGCGGCCAAGCACGCGTTAATGGAGTCTCCGGAATTTGGAAAGAGCTCACGGACAACGTAAATGCAATGGCATCAAACCTTACTGACCAAGTGCGTAATATTGCCAAGGTCACGACCGCTGTGGCGCAGGGTGATCTGTCGCAAAAGGTCACCGCTCACTGTAACGGTGAGGTGCTCGCCCTCAAGTCGACGATCAACCAGATGGTTGATCAACTGCAGGGATTCGCTACTGAGGTGACGACTTTAGCTCGTCGTGTAGGCACCGAGGGACGGTTGGGCGGCCAAGCCAAGGTCCAGGACGTCGAGGGTATGTGGAAAGAGATCACTGAGAACGTCAACGTCATGGCGTCGAACCTGACGACCCAGGTGCGTTCGATTGCGCATGTCACCACGGCCGTAGCGCAAGGTGACCTTTCTCAGAAGATCGATGTCCATGCCCAGGGCGAAGTGTTGGCCCTCAAGTCCACAATTAACCAAATGGTGGATCGACTACGACTATTCGCTGCTGAAGTGACCAGGGTGGCTAAAGATGTCGGTGTCGAAGGCAAGCTTGGCGTGTCGGCAAAGGTCGATGATGTCGACGGACTGTGGAAGGATATCACCCAGAACGTCAACACCATGGCCTCGAACCTCACATCCCAGGTGCGCGCGTTTGGCGATATCACATATGCGGTCACGAACGGCGACTTCACACACGGTCTTGTAACCGTCGAGGCGAGCGGTGAGATGGATGCATTAAAGACTCGCATTAATCAGATGATTATCTCCCTCCGAGACAGTATCCAAAGAAATACTGCGGCTAGGGAGGCTGCCGAGTTGGCGAACCGCACTAAGTCCGAATTCTTGGCAAATATGTCCCACGAAATCCGTACACCGATGAACGGCATCATCGGGATGACACAGCTCACCCTTGATACTGAGCTCACTCAGTACCAGCGTGAAATGTTGTCTATTGTGCATAACTTGGCGAACTCGTTGCTCACCATCATTGACGACATCCTGGATATCTCGAAGATTGAGGCCAACCGCATGACGATTGAACGGATTGCATTCTCCCTGCGTGGAACTGTGTTTGGTGCATTGAAGACGCTCGCAGTGAAGGCCAACGAGAAGCCTTTGGTGCTTCTCTATAATGTCGACAATTCATTCCCAGATTCGCTGGTTGGTGACTCATTCCGTTTAAGGCAGGTCATACTCAACTTGCTGGGTAACGCCATAAAATTCACTGAGCGCGGTGAAGTTGCTCTCACAGTAAGAAAAGCCACGCCTCCTGTGAATGAACACGGCGATCTCATGCTCGAATTCTGCGTCAGCGATACGGGTATCGGCATCAAGAACGATAAACTCGATGTGATCTTTGACACTTTCTGTCAAGCGGACGGTTCAACCACTCGTAAGTTCGGTGGCACGGGATTAGGATTGTCGATTTCCAAACGACTCATCAATTTGATGGGCGGTGATATCTGGGTGAAATCCAAATATGGCCGTGGCTCCCAATTTTTCTTCACATTAGCATTGACTCCCACTACACCACCATGGGGTCCTTTGTTAGAAAGCCTTGTGCCCTTCAAAGGTCACAGAGTTTTGTTTATTGAAACTGTTCATTCGCCCGAAGTGACAGAAGAGATCATAGCGAATTTAGATCAACTCGGGTTAAAATGCGAGATGGTCCACAGTGTTGAAAAGAGTCCTTTGAGTGATGAGAAAACGTGTCCTAAATATGACACCATCATCATTGACTCTCTTGAAGTGGCCCGTGAAGTGCGCAGACTTCAATACCTCAAATATATCCCGCTGGTTCTGCTCAATCAGCACATTCCGCGTGTGAACCTCAGATTATGTCTAGATCTGGGTATCTCGTCATATGCTAATACACCATGTCCCATCCATGACCTGGCTACAGCTATGAGATCTGCTCTGGAGAGTCGCGCTGCTCCTCGCAACCAAGATGGCATGCAGCAGTACAATATTCTTCTCGCTGAAGACAACATTGTCAATCAGCAACTAGCCGTGCGTATTCTTGAAAACTACAAGCACAAGGTCGAGGTTGTGGAGAACGGATTGGAGGCCGTGAACGCCGTAAAGAGAAAGCGGTACGATGTAGTGCTCATGGATGTTCAGATGCCGGAAATGGGTGGATTCGAGGCCACGGCCTGTATTCGTGAATGGGAAACACAGAATATTGGTGTACGCACACGTACTCCGATTGTCGCTCTTACTGCTCATGCAATGTTGGGTGACCGCGAACGATGCATGCAGGCTCAGATGGACGAATATCTCAGCAAGCCCCTTAAACCCCTTCTTCTTCTGCAAACAATTCATAAGTGCGTCTACAGCGTGAATCAACTTCGCCATCTTGCACTTGGCCCTACACCGCCGAATCAAAAAGGAACTATAATCAACACAGATTCTGTTTGCGGTTCGCATTATGCAGACAGCACCGCCACTGCCAATGCAGCTAATGACACTGCTCTCGTGGATCTGCCAAACTTGAGTCAGAGCGCAGATCATATGGCGACTCCAGAGCAACCAGAAGATACGGAGCGAGAAATTGAAAGAGCACAGCATGCAAAGCAGGTGCTAGAGGAAGTTGTGGAGTAATGTCGATTCTTCAGAGATCTGTGAAATCTTCTGAGGTTTCTCTTACATGGACTTTTGTTTAACTTATTTTAACTTATTATTATCATGTCAGAAAAATCTAGGCACAAATACACAAACAATTGTTTTTTCCTCGATGTATTCATAAAACGAGGCTTTATTCTACAAATATATGAAGCACCACTGATATCATGGGTTGTATGGTAGTATATATGTTCTATTTAGCTATAATTGTTTGCAATTAGATGGACTCAATTAGTTTAGATACTGCATCACCACTTCACATAAGAAGGGCAGCAAGTCCAAGGGCAGCAGCTCCAAAGTCTAATATAGCAATCGGTGCCGCATTGTGCATTGGAGGAGCGGTGTGTGTTGTAGTGTTGCTTGCAGGCTTACCCACCGTACCACTTCCCTTGGCAGCCGTAGTAGTCGCATGAGAAGCTGGCGTTGTGGCTCCCGTGGGCTTTGCAGAGCCTGTCTCCTTGGCTGATGAAACCTGGGAACCTGACGAGGATGAGGCCGTAGAGGATGCCTTTTCCGAAGATGTAGCAGTGGCCGAAGGGATTGCGTTAAACTTCAGTTCACTGACACGGTAAACCTTGTTTGCATCGTTTACCTTCTGCTCAATGTTTTCGACATCAGAACTAACTGCCTGCAATTTGCTGAAATCTTGTTCGCCAGCACTGATGACTCCGTTGATGATGTCAACGATAGGTCCACCCAAAGCCTTGAGATCATTTGCGGCAATGCTTCCAGCCCCAACAGCAGAGAAATCTGCTGCTTTTGCTGACAAGTTGTCTAAGAGCTTTGCAAGCTCGGCAGAGGTGTGGGAAAAGGCCTGAACATCAAGCTCCTCACCAGATAGCGAGGATGCAGCGCTGGCCAATTCACCGAGAGCAGATGACATAGGAGGGAAGTCCTGCTGGATAGCAAGAGCGCCTTCAAGACCTTTGGCTGAAGACCAGTTACCGACATCTTTGTTCAAAACATTGGCGGCAGAAACGACATTGCTCGATGCATCGTTGAACGAAGCGGCATTTGCGCCGAAAATGAGGAGAAAAGTTACGAGGATCAAACTGTTGTTCATTTTGTGTAGAGGATTTCTAAAGAGTCAAGGATTTGTGCAAACTAGACATTATATTGAGCGCTTTTTATGTATAAACAGTTTTATACTTTAAGATTGAAGCTTGTCCCAGATTCAATATGTCACAAGCTTTTCGTCATGTTTAAACAAACTACTAAAAGCTAGTAAAAACGACATGATAATAGCAATATTTCCAAGGACCTTATTGTTCCATCTATGATCTTATGTGCAAATTTATTCTTATTTTTCTTCGTTTTTCTTTTTTTGTTTTGCTCGTCATCGAGATACATCTGTCTGATTTCGTAGACTGGGTCTGAATAACCTGCAATGAATATTTAAGTTGAGGGGTGCGCATGCTTCCATCTGATGTAAGTAGTCTATAGTCTATTTAAGGTTCGTGTCTCTTCGTTTTTTGAGCTCCAGTGCCGCACGTTCTCGTTGCAGCAAGAGTTTTCTAATGCTAATTATAATCCTCTTCACATTAGCACATTTAAACATGAAGCATAAGTAAACGTTATGAGATAATGATAATGATCGCAATAGAACTAGATGTATCATGTCATATTCCATACGGACATCTTCATTTACAAATAAGATTCGAATCGGAGGAAACTTTAAAGATCTTCAGAAAGTCACATCGGTAATCGATCATGCACTGATCTCGAGATCTGCATGACGATCGTCTCCATCGCTAATCACGTGCCATGTGACTTCCGGGGTTACTGATCTGAATACAGCGAAGTAAGCAAAGGAGGAGCAATCCAACGGATAGTCATCTGGCACCATCTTAAGCCCTGGTATAACAGCAGATCGGAATCAATTGTCGGAAAAATAGAACCACTGGATAAACTAAGGAAAGATGCTGGGATATCTTGATCAACTGAGAGTGTTCTTAATGAACAGGGCGACGACCTATGTTCCAATGCGGCACATTGCGAATTATCGTCGCACTATTAGCTTTGATGACATGTTTGACCACGTCCAAAAAATTGCACCTAATGGGGTAATGCCTCCTCATTTCAATGAAATTATCGAGGTTCCTGGCCTCGAATCGGGGAAATGTCGATGGTTCTCTAAGGTTGACAACCTGACACCCGAGGACCCAGTTCTGATCTTCTTCCACGGTGGTGGTTACGCGTTTTCGTTCGAATGGCAGCACATCACGTTCATCGACACAGTTGCTCGCTACGGTATTAACAAACGCATGTCAATTGTGTGGCTTGACTACACTCTGAGCACAAAGGCGCCGTTCCCGAAGCAGCTTCTCGAGGCACTTGCCACTTATGAGGCAGTTGCGAAGATTAGCCAGAACTTATTGATCATGGGCGATTCTGCGGGTGGACATCTGTCGCTTTCCTTGCTGCGCCACTTGCACGAGCCGTTCCCCGAGGTTCCCCCTGTTCAAACCAAGGTCCGGCCGACTACTTTAATTGCTATTTCGCCGTGGCTGGATATCCAGCCCGGTGAACCCG
The DNA here is from genome assembly GCA_030579775.1 of Starmerella cellae. Lineage (NCBI taxonomy): Eukaryota > Fungi > Ascomycota > Dipodascomycetes > Dipodascales > Trichomonascaceae > Starmerella > Starmerella cellae. The sequence continues at coordinate 235,072 of JAKTRQ010000010.1, forward strand.
AGGAAAAGACTTCCTGGCAAGAGAATATGTACAAAGACGTGTTCACGCATCACGGCATAAATGGATTTGGCGAAATGATTCTTCGCGGGGCCGAGAATGTTGACAGCCGCTTGGCCCGTGATATCATTAGCATGCACCGGCGATCTGATCTGGTTTGGCAGGAAATTCTTCCGAAGAACGTGCTGATCACATACGGCGGCAAGGAGGTGTTGAAGGACAGCATTGAAGAGTTCATCAAAGTTGCGGACATTGAAACCACACAAACGGTGTTCCACGAGCCGGATAGCATCCACGACTCTCCTGTGTTAATGCCGCTTGAGGACAATGCAACGGTCCAAGCGATTCTGTCGTTCCTCGACCGTACTCTGCAGTAAGCGGACAATGTTCTTCTAATAAATTAATTTAATAATTCTTCACACGCCATATTTTCAATTCTCATCTTAGGCAAGAAACGCATAGTTTCAATATATCCATGAAGTCACTCAGACGCCATTCGCTCAAAACGGCAAGCGCCAGTTGGGGCGATATTTTGTGGAGGCGGGGAACATTGTTCAGGTCGTTTGGGCATTTGGGACATTCAATGTAAAGAGACCCACAGGAAAACTAGCTAGTGAAAGTAATCCTCCCATCACCAGATAATCTCACGTGACGGACCAAGAAAACACAAACGGAAATTTCATTGTCGTCAAACTCGTGAGTTGAGCCTGTCACTGAAGATGGTCAAGCCCTTCAAAGCTGGAGTTCTGCTTAGCAGAATACCTGTCGTCACGCCGAAGCCCTCGGCGTTCGTAGCGGCGTATTATAAATATATGAGCAATCTCGAGCAGAGATTGATGTGGACGTTCCCGAGTTACTTCTACTTCAAGCGCGGTACCCTCACGCAGCGTAAATATAACCAGCTCCAACAGGGCCCTGTGCCGCGTCACAAGGATGTCTACTTCCCGGACGGTCTGCCAGACGTGCATCACAACCGAGACCGACGGTTCAAGGAGGAGATCAAGATCGTTCCGGATGAGCAGGAACGCGTGAGACCACAGCCTCGAGAGACGAGTGACGAATCGAACGTGTCCAGCCTGGCTCGCAAGCTCGACGAGACGCTGTACTTGCTCGTGAAGGACAAGGAATGGAAGCTGCCGTCGTTTGATGTGCAAGACAGTGCATCCAGCTTGCACGAGGCAGCGGAGGCAGGCCTTCGCGAAGCTGGCGGCGAGCTGATGAACCTCTGGACAGTGTCAAACAAGCCCGCCACTGTGCTGAAAACGACTCCGAACCCCGAGTTCGTGATGAAGCTGCACATTTTGCATGGCCAGTTCAAGCCCGCGAAGAAGATGGAGTTCGCCTGGTTGACGAAAGAAGAAATCAAGAAGAAGGTGGATCCGAAATACTTCGAGGAGCTTGAAGTTCTTCTGTGAAGGAACTATAAAACATTGATTATATATTGTACATACAAACATACATAAGTAATGAGCTACTATTGTTACTATTGATGAAATGCGATAACGGCTGTTTCAATAAATTAGCATTGCTGTAGTAAATTGCCTCTGTTTTAATAAACTGGTATTACTGCGATAGAATTACAAATACTGCTGAAGCTGCTTTAATAAATTATAATTGCTGCAGTGAACTGCCTCTACTTGCAATAAACTACGGCGGCTACTCATTACGTTTACTATTACTATAATAAACTGGTATTACAAGGATGAAGAACAAAGTGGTGGTGGTGGTGATGGTTCAAGCAGAAGATGGGTATAAAATTATCATGACCGTCACGACTTCGTGCTATCATTATTTCTGGTTTTGTTGCTGTTGCTGCATTTGCTGCATGAGCTGGAGTTGTTGCATCTGTGCAAAGAATTGGCTCATATCCGGAGCCCCATTAGGTGCTGCTCCATTTGGCGCCCCGCCCGCAACGGGCGGCATCATTGGGAAGCCCGGGACCATCGGGAACATTCCGGGCATGGCTCCAGGAACACCGCCAGGAACACCGCCGGGCATCGCTCCCGGCATTGCCCCCGGCATCGCTCCAGGCATTGCTCCTGGCATCATGCCCATGGCTCCGGGCATGCCACCGACCATCATCATCTGCTGTTGCTGTTGCGCCTGCAGCAATTTCTGCCGCTGCATGTTCTTCGAGCCCAGGTTTCCAGCACCCAGCTCGATATCCGGTTCTTCCATGACCATGCCTGCCTCTAAAGCGAGTCCACCCGTACCACCATACTCAGCGCTGGTCGCCCATTTCTTGTCGGCATCTGTCAATCGCATCAATGGGATGATCGACACGCCGCGGTAATAGTCGAAGCTATCTCGAGGACCATAGCCCACGCCCCATTTGATGCGCAGCACGCTGCTTCCCTCGCGATTCTGCTTTTCGAACGTCTCCCGGACGGTCTCGGCCTCTTTGCGGCTCTTCAGCTTCACGAATGCGTGGTGTCGTTCGCGGTTCAGGATAATAGACTGCACAGGAGCGACCTTTTCGAGGACTTCGCGGAGCTCCGCCTCGGTGTACCGGTCCGGAATGGCGCCAACATACAGAGTTCGCGAGAATACCTTGATTCTGTCCGGTTTCAGGTCCTCTTCACGGCTGAGATTCCGCGTGGCGTCGCCGACGCGCGTCTTCGGCTGCGCAACATCGGGAGATTCCTGCCGGCCCGGCGATCTCGAGCGATTACGGTCGAATGTGGCCGTTTTATTCGTCGGATCTCGGCCGCGCGGAACATGAGAAACCGCACCGGCAAATGCAGCGAGGCGAGGATCGGCTTCTGGTGTTGCTGACGAAGACGTGCTGCTCGTTTGCGCCGCGTTGTTCGGCTTAGATTGAGAAAGAAGCTGCTGCAGCAGTGCTGACGGGTCGCTAGACGCGGGGGCTGCTGGTGTGGCAGCAGATGCAGAGGGTTGAGAAGCAGACGCACCGGTGCTGGGCACGGCTGACGCCAATGTTGGGGACGGTGAGGCAGCACTCTTCGTATCTGTGGGCTTTGATTTGGCCAGAGTCTGCAACATGCCGAACAGCGCCTCGGCATTGGGCGTTTCCGTCTTCTTTTCGGCGGCAGGAACAACCTCGGGCTCGTCTTCGGGAAGTCCGGCCCAAAGACGGGGCGGAGTTCCGGGCGGAGTCGTGGAATACGGCTCGTAGAAGTACTCGCGCTGCCATTGATCGATCGTCGCGCTATCGACCGTCTCGGCCCGCTGCCAGATGTCCAGGAGCTTGCGCATTTTGTCGAACTGCTCCACGGACTGCTGTCGGATCTTCATGAACTGCATCCACTGCGGCAGCGCTGCTCGGCTAGCCAGGAATGCGTCCTGTGCAGGGCCGCTGGAGTTCGCCTTTTTGGCCTCCTCCTGGTATGCGCGGACAATGGCGTCGACCACATACATGACACCGAGCTTGTTCGCCGCGGGACTCGTCTTGATGTAGTCGGACAACGTCTGGAGAATCTGGGGGTACTCGGCCGGCTGGCGGTTGACGAGGTCTACGAGTTTGCGAATTCGGCTGCCGGAGACACCCGGCGCCTTCACGGAGTCCAGCTGCTTCAGAGTCGCAGAGAAGTCTGCAATGCTACTAGTCATCCTCAATAGCTACGTCGCCGTAATTACACTGTTGTTGATTTTCGTTTCAAAATTCTAGAGCGGAAACGAGACTTTCTTGTGCTTTTCAAGTGCTTTTCAAGTGCTTTGCTGCTGCTTTTATTTCTTGTTTCTGAAGTTTTGAAAATAAGAACGAAGCTATAGGTTCTTCGAGTATGCAAATTTCTAGGCTTTAAATGATACGGCTGTTATCGAGCAAACGAGAAGTAGGTAAACAATGAAAGAGAAAAACAAATAGATGACTTTTAATAAAAGGAGACAGCTAGTGCCGGGTACTCCTGTTTTTTACTGATCGCGAGGCGTTTTGTTTGGGTTTTTTTTACGAACTTACTGCAACACCCGTGTGTTTGGTAATTTTTTACGATTCTTTTCTCGTGGAGGGGGGAAAAGGATGGTGGATTCTCCTCTTCTTATATAATGGCGGCAACAACCGCCTTAGGTGCCTCTACACCACCCCACAACTCACACGAGTAAGAGAGCTCTCATTAATTTGCCCAACAACACAAACTTAGATGTATCACATGATCTCACTTCACCGATGACTCAGTGCGGCTGCGAACCCCATGTCTGTAACGGCCGCCTCGTCTTGAACTCTATATTTGGACAAAATTATGCATTCAATAAAAATATTGTTCGCCAAATTCTTAATACTAAATTTGCGAATTGTTTGTTCATGTGACAATGGCGAAATAGTTCAATTTCTCATTATTGTCTATCCTAAATATTTTTTTACATAGTCGTGTACTGTAAAGATTACCGCATTCGAAGGACCCGCCCTCATGCATGTAATGAGACTTCCTCTATAGAGTCCGCGAACTCCTGTGTACTTCACAATGTGTCTTCCGGTCTGCCAGAAGGAATTATATGAGGCAACCTGGCCATTGAGTAACACGGGATTCTTCACGGCTTCGGTCTGCATGCGTGATTTTATGGAGTCGGCCGGGTACAATGATAGATTGTATGCAACACCAGCGCACGCACCAGCGAAAAATGAGCCAATCTCCTCTTTAAGCGCATAGTAGGTTCCAAACCATGCGGCACTGCCGCCTCCTTCTCGTAGAATAGTGCCGGTTTGGCCTCGCCAAAACTTTGTTAGCCCTTCTTTTCTCCAAGTATCGATTATTACTCGACGGACCTTGGCTGTCTGTGAGACAGGATCAACTTGGATACGGCATTTCACCAGTTCAATAGGGGTAAGCACATACGACGCGACAACACCGCTCAAACTACCACATATGGTGGCCCGCAACGCTGTGGATTCGTAGGTCGGTGTCAAAAGTTTGTCAAAATAATTAAATGAACTGAACAGAACTGCATTTTCAGCACCGGCTGCTACAATCGGAACGCTGACGCCTTTGTACAGAGCCAGCAAGCCTTCATGCTGGATGCTCTGTTTCAAGCAGTCGATGGCTCCGGAATATTGGGCTTTCGCCAAAGATTGCGACTGTAGCCGAACCTTCACAGTGTCAAACGGGTATTCGACCAGCTTTCCTACCCCGCCGGCTATCGAACCAGCGACTAATTCTTTGCCTTCATTGGCCATACTACACGTGTGAAAATACCCTACGAGAAGGTCTCGTTATTTGCGAATTTTGATGTGATTTCCTGTGTGTTATTCTTTTCCTGTCAGGAACTTTTCACTGCTTCCATGACGGGTTGAGCTGCCGTGCCCTCTTTTTTTCAACGATGAGATGTAATGGCCCTTTTTCGAGATCTGGAATCAGGTGATGTTATCTATGTGTGCATTTCAGTGGACTATTCGGATCTAGACAGAGCGCAGTGATCACGACAGATATGACCCTGCGGCCCCTTCCAATCGATACTGGATCGGGAGGGTTCAGACAGTCATCTTGTCACGCGGCTTCGGACCGAAACTGAAATAAATCAGAGAGAAACACGAATCGGGTTCGAATAGGTATATTATTACATCAGAAGAAGAAGAAGAAAAAGGAAAAAAACATTGTTAAAGAAATACCATAGGCTATATTACTTGCCGTCCTCTGTGATTCGTTGATTAATAAAAGAAAACTAGGCTCCTCATGCTCGGCAGCGTTTTTTTGCCTTGTAACCACGGCTCTCGCGCCCAGAATGAGCCCAAACCATTATAGAACTTCAGGGTGGAAGTCCTGGTCCTGCACCATTGGGTTGGGGAGATTTCACAACCGTTACCGGCAGTACTGTCGCTGTACAAGATACGTGTACTGATGGGTCAAGAATATTCTGAGTCAGCTGCTTCTGGCGCAACTCACTACAAGCATTGAAGTTCGCAACTAACTCCCACTAAATTATCACCGAAAGATGGCGGACAAACTTAGCGAAGAACAGATTAACGCCTACCGTGAGGCATTCTCTCTGTTCGATAAAGATAGAGATGGAAAAATCACGTCGAAAGAGCTTGGCACCGTAATGCGTTCGTTGGGTCAAACTCCCAGTGAGGCAGAAGTTTCAGACATGATTAACGAGATTGATATGGATAACGACGGCACGGTAGATTTCTCAGAATTCATGACCATGATGGCGCGTCGCATGCGAACGACCGACAACGAGGAGGAAGTTCGAGAGGCGTTCCGCGTTTTTGACCGCAACGGCAATGGCTTCATTTCTGCCGCCGAACTCCGCCACGTGCTGACCTCCATTGGCGACAAACTCACTGACGAGGAGGCTGATGACATGATTCGCGCTGCCGATGTTGATGGTGACGGGCAGATCAATTACGAGGAGTTCTCCCGCGTTCTCACGAGCAAATAAATTAGCATGTAATCAATGACCAAGAAACTGACGGCTTTTATCTCGAATTTGAACGCGCTTTATCTTTATGATGTGAATTTGATGTAAATCATGGAAGAAGGCAAGCGAGCACAAAGGAAAATAGTTATAAAAGGTAAATTTAACAGGATAGAGCGTCAATTCTGCGTCCACAGTTCTAAGAGCATCCACCAATGTGTTTTATTAAGATCAATTCGCACAACTAAAAGGAAATTGAGACTTTCTTTCGGATTTTAGTGCTGATTAGTACGATATAGTCAAACACTGTGTTGGGAATGCCTGTCATTGTGGTTCTTGCTCTCCCTTGCTTCGAAATGTCTTAAATTATCATGTCTACGAATGGTTCTTATTAACAGTTAAATAAATTCGCACTTTACTTAAATAGTTAAAATAACTTGGCGAAGAATAATGTATGCTAGAAGGAACGCATGTAATGCAAGGTGCCATTCCGATGCTACCTATATTACATGGGTCTGAGGATCAATAGAGGTGAGTGCTTGACCCTCTGCCCTGATCGGCCACATTTGGAAGATAGTAAACACACAATTAAAATTGTTGCATCAGGCGCGTGATCCCACATAAACAGAGCATCGGTACCACAACTCAGCGATCTGAATCATCAAAGCACAACTACTCCCAGCACGAACAGTGAAGCAGCTTACACGGGATTTTCCCGAGATCAATCATAAGTCAATGGAATATACACCGGAGGAAATAATAGGACATGGTTCGTTTGGAGTAATTCGGAAGGTGGTACGCTCGGATGGAACGGTCTTAGCCCGCAAGGAAATCTCATATAAATCTATGAACCAGAAGGAACGTACGCAGCTCATTGCCGAGTTCAGGATCTTGAAATCACTGGTGCATCCGAATATCGTACACTACCTTCATCATGAGCATGTCACTTCATCGCAAGAGGTTCATCTCTATATGGAATACTGTGGAGGCGGCGATCTGGCTAGTGTGATCCGCAATATTCGAGCAAGCGAAGATTACTATCCCGAAAACGAAGTCTGGAATGTCCTTACGCAAATGTGCCTGGCACTCTACCGTTGCCACTATAATACGGACGCAGCACCGCAACCGGCCTCTATACTCAGTCCAGAAAGCAACAATAATAAAACTAATGAGGGCTTGCCCCAGTCATTCATCTTGCACCGAGACATAAAACCGGAAAACATCTTTTTGGATAATCAAAAGCCATACTGCAAAATAAAACTCGGAGACTTTGGTCTAGCGAAGTTGCTCGATGGCGAACATCCATTAGCCACAACATATGTGGGAACGCCGTACTACATGAGTCCAGAGGTTCTCACTGACCAGCCGTCTACACCAGCAAGTGACATATGGAGCTTGGGATGCGTGATATATGAATTGTGTGCAAAACATCCTCCTTTCCAAGCAAAATCGCATTTGCAGCTGTGCCAAAAGGTTCAAGAGGGAAAATTCAAACCTCTGCCATCTTACTATTCACATACACTGGCGCGAACAGTTGCCGCATGTCTTCAGGTGCTACCTTCACATAGACCCACGGCCGCGACTCTCCTAAATCTGGATATCATCAAGATCAGTCGAAAAGAAATCGAACTGAAAGAGAGAGAACATCATATTCGCGAACGAGAAGAAGAGCTAGACTATGTGGTGCAACGCCTTAATACAGACTTAGAAAACGTCATACAAGAAGAGGTCGAGCGACGCATCCAGCAGCGGCAGCAAACTCCGGTGCAGTCATCACCACTTGCGAGGAAACTACTTCATGGGAGAATGAGGTAATTAATACTTGCGCTTTTGGGGAAATATAATATGTATGTACACTCTAAGTAGAAAACAACATTATTTATTAAATGATTAGTTAATTGGTCGGTTTTTAAATAAGCAACGGTTTTATGTCTGAAAGAAACATGTCGTTCTCGAAGGGCTGCACTTTTGAAATCACGGGGTACCCGGAAGCCAGTGAGACCCTGCGTTGGAAGGTGTATGGAAGGTGGAGATGTGTCAACGTATAGCAAAAACGTGCAGCAAAACGCGGTGGTAGTGGTCCCATCCGCTGGTAACATTCTTTGCTTTATCAGCATGCTCCGCAATGATCATGTTCACGAGAAAAGAAAAACATTGACATTATTTAGGCTGACTGCCGCTCAATTGAAAGCAGTCTGCACGCAATTGACAGCCAATTGAACTGTGTGTAAATTACCACCACTTGATCTGACTAATTAAACTATTAACGGACTTTTAGCTGGTTTATTGTGATTTTACCCGATGTATTCCGATACCTTTTGTGACATATACGTCAAAAGACGTCTCACTAAACGTGGTACATATTGAACCCTTGTCCTGATCCACATGAGCTCGCAAATAGGCCTTCAAAGATACACGGGTTTCACCTCGGCATTACTGGGTATCAACAAAATTCCCAGTATTGGAGTAAAACATAATATTTATTCAGAGATAAAACTTGTGCCAATATTATTAGGATAGTAGCCTTTAGGTAGTGTCTAATTGTGGCTGTTAAGCATGAAAGCCCTTCGAAATTGCTTGTTTCGACTTCCCGGGAAGTAAGCATGGGATGCATCTCATCACGTGTACCTCGGCGCTTATCTCGGCGGCTAAACGGTCCGCCTGCTATCCAGGTAACAATAAAGCTGTTTAAGTGAGTATTGCATTTATGCACGATAACCCTTCTAGCGCCCCACACCGCGTCGGAGTTCCGCTTGACCTCAACGCAATGACTCTACGCAGGCGCTATAGGTCCTAAATTTCTTATTTTTATTTAAATAAATTTAGTATTTCATCACAAATCCTATTCAATGAATTTTTCATGAGTTATTCATTCCAGTATTGCCGCGTGTCCTCGAAGGTGTCGGCGCGCTTAAACCAATGGCCACGTTTACCCTAGCCTTATAGATAAGGTGATACTTTCTCATTAGGCATTCAGATAGCGACGTGGGTGCCTACGTGAAAAAATGCTATGTAGGCGAAGATAGTCAGTAATGCGGCCGCGAGGGAGAGCGGCACATGTAAAGGACACGTAGTAGTACTATATAATTCTTGAACTTTGTGAAGCTCGCCTAACAGGAGATTTGCGTGAACGATTTTTTGGGGATACCCCGCTTTTCATTTGAGAAAGACCATGCACTCAACAGATTCTGATTTTTAATCGATAGATCTCGGTTGCGCGACTTTAACGATTGCATTGTGATCACATCCCATGTGGGCTGGGGCTTGATTGCATATCAGTTTCAACCGCCTCCGCATCGCCGGATTTTATGTATATATATATGATTTGATCGGTTGAAAAAAAACAATCGCGCAAAGTCGGTGGCATTTGAAAATTACGGTACTTCAATTCGTTGATCTCAAGCAGCCGCCTTGAAAAGACATATTTTCTGACGGACAAGCCTGCACTTATTTCTTTTTACCTTATAAACAAATACAATGGGAAAATCCTTTCTTAAACGGAGTGGAGGGAGCATATACTCCGTATCCTCCAAGTCTGATGCCGAAGCCCCCAAAGTTCTCAGTCCACAGCGGTCTTACGACCCTCACACTCCTTTGGGCCCGAGGATATCACGACCGCCGCTACCGACTGCAGATGATGATCTACTTCAGTCTCTTGGCTACAAGGCGGAACTTAAGCGTGAATTTAGCTCGCTCGAATTGTTTGGCGTAAGTTTTTCGATTATGAGCCTGGCACCGAGTATTGCTTCAATTTTGGTCGATCAAATTCCGGCTGGTGGTGCTGGTCTCACATGGGGCTGGTTTGTTCCATGTGTGTTCATCTTTAGCATTGGAGTCACTATGTCAGAGATGGCTTCAGCAATGCCTACTGCTGGTGGTCTCTACTGGTGGACTTACATGTTGGCTCCGGAAAAGTGGAAGAGCTATCTGAGTTTCCTTTGTGGTTATGCAGATACCTTGGGTTTGATTGGTGGTATTGGTAGTATCAATTATGGTGCTGCTGCACAGATTTTGTCTTCAGTTGAGATGGGAACGGGCTATGAGCCTAGTAATGGTGTCACATATGCTGTTTTTGCCGGCGTCACCTTGATTCAATTCTGTCTCTGCTGTGTCCCCAATCGAGTCATGGCCAAAATCCAGTCGGCAACGATCTTTCTCAACCTTGTAGCTGTGGGAATACTTTGTATCGCACTTCCTGTTGGCCTGAAATCTAAGGGAACCTCTTTGAACTCTGGGTCCTGGGTTTTTTCGGACACTACGAATCAAACATCATATCCCTACGGCATGAGCTTCATGTTGGCTTGGATGGCCGCTATTTGGACCATCAGTAGTCAGGATTCTTCTGTTCATATGGCCGAGGAAGCTAGCAATGCTACTACAGCTGTTCCATTTGGCATTTTGATGTCGGTTGGACTCTGCTGGGTCATTGGATTTGTGATTCTCTGCGTGATTGCTGCAGTTATTGACCCCTCAGAGAGTGGGATGGAAGAACTCATGAATGCAACGCTGCCTATGGCAAATATTATAGAGCGATGTCTCAACGATAAATGGGCAATTGGCGTCATGTCTTTGTTCTCTGTTATCCAGAGCTGCATGGGTCTCAGTCAACTGCTGAGCACTTCACGTCAGATGTATGCCTTTGCTCGCGACGATGCCCTTCCTTTCAGCAAATATGTCAAGCAAACCACAAAGGGACAATTGCCCATCCCGGCATTGGTCTTCGCCACAGTCCTGACTTTAATTTTAGGTCTTTTAATGTTGGCAGGAGATACCGCGGCGAATGCTATCTTCAGTTTGGGTATGTCCTCTCTGTATCTTGGCTGGTGCTTGCCTATCTTTGTTTACACCTTCTGTGGTGCACGGATCACACAACCAGGGCCATTCTACCTCGGTCACTTCTGGTCAAAAGCTAATGGCGTGGTAGCTTCTGCTTTTGGTGCCTACGTCATCTTCGGCTTGAGTATGCTGCCTACCGATATCCCCGTCACAGACTCATCCCAAATGAACTACTCGTGCGTCGTTTGTGGTTCCGTGTGGCTTGGCGCTAGTTTATACTGGCTATTCGACGCCAGAAAATGGTATAGTGGACCAAAGATCACTGTTGAGGACGATGCTGAAATTGCTGAAGTTCTCGAAGCATCTGAATGGGATCAGGCGGCGAAAGAAGGTATCAACAAGGAGGAACGGGAGAACACGGAAAATAATGCATATACGACTCCATCAGAAATTCACATGCCATGATTTTTTTTCTAACTCTGTGATTGCACATTTGTGATGATTTTCTTTTCTTTCTTCCCATTCTATTAGAAAAATTACGTGGCCGGTTCTGAGAATCGGTATCAAAGTCATTATAGCATATTTAGATGATTATATTTTATTCACATTTCACTTCTCTAATTTTACCGCTGTTTCATAGCGGCTATTACATATTAATGAGAGTTGCTCACAAAGATACGGATTTGGTTGTTTCCAAATGAATTTCCTTCTGAGAAACGTTGGATATTGTGTCAGGATCAGGCAAGTCTTGGTCTTTAATAGATTGTGCGTGCTCTGGCGGGAAATCCCCAGTCTTTGAATTGTAAAGAATGATGCCATTTTGCCGCGCATATTTTTTCTCCTGATATTTATAAAGAGCAAGAATCACAAGCGCCCACACGCCAAACATGAAAGCGTTGGCAGCGGTCCACGAAAAACCTTTGAGATAACGTGGTGCCTCAACGGTCTTCCACACAATGACAGCCATCCATGCAGTACTAGCTTGCGCGAACATGTTCATCCAAACTAAAACCACAGCCCTTTTTTGAGCATCACGGCGACAGATATCATTTTGCCAAGAATATACCGTCGGGGCAGCAGCCCACGCGAAGTAACTAACGCAAAATCCGTACCACTTACCTCTCTCATTGACATTCCAAATTGCCAAGACGATATTACCGCTCATGTTGATCAGTTGTGACCATACTACTGCACCCCATCTACAATGGAATAAATCTGCAAACATGGAGACCAAGAATAACCAAACAAATCCAAGACCTGGTGTCAGCGAGGTTTTGTATTGCAAATCACCAGGGGCGTATCGATCCAGCGATTTTAACCACAAATTATAAGAACCAGACGCGACATTACTGCAATTCCAGCAGAAAAAGTTGAATACAGTCAATGCATAGATCTCCCAGGAACTCAGAATATCTTTCCACATCTTCAGGCTGAAAATATTCTTAATTGCTTGCTTGGGATCGGGTCTACCCGCTGTGTGATTCTCCTTCAGTCTTCGTCGAAGCAATCGGATCTCGTCATCTGATAACCAAATAGAATAACAGTCCGTAGGTGTACCAGGAATCATATAGAAACCGATGATGCCAACAGCTAGTGAGATACAACCGTCAACAATGAAAATCCACCTCCAAGCGGCATAGCCACCGACGCCTTCTAAATTGTCAACAATGGCACCACTGAGCAAACCACTGGTCATGATACCAAGATACTGTCCGAAATAATAGAACATGGACCGTCGAGCAATCATGCCCGGATTGTAAATAAAGGTTCCAAACAAATACTGATATGCCAGATAAGAAGGTGCTTCAAACGCCCCTATGAAGAACCGCAAGACTTTCAGCTGCTTTACATTATTAATTTGGGAAGTGCCAATTGTCAATACGGACCACGCAAGATCTAATGATGGCAGAACGTAGCTGAGCGGACAAGCATACAAGACATAAATGAATGGGATGCAGAAGACGATGTTACCGACATTGAATAAGACTTGAGTATTAACCAAATCGTTTCCTTTCATGCCTAGATCAGTCTGAAAATTTGGGCTGACGTAGGCATTATTCAAATTAGTTTGATCCAAATATTTCACCCAGTAAGCCACGAAGGCGTAGAAAGTCAAAAGAATGTCAATCTTCCACATCAGTTTGCGATCTGCAGGTGTATCATTGCTATCGAACCAGCTCCATACTTTATGAGCTCCACGCACATATTTATTTTGACGGTACTCGTACTCATCGAAGAATTTCCACCATGGTCGATTCGCCTCATCTCGATATTCGACAAGCTCAGGTAAATTAGAAGTTTTTTCGGATTCGAAATTAGATTCTTGCAACCTTTGCACTTTTTCATTAGTAGAATCCTGTTCGAAATCAGGTCCTTCATCGACAACACGTCGTACAGGTATAAACCCCCATTTAAGTCGACTTAGAGGAATCGAGATGCAGTCAAATTTCCCCATAGCGAAGCAAGCTGAAGTTTAAAGCAAAAAGAGTTTCCTTGTTTGCAAATTATATTATATCTTGGAATACAAATTACTTTGAAAATCTATTTTCAAATAAAGCTATGGGTGACGCGAAGTCACGTTTTATGTCATAGTCAACCTCACGTATGCTACATAAGAGCTTTTCCTGCAGGTCCTTTCTGACTGTATGTATAGATTGATAAAGCACATGGCTTAACCCTTTCCACAGACATCTCCGTAATCGGCGGGTAACAACATATCTCACGGACATCTACATAATACTGACAGCTTGAAGCCGCAGACCTAAGCGCCGCCATTTCAAAAAATCAAGCAAAGTCATAGTAAGAAAACATCTAGCGATAAGTGACTTTTAAGTATGCAGACGATATTAAGTGTTCTCAGAAAGGGTCTGCCAAGTTCCTCGTGTTTTTTCATTGTGACTAAATCTCTGATCAACATGTGTCACAAAAACATTTCAGATCGTATAAGATTAGTGCATCAATCCTGTGTGGAGTACGTCACATTTATATGAAAAGTGTGTATATGCTTAGTAAATATAAGGGGGCACTGCTGGCTTGATAACTTGGTAGGTAAAATCAATAGAAGGGTTCTCGTCCCGGTCTTAAGCAGTAGCTCACTACCCAAATCACTTCTTTATCAGTCGTACCTTGCCCTTATCAGAGGCCGCGGAACCCATCTTGGTTACTGCGATATTCAAATATATATCAGCTGAAGGAATCCATTTAAATATATCGAAACATTCTAAATTCTGTGATCATGGTCCGGAGCGATTATGATGTAGAGCTCATAGCTACTAAGTCAGCTGTGGCGGATCTTCAAGATCAGGAGTTGCTCGCCAACATTGGCTACAAACAAGAGCTTAAACGAAGTTTCGGTCTAACTTCAATGGTCGGGTTCACTTTCTCTATTCTTACTTGTTGGAATGCTTTGGCAGGTTCACTCGCTGAAATTTTCTTGAACGGTGGCCCTGTGGTACTTGTGTTCGGCTGGATCGGATGCTGCGCTTTTTCACTATGTGTTGTATTAGTTTTAGCAGAACTCTGCTCTGCATATCCTGTGGCAGGTGGTCAATACTCGTGGTGCCTCTTGCTCTCAAGGGACACCAGTTGGGGTCGTTCAGTATCGTATATATGCGGGTGGATTCAGCTAACAGGGATCATTGGAATGATTTCAGTTGGATGGTATCAGTTTGGTGTTGATATTAATGCCATGATTGAACTCGCACACCCTCATTATAGTATCTCAAATTGGAGGGTGGCGCTAATTGCTTATGCCGGTGGTATTGGAGCATTGATTTTTGATATTTTTGGTCTTAAGATTTTACATTACGTCTCTACTCTGTCACTTTGGTGGTCTATTGGTGGCTTTATTACTTGTACTGTTACTGTACTTGCGTGTGCAGCAAAACTTCAGCCTGCTGAGTTCGTATTTACAAACACTGTGTCTGCTGGCTGGACAAACATAGGCATGTCAGTCATTATTGGTATAATGCAACCTGCATATGGTATGTGCACATACGATAGCGTTGCCCACTTAGCAGAAGAAACAGAGGATGCGGCAAAGCAGAGTCCACGAGCCATGGTATTGGCTGTTATTATTGGATTTTTCACTGGCTTTGGCTTCATTTTAGCTCTCTTGTTCTCGGTTCAGGATGTAGACGCTGTCGTAAACACTGCTACTGGATTTCCGCTCCTTGAAATCTTTTATCAAGCGACTTCAAATAAGGCAGGTGCCATATGTCTGACTTCAATTTCTCTCGTGTGTCAAGTTTTTACAAACATTTCTATCCTTACCGAGGGCTCTCGCGCAGTCTATGCCTTTGCTCGCGATGGTGCCTTTCCGTTTAAGATGAACAAATTGTTCCAAGTTGTTGCACCAGGACTGGATGTGCCGGTAAATGCAATGCTTCTATGTGCAGTCGTATCTGCTATCTTAGTGGCAATTCTGTTCGGGTCGAGTACTGCATTCTTCACAGTTTTATCAATCGCCAGTACAGGGCTGTACATTTCTTACTTGTTCCCTATTGTAGTTTATGCTTTCAAGCGCGAAAACAAGGCTCCTGGCTACTATAATTTGGGCAAATGGGCGATGTGGCTCATTGTACCAGCGATTGTTTACCTCACATTCTGCTGTGTATTTTTCTTTTTCCCCACGACAGTGCCAGTCACCGGTTCCAATATGAATTATTGCGTAGCTGCTTTTGGAATTATGTTCATATTTGCCGGAATTTCTTGGTTCGGAGGAGCACGAAACACGTACATACATGATATCGGTGTCATTGACGGACAGGAGCAGGAGGCCATCGAAAAAATTGAAGACAACAAAGTTACAGAAGAGAAAGAGTTGCATAACCCGGTGATAATTCACGAAATGACGAACAAGTCTTAGCATCGAATACTTACTAGCTTAAAATATTTATAAAAATTACTATTTGTCACTTTACAGAAACTGAAACCTACTCCTTATAGGATGGATCGAGAAACTCTTCATACTCGAGATCACAGCTAAATTCAAACCACAATGACTCTGGATATGCCATAGCCTTGAAGGTAAATGCAGCCACGCCATCACCAATGATTTTCGTCGGCTTATCCGTGGCATCGGCAGCTAGCTGTGCTTGACATGACTGCTCCATGAGAAGATATAATGCCACACACTCACCAACCGTAGCTCCTACATTAAGAAGTCCGTGATTTTGCAAAATCAAAGAACGTTTTCCACCCAGAGCTTTTGCGATTTGGGAGCCTTCATCCTTTGATAAAACAACTCCACCAAAACTTTTGTACACAGCCTGATCGTTATGAAATAAACAAGCATCCTGACTGAGCATATCTAAGGGGCGGCCAAATGCTGAATATGCTTTGCCATAAATTGAGTGCATATGAATAGCCGCATTAACATCAGGTCTTGCTTTGTGGATTGCACCATGGATCTGAAATCCTGCTTTGTTCACAGCTCTCCGACTGCCGCCTATAACATTCCCCTCATGATCAACTTTCACCATATCACTTGCCTTCAATGTGCCAAAATGTTGACCCAATGGATTGAGCCAAAACTCATTCGGATTCTCAGGATCACGCACTGAAATGTGTCCCGCAGAACCTATCCCGAATCCTCGACGTGCACATAATCGAAACGCGCCTGCCATCTCTTGCAACAGCCATGTTCTTTCGTCTTTCTTGCATGTAAACTGGGGTATCGTCTGTGCAATGGGCAAGACTTCTTCGTTCGCAACATCAATACCTGTAGAATCAGCTAGCATTTGGTGTTTATGAAACTTCCGAATTCTAAATATATGGAGTTTGAGATCAGCCTTGCTGTCATAGTTAGCCGCCGACACATATGCACGAGCTCTTCCTTATCATGAATACCTTGCCCAAGACAACTCCAATCGTGCTGATAAGAGAGTCATGAGAGACTTGAACACAGTCAAAAGCGCATCTTTGTGCTTGGCATTCACTCGTAACTGAAAGACTAAACAAATTACAGGCTCATTTACATTTGTTTCATTTGCTTGCCTGCGTAACATGTAAGAAACGTTCTTAAGATATTAAGAGTAACGTTAACAGCCGCCGTATCACCATGGAAGGGTTCTCGACTTTACCTATTGGGTATGTCTAGTTCAACTCAACATATAAGCAGCGTTGAATATAGCAACATCACATGTATCGGGTAAAGATTTAGAACATGGTCTAGTGCTGAAATTCGATATCAATCGTCCCGAAACTTGCCAAGCCCATGTCGTAAAACAAGATGACATCCCACATCTACCCTATCCTTCGCATATGCAGGCAAATACTGTGGTTCGAGATTTCATCAAAATGTAATGTCATCTAGTCACGACATAGCATAATTGGGGCCTTACGTGAAGAAATAAAAAGAATGACCTGCGTTCGGAGAAATTTACTATTATAGTGTGATTCCGTGAGTCTTTTTTCCCGAGCATCTCGCCGTGGGCCCATTTTGAAAACCTCTTACTTAGGTTTGCTACTATTAAGCAGAGTACAACTGGTGATATATAGATAAATTGAGAACCATGAACTGCAAAAGTCGGTCGCAAGTACTTAGTGACGAAAAAGAGGAGCCGTTCCGAGGTAACTTGGAGGTATATGATTGAGAGATCCTATAAGCCAGACGCATTTTGCGAGAAGGAATTAACCCTATCCCAATCCATGAATTACTTATCCACTGTCGCAGCACATGATATGTGCAAAATATGCCACAGCCTTAATTTGCACGGCACCTTGTTCCGATGGAGAAACGTCATAAGAGCGTCATGTGCGGCTCGTGGAGGCGAACCAAGCCCTTCATGTTGCGGCTAGATGAGGAGGCAAACAACGGTTTCGAAAACAACATCAAAACATAGTTGTCGTCAAGCGGAATTATATTAACAATAAATTTTCAGATTAATCATCGGTTTCAAAAAACATAATTGCGGTAATTTTTAATCACATTCGCGCGTGTCTTTTTTGGGATACATCAATCATATATCCTAGCCCTATCAATATCAGTTGAGACTATTCAACTAATGCAGGGCGTGACGTTAATGCAGAGAGCAAACAGCGATGCTTAGTGCAAGTGTTTGCACAAGCAAGTGTGCCCAAACCCATCACGCACCTCTCTCCACCGCATTATTGATTCGAAGCAACATGGGCTGAGAATGTACGCTATTGCATTTTTGTAAATAGATAGATCCGTGTTCGAAACTTCTTCTTCTTATCATTTTCGATCTAGTTAAATCCATACGAAAGCACTGAAAAAAAATTGGATTGATATGCCGATGCCTTCAAAGCCTTTGGATAACGATGTTAACGCCGATCCGCTGTCTATGGAGGCAGTCTACGGATCGTCTCCAGTTCGAAAGCATATAAAAACTGACTCTCAAGGTAATGCCGCTGAGAGTGGCTCAAATGACTCAAAAATCGCAAAGGATACTGAGACAACTAAATCAGGGCACAAGGTTGATAAAGAATTTTCCGTCTTTCCGCCTGGATCTATTAGGAGTGTACCTTCAGTCAAAGATGCCGGCAGTATGCGCGGTGGCGCATCTATTTCTAGCCATCATCCTAAAAGTATGAGCCAAGACAGCAATGATTTGCCTTCCTTAATGGGCGTTACTGATGCTGCCGTTAGGGAGGCCGAACCGTCGAAAGGAGGTGAACCTGATCAACCAGTAGTTGTCGTTAGAGATGATGGACCTCCGACGATCGACAACGGCCACAAGGAAACGCCCATGGCACAATTCGTCGAGGATGTCGGTGCCGAAGTCGATATCGTCGTCGATGGTCCGCATGGAAAAAAGATCCGCAAGCGACTAGATGGTGTGCTTCACCGTGATGGACGCCGTGAAATCAAAGAGAAAAATTGTTACGACAAGCTCGGTTATAGCTTTCCTTTATGGCGCAAAATCATTATTATTACCGTCATCTTTTGGGTGCAAGTTTCCATGAACTTCAACACATCCGTTTACCCCAACGGCATACCGCTAATTGCGGAAGAAAAGAACATCAGTGTTCAAAAAGTACGAGTGTCACAAATGTTGTTTTTGGTATTATATGCATTTGGATGTGAACTCTGGGCGCCTTGGTCTGAAGAATTTGGCCGCTGGCCTGTAATGCAGCTCTCTCTCTTTTTTGTAAACATCTGGCAAATATTAGCTGCATTGGCTCCTAACTTCGGATCAATATGTGTCGCACGTGCTCTTGGTGGTTTGAGCAGTGCTGGTGGCTCAGTTACTCTTGGAATGGTAGCTGACCTTTGGGAAGCTACTGATCAGGGCTTTGCTGTTGCGTACATTGTTCTTTCATCGGTCGGAGGCACAGCCATTGGACCTGTATTTGGTGGAATCATGCAAGATCACCTCAACTGGCATTGGAACTTTTGGATTCAGCTCATCTTCGGTGGTGTCGTCGAGATCATGCACTTTTTCTTAGTCCCCGAAACGCGAAGCACGATTTTAATGGATCGAGAAGCCAAGCGTCGAAGGAAATCTGGAGAAGACACTAACATCTATGGACCTAATGAGATCAAATCCAAGCGCATTGAGTGGGAAGAGTTCTTACAAATCTGGAAGAGACCCTTTGTAATGTTTGTCACCGAACCAATTGTATTATGCATGTCGCTACTTTCCGGTTTCAGCGATACTCTCATTTTTATTTTTACTGCATCCATTGCACCAATTTTTGCCGATGGTTGGGGCTTTGGAAACACAGCCTCGGGACTTTTGTTTGTTTCGATTCTCGTGGGTTATTTCATTGGATACTTCGCACACAGTATTGATAGTTGGCGTCAAATTTTAGTCCTTAAGAGAGAAGGAGACTCGGCGAGATATGCTGAACGTCGTCTCTTGTTACTTCTATTTTTGGCACCCCTTGAACCGATTGGATTGTTCATATTCGCTTGGACGAGTTTCGGCAAATCCGAAGGTATCCCGTGGATCGCACCTACAATTGCTATCGCACTAGTAGGAATAGCGAATTATAGCATTTACATGGCCACAATTGATTATATGATTATGGCCTATGGTCCTTATTCGGCGTCAGCGACAGGAGGCAATGGATTTGCTCGAGACTTCCTCGCTGGTATCTCTGCAATGTACTCTGCGCCGCTATACGATAATATTGGTACCCTGCATTACGAGTGGGCCTCAACTTTGTTGGGCTGCCTCGGAGTCATCGTGGTTATTCCGGTCTATGTGTTCTATTGGAAAGGCCCCACAATTCGAAAGAAATCCCGATTTGCACAGTCTCTTGCAGCTGATCACGCAGCAGCTGGAGCAGCTGACTCCGATGATAGTAGCAGCAGCACAAACAGTAGCAAGAAAGAGAAAGAGACCGTATAAAAATTGATTACCAACTCTACGTATTATTTGAAAGTAAGATCTATTCATTATGACCACTATTACGCTTCTCATGATGGCAATCTGAGGAAAGATTGTAATTAAATCTTTATTTGTTTTGTAATTTTCTGTATTAATCATTTTCTAGAAAAAGCTTATTCCATATTGTTAATGAATAGTGCTTCATTATAGAAGGAAAATAATACGAGAAAAGGAGGGCAGCAAGCCATCAAACCCCTAACCACCCGCTTGCGTCCTGAAGACAGGTCAAATGAGAAAAAAAAGTGGGTGACGTCGAATGACTTGCCGCTGAGGTTGGGGGATTTTCTCAAAAACCCAGATAGGAGAGAGCTCCGTAAAAAAAGAGCCATCATAGTGTATGTAAGGAAATACTGTATATGTGCCCCTTTCGGCTTGTTAAGTTCTCCACGAGGCACCCCAAAACCACCCTATTTCTGGAGGTTTTCACAACTTAGGAAATTATGCATGAAGCTTCCTCTCCGGGCGCCTGCGGATATTACCTAAGGAATGCATGACGTTCTGTTGCAGAGACATAATTGTCCGCGTTCTCGTATGTAGTGTGGGATAAAGCAGTTGTTCCGTAGTACAGCCTCTTGCCCCACCCAAGTCCACATAGTGTTGCGAGATTGACGCGAGATCTGCCAAATTTAGTGTCAACAGGACTACAGAACGTAGATATGTGGCCTCAGGGTTTCCCCGCATTCCGGAAGACATCTAAGGTAAGGGCATTTTGAGGACCCTAATGTACAAGGTCTGAAATCTATTTAACGCATGAGCTTGATGATTATAGGTTTTAAAATCTGTATTTAATTAGCATCAAACTTTCCTGAACCTTAACTTAGCCGGAAGATTATTGACATACTCGTCCTAAAGAAGAACATTTAACTCGCATGTCTTCTTCGATAGACGATCTTAAGTCTGACGCAGACCTGAGCCACGACGAATACAAGCAAAACAGCTCCAGTGCTGATCACATCGACATTGTGGGGAACACTCAGGATCAACCGGGGGCTTTCGATAAAGACAACAATGGCAAATCGACTGCTCAATATGCCGAGGATATCGGAGCTGAAGTGGAAGTTTGGACAATTGACGAAAATGGAGTGAAGCAACCCAAGCATTTGCAAGGCATTCTTCACAAAGATGGTAGGCGAGAAATTCGTGAACGTAACTGTTACGACAAGCTCGGTTACACGTTCCCCTGGTGGAAAAAGTGGACGATTTTGGTGGTCATTTTTATATGTCAAGTCTCCATGAATTTCAATGCCGGCTTTTATCCAAATGCCATTGAACTCATTGCCAAGGCTCACAACATTAGTGTACCAAAGGCTCGTGTCTCACAAATGCTGATGATGGTCGCTTATGCCTTTGGTTGCGAGCTGTGGGCTCCGTGGTCCGAAGAATTGGGTCGCTGGTGGGTAATGCAACTTTCCCTTTTCTTTGTCAACATCTGGCAGATTTTGGGTGCACTGGCACCTAATTATGGTGCAGTCTGTGTTGCTCGATTCCTTACGGGTTTGAGCAGTGCTGGTGGCTCCGTCACGCTCGCTATTGTCGCGGACATGTGGGAAGCTACTGACCAGGGTTTCGCTGTACTCTTTGTGGTTGGTTCCTCAGTGGGAGGATCCGCACTTGCACCGATATTTGGCGGTATCGCCCACGATAATCTCAGCTGGCACTGGAATTTCTGGATCCAGCTAATTATTGGTGGATTCGCCGAGCTTCTGCACTTGTTATTGGTGCGTGAAACACGATCCTCAATTCTCATGGATCGTGAAGCGCGACGTCGCCGAAAGTCCGGTGAAGACGACAATATTTGGGGTCCTACAGAGATTCATGGCCGTGATTTCAGCATTAAGAAGATACTGCGTATTTGGTCTCGTCCCTTTGATATGTTTTTGCACGAACCAATTGTCCTTTGTCTTTCATTGCTTTCTGGTTTCTCCGATGCTCTGATCTTCATTTTCATGGAGTCGTTTGGCCCCGTATACAAGCAATGGAGTTTTGGTAACACGGCATCAGGTCTCATCTTTGTCGCTGTGATCACAGGCTACTTCATCGGCTACGGACTCCACTTCATTGATATCTGGCGTCAGATCTCTATTCTCAAAAAGTTTGGCGATTCTGCCCGATTTGCCGAACGGCGTTTGCTGCTGTTGCTTTTCTTAGCACCCTTAGAACCTATTGGGCTCTTTATTTTTGGATGGACAGCCTTCGGTCCTGACAAGGGAATTCCTTGGATTGCACCGACTATCGCTACTGCACTTGTAGGAATTGCCAATTTTAGCATATACATGGCAACCATTGACTATATGATCATGGCTTACGGCCCCTACTCAGCATCTGCTACCGGTGGCAATGGCTTCTCTCGTGATTTCCTTGCCGGTATCTCCGTGATGTTTGCAGAACCCATGTTCCAGAACATTGGTACGCTGCACTTCCAATGGGCATCAACAATTTTGGGAATTATCGCCATAATGGTCGTGATTCCTATCTTCGTCTTCTACTGGAAAGGATCGTACATCCGTCGTAAGTCTAAGTTCGCACAAACTCTTGCGGCTGACAAGTTGCTCGAGTTGATGGATGACGATGACTACTACAAGGAGACCAAAGGCCAGGATATGGAGCTTGATGTATGATGGATTCCATCATGCTCTTGAGAAGTCACTCTTTCAAACATTCATTCAACTGGTGCTATTTATGCCGTTCTTTTTAGCGTAAATGTCTCATGCGCAGATCCACGTCAAAAGCACACGAAATGGGTACATATAAAACTAAAATCTGTAATAACTATGAAACATAGCTAAGTTTATGTTGAGACAAACCCTTGTAGACCTGGAAGGCCGTTAAGTCTGCGATTCCCAAGCTAGTATGAAACCTTGGAATTAGGACCTGAGATATCTTGACGTGAAAACAGCTGCAGCAATCATTGCGGTTTATGTTAAAAATCAAATTTATAAAAACTGAGTCGCATAATAGCTGGCTAGCGTACGAGATATTACTTATCCAATTACCATGCATGGAGAAGTTTCTGCCATGTAAAATGACGTCTCGGTGAAGCTATCTTGCATAAAAAGATTAAAGAAAGGCTCATGCAAACCGACTCCTTTATCGAAAGAATCTAAAGTCTTTACTGCAAGACTTGAGAACGCAGGGTTGCACATGCACGGATCAGAGACATCGTGAGATTGGGGTTTGTGATAGTGCGGAGCAA
Source organism: Starmerella cellae (assembly GCA_030579775.1). Classification (NCBI taxonomy): domain Eukaryota; kingdom Fungi; phylum Ascomycota; class Dipodascomycetes; order Dipodascales; family Trichomonascaceae; genus Starmerella; species Starmerella cellae. The sequence goes on from JAKTRQ010000010.1 coordinate 258,709, forward strand.
ATATTGATAGCGTTGGCTCCCGATAAGGGTTTGTCCTTACCGCAAGAGCTTTTTAGTGCAGGTTTCGGATTTACTTCAATGTAGTAAGTACTTCAATGTAGGAATCCTGACAAAGTTATTGGCACATGCACGGCTGCTTGGATGCATAGACTCCTGTTAGATAACTACTTGCAGTCCCCATCTTTCCAGAACTTATGGCAGCCGTAGATCCGACATGTATCGAGGATATGTGTAGCATTCGTCCAACATTTGGGAGGCCTTACCAAAAAATAAAAAGGTCAAGGCCATACTTAACACAGGTCTCAATCTATCATGTTTTATCAACGTGATTTCAACCTGTAATATTTCCGAATGTATTTTCTGAAAGCTACTAGTTCGGCGTAATTCAATATTTCAGAACCTCAGTGTGGTAAATTCTTGTGGTTTGAAGAACATCATCATCCATTGCAAGACTGGGGACAATGATTCATAGATAGATTCCCAGTTTGACCCAGCCCTTTTGAAGAGCCCCAACCTGGGTTGCCAAATTAAGCAGCACAAGTAGATCGAGGCTACAGATAAGAAGGATGGCACAAAGGTGAGAACTGAAAAATGGAGTGGCTGAGGAAACAAGAAGAAGCCAGGCTAAACGAAATCAAATGCACTCTCAATGAATGCAAATTAAAACTGGCATCTGAATCAAGAACTCCGCTGAACGTTTCCTGCAGCGGTGTGCTTCGTGGCGTGCTTACCAGACAAGGCGACGTGGTGTGTGTGCAAGGCAGAGCTGAGATTCATGGCAAGCGCCAGGAATTCCACAGCGAACCGAAGCGGATTATGCAGCTGTCGAGCCTTATGGTTGGGATCGATCGTGCCATATACGAGCTTGAAATTGGCAGGCCCAATGAAGCTCTGGCGTTCCTCAACTCGGCCGTGCATCTCACAGAAATTCCTCCAGCCGAGTTAAGATTCCCACACAGGTTCAATGACCTTACTCATGGCTTGTGCTGTGAAGTGTTCATATGTGAGAAGTTCAACATTGTGTCGAATCTGCATGCATACCAGGACGACGCACAGCAAAAGTTCCGAGCCACAGACACTGTCAGTGCCAAGAGCGTTGATCCCACTTTGATGTTTGTTGCTGAAAAACTTGGCGAGGTGTGTGCAACTCTCAACAAAAACGTAACAAATACGAAATAAAATTGAATAATAAAAAAGGAGGTTATCATTATGTATGTACACTAAACATCCTGGTGTTAGCGTAAGGGCATGAATCACCACATATATATGTGTCTGCGAGTGATCAGTGCGAATGGATGGGTAATGTGGATTGCGCTAAGTTTCGTCGTTGTTCTAGGCTGACTTCGTAGACGATGTGTCGAGCTGTGATTTCCACTTGCCGTTCTGCAGCCAATTTGCAAGATTCATGTAGAATCGCTGTGAAACAGCCGTCGGGTGTTGGTTGATCATGGATGCGCTTGTACTGAGGGCTACCGGCAGCAAAACAAGCGTCAAAGAACGCAGCATCCGCGGAGGAATCGCACTGAGAATGGCCAAACGCGTTGCGTACAAAAACTGCGCATGGCCTGTGCTTTGGATGAGCACAGACCACAGACCGCTAAAGAAACCAATGAGGCGGAACCGTAGCGCTCTTGGGGTCTTGGCTCCGAGCCAGTAGCGGCTCAATTGGATGCCACCAAACGCCGTTGTGGCGATCATGGCGTAGGAAACGGCGGTTCGAATGGCTGTCAAAAACTCCTGCTTCCATGAACGGCGGCCGAAGTACGCACGCAACAAGTATAGCGGCACGAGGTACTTGCTGATTATCCGCGTGTTATTCATCAAAGTCTGTGACCAGAATTGTGCATCACTGCACATGTTTGGGTGGATCAATGCACCCAACAAGGACTTGTTCCCCGGGTGAACAGTCAAAAGCAGCTCCGAAATCCCGGCTATGGGCGGCGAAAAGATCGATTCGATCGTTGACGTGCCCACAGCGTCGGCACTGGGGTTGTCCCAAGCATAGAGCATGGGACTGCGGAAGCTGGGGAACCCATCTCTCGTTGCTCGAGAAATGCCCATAATTATCTCCTCTGTGCTGAGACTCTGTGCAGCCAAAGACTGACCCGGAATTGAGGGAGTCAAAGCACCGCCACTGAGCAGAACAATTAGTCGTTTAAACCCAGACGGTGTCCGTTCAGGATGCACAAACAGTGTATAGAAGAGCTGGCTGAACGCCAAAGGGAATAGAGCCCACGTGCCGATAATCCGGGGCTTCCATCGCAAATATCCCTGGTCATCGGCATAGTTGTAGCCCCATTCACACACCTTTGTGCCGAAGTACAACGCCAAATACGCAGCGATGTTGCTGGGTAGACCCAAAGCGAGAATAAGACCCGCAATTGCGCCACTCACAGCAGGACGTTTGAGCTGATGATATGAAAAGCGGTAGCATGCGGCACACAAAACGAGCAACGCAGCAATTCGGCTCGAGTTTATGGGTGTGCGTTTTCTCAACAGCGTTTTGTTCAGAATTGCCGAAACTGCCCATGAGCGAGTGAACAATCTCACAAACGGTCGGATTTCTGCAGGATCAATGCAGCATTTGCGAGCAGATGCCGAGGATGCAGTCCGTTGTGTGTCAGAATTCGACTCGGACCGAGATTGTCTCGGTTTCGAGGCAAGTAATGCAGCGAGTTTCGCGTACTCTCGATCTGTGAGCACATATCTGATACAGTATTCCATTGACATTTGTGGCAACAAAGAGGTCACTGGTTTACTTAATTGGAGAAAGCCACCTCTCGATGCAGGTTTCGTTCGTTTACTTTATGTGCGACTCACCCATACAGGAAACGCCCTCTAATATGCACACTAACCTCGGGGAAGTGGAGATTCTGCCAGGCGAGGCCATGGGAGCCCCTGCCCCAATTTCCCCGCTGTTGGAGGTTCGTGCATATCCCACCAAACGTTAACGGTATCACGTCTAGCTAATTGGCTGTGAGGGTCGAGCGCTTCCACGCACATACATGCAAGTGCCAATGCAGATGACAAGTGGCTATGTGAGGAATGAGCCATAGATACGGCTGATTTTGGGGATATCTGACGACTACTTGTGAAAATTGATTTACACCATGACGAGGGGTTGAAGACAGGCTACTATTTATTACGTGTCACATGCGCTCAATTAATTATAGCGAATATATACATACTGATATATATATAGATACATGTGCCATCATCTAAATTACAATAGGAACGATTCATGCTTTTTTTTTCTTTTTCTTTTTTTCTTTTTCTTTTTTTTTTTTTTTTTTCTTTTTTATTTTGGTTGTCATAGTACCTATCGTAGCCAATGTATATATCTATGTTTCTATACGCCTTTTAAAGATGTGCGTAAACAGGTTTTACTTTCTTCTTCATCTGTGTAGCCTGCAGCATGGCCATGCAGCCCTCAATGAAGTCTCCGCCCAATGCATACGCATTGAACTCAGCAATTTGATCCAGCGACTCCTTATGAGAATGCTCGAGTGCGTAGTTAATCGACCGTTTAGTACCGAGCATGGCCACCGGACTCTTCTCTGCTAGTTCGGCGGCAAGATCAAGGGCAGCCTGAACTGCCTCATCCTTCGTCTTGTATACTCGCTGCACCAGTCCTTGTGCCTGTGCTTCGGCAGCATTGAAATCCCTACCGGTAAAGCACACGTCTTTGACCCAGCCAAGATTGTTTACAAGGCGTGGCAGCCGCTGTAACGTGCCAATATCAGCAGCCATTCCAATCTGAATTTCGCGAACACTAAACTTTGTGTCTTCACTTGCAAAGCGTAGGTCACAAGCAGTCATGATGTCAATCGCAAGTCCTATTGCTGGACCGTGGGCAACGCAGATCACCGGTTTCTCAATATAGTATGGCTGGGCACAAGCATCTTGAAATTCCCGGATCGTTGCTGATAGTTTGATGGCCTTTCGGCTGGCTTCGGCATCATCATTGACAAAGTCACCGGCCATGCTGGCGACATCTAACCCTGCAGTCAATGCACGGCCCTCGCCATTCAGAACAATGGCACGGACTTTCGGATCTTGACCCGCTTTACGGAAGATAGCACCGAATTCAAGGTATGCAGGCCTGTGAACAGCGTTTAACACTTTTGGTCGGTTGAACCGAACGTGTAAGACACCTTGTTCATTCAGAGTCGTGAGAAAAAACGAATTGGGATAGTCAGCCATGTGTATAATTTGGGTCTATTTTTTCAGATCCTCTTGGTTTTGATATTAAGACCGATTGAGGGCATGCACGGTGATAGTGTGTGGGGTAAACCATGTGCCTAACCCTGTTTCGGCACATGCTTTTGGGCTGGATATTGTGATCAGCCTAATGGCGGTACTCAGTCTAGCCGGTGGGGTCATTCACAAGGAGGCTACACACCGTCACTGTAGAGCCACAGTGAGTTGAATATTGCATTGTGAACATATAGGTCGATTATATAGAATAAATACACTTTAATCAGTACGCGTCATCTTTCGCTATTGGACACAGGACGCAGAGAGCATTAATTCCCATAACGGCTACTCCTAGGTACCACATAGCGGACTGATAATCGGTCTCACCATTTTGAAAGGTACTGTAGCGAAATGCCAAGCTGAAAAGAACTCCACCGAGGTTGCCAAAAGCTCCGGTTGTACCAGCAACAACTCCTGTGTGATGTGGATTGGTGTGAGGTACTAAGGAGTAATTGGCACCATTTCCCATTTCCATGAATAAACTGAGGAAAACCATAGAGACCACGAGTCCTGGCACACTTATTCCCTTGTAGAGTCCAATGTATAAGAGGAAAACTCCAAAAACGAAGCCGCAAAATAGCATCCAGTATTTCTTTGCCACCGGGGTCTTGAAGCGAGCATACAGCACATCAGATATGACACCACCTATGGGGCGAAAAACCACGTTCAATAGTCCTAACATTGAACCCCAGTCTCCTGAAAGAGACAAGGACCATGCATCGCCGCGGCTTTTGGAGTGTGCAGCGTAAAGTGATGATACAATCGACTCGACTGCAAGTTCACCACCAAATGTTGTGGCATACGGAAGTGCATTCAACATTGTATGAGGAGAAAATGAAACTTTAAACATACTGAGGATTGTGGGATTTTCGATTGTGGAATGTGGATCAGTGACTGGATCAATACGGGGCATTCCCATCTGGGACATCCGAGAGATAGCTGTACTCATCGGCATCATTCGAGACATTCGAGACTGTGTGGGCTCAACCGAAGCAAAATAACTCGAGTTCTCTGTGAATTCTTGGGTCTTCTCTTGCTCGTCGCCAACCTTTGCTATAGATACATTCGGTGATACTTGGTAGGTAACTTTTCCGGATTCGGGACCGTCGTCATGTACAGCTCTTGCTGCATCAACAGATACCTCAGCATCATATCCTGGCTTTCTTTTAACAAATTCTTGCACATCCTTATCTTGTCCATCCAACAACTCTACAAACCTCGTGCGCTCTGACCAGCGGCCTTCGGGACAATCCTGACCAAAAAGTAGAACGCACAGAGCCACAATGACAATGATGACCAGTGGGCAGATATCGAAGGCATACTTCCATGATTGATTCAATGTGTAACCGCGATTCTTCAATCCATTTGTCACAGCTGGCATGACAAAGAAGGCAATTCCTCCACCAGCGTTTCCCCAGCCGCCCGTCAGCGAGCTTGCTAAACCAACAATTGACTTGTCAAAGAAAATTGCAGTCCAAAATTGACATGGCACAAATGTTCCTCCTAATAAGCCAATGAAGAACCTTATGGCATAGATACCATTGATATTTGTCACTAATGGAACAAAGGCAGTAGGCACGGCGCCAACCAAAAGCACTCCTGCCATAACAACTCGTGGACCAAAACGGTCACACAAAGGTCCAAGAATAAATCTAGCTATTAAAGTAGAGCAAAGGGCCACGATATTAGAATTACTGACCTGAACGGGTGTCAGCTTCATTTCTTTCTTGATATCCCCCATGAGAGGAGGAAATGCAAACCATGATAAGAATGCTACCATGAAAGATAGCCAGCTCAGCGTGAACACGCGGCCATAAACATCATAAGGATTGAGAATTGGAATGGTAGTAGCCTTGCCATTTTCTGAATTAATCTCAGCTTTCCTCCAAATGGATGAAATTGCCATTTTAAATCTCGCCTAACGAAAGGAAAACGATAAAGAATTTATTGTCTCTCTGTGAATTATGACTAGTTTTTATGAACTAATATTATTTAACTCCTGCTATGCATTGTTCGAACCTGCATATGCTTTTTCAGGGGTTGCAAGCTTATCGCGAAGATCGCAAAGCCCTACTGGGGAGATAAGCCACCGGCATCAATACATTTGCTAGCACCGGCTATCGATACACCTAACCCAATACCGTTTTCCGCGGATCAATACGCCTTTAAGCCCTCGCGACGCAGGTTATCGAAAAAACCGCTATGCCCCACGGAGCTCAACGATCCTAATCCTGAATCGCCGATTGGCTCATTCGAGCATCAGTGTAACCCTATGTACAGCGGCCGATGATATCAAGGGTTTCACAGAAAGATAACGGCGATCGATCAACAGTATTTTGATCATGTGCCTCCAAATCGATAGGCTATCTAGATGCGAAATCAGCTGCAGCGTTTATCGACGCATTCATTTGTTTTCTATGTCGTTGCTTTTTACCGATCCTCTTCGATATTAGCGGTCTCATAAATCTTAGATGCGTGCATCTGCGTGTGTGAGAACAAAGTAAAAGCAAATATATTCTCTATATTAAACAGATCAATTATTCAAGAGTACATAGCTTAGAATATTACAAGTCGATTCTTCGGAATGTCATGTTTTTTGGTCCAAGACTTTACAAGTTCAACAAGTCCCGGCGGACCACACACCATCAACAAAGCTTCTTTGTGCAGAAGCTCTTTTTCCACAACCGACGACAAGATATCGTGATCTATGCGACCAAGTTTGTACGAAAAATCTGTCTTTTTCGTGATGTCATTGGGGCGTGATAGAAAATAATCGATCACAATTCTTCCCTGACCACCGTCCTTAAAAGCTTCCAGATCTTCATAGCAGATGATGTCCTCATGGTCGCGGTTGCAGAATAACAAATGGCAATAGGTTGGGTCTCCCTTGTCAAAAGCCACCTCTTTCAATATTTGATAACACGGCGTAATTCCTGATCCACCACTTACCATGTACAGCTTTTTTGCATGCGATTTCTCCCCATGATAAAGATATTCACCTTTACCAAGGTATTTAAAAGATCCCACAGGACCTTTAACATCGACAGTATCACCAATTTGCATGCATTCTAGAATGGTTCCCATCTTTCCGCCTGGTACCCGTGGGGTGGGAGAATATACTTTGACAAGAAGGACTAGAATTCCTTCAGTTCGGTGACAACTCAATGGTGTGTATGCTCGGATTACTGTCTCATCTTCCTGATTCTTCTTTCTAACGAAGATGTGGCCTCCAACATATAGACCACTCTTTTGATCCGGAGATTCAAGTCCAAACTCAAATAAATGGACATCTGTGGAAACCTTCGTATGCTTGAGAAGCTTCATCGTCTTCCACTGTTTGGGATTCAGAAATGTCGAACCTACTGTTCCAGGCTCTTCATCCAGACTTTGTACATTTTCCTCCTTCGACCTATTTGGCTGAGAAGTATCTAATGTTCCAACCTGGAACCTAGCAAGCAGTTGTTTTGCATTATCTGAGTGGATTGCCATGAACTCCTCTGTCACATCCTCGCCTGATGCCATTTTGATGCTATCCACACCACCGGGATGATGGCTCAAAAAATTGGTACCATCATATACCTGACCATTAACGACAAACCAGTTCTCATGACTCTTAAGTTCGGCTTTAGAAATAGGGATGCCAACCTTGTCGTCTCTAGTCATTTTGACACCTTCTTTCTTAGAATCAGCTTCATTCTTAGGAAGTGTAGCTTTCATTCCAGCAAACCATTGAGATGGGTCTTTGTTCTCTGCTTTCATCTTATCCATCCAGCCATCATTCGCATGAAGATTTGTGGGATGCAGGAATTTGACATGATCATCCTCATTGACTATAGTGAGTCTATACCACCAATTTCCTAGCATTCCAAGAACACTCCAGTACATGTCGCGTGGTTGTGCAACCATGTTGAGATCCATTGCACGGACCACGATATCTTCGGCTTTGAGCACACTCTCAGTTGGCAGATCAAGTTCCCAGAAACACCAGCAAAATGATAAGTACCGATCTGCGAGGTCAATCTTACCACCATACAAGCTGTCTAGTTGTCCAGTAGCATTCATGTCACGTAGCTCATCCTCAATATATCTGAGTTTCGCTTCGTTCCAAGTCCTGCCTGCATTAAGGCTGACTTCAACTCTAGAAACTTTAATACCACCACCATTGTATGCAAAGCCCTTTAACTTGTAGGTTGATGAGATAGTGTTTTTTGCTAAAGTACTGTTATGTTCAGGGACCACGATAATTGACTGCAGGTTCAAATTGTAGATCGCGTACCTCTGATCAGTCCACCATTCTTCTGATTTTGAGCTCTCCTCCGTACTGATGGTTGTTGGGATCACTCGATTATCATACTTATGATACCATCCATCTGGAGGCTGATCAGAGAAAATGATTCTGCGCAACCACTTAACCGATCTGCCGCCAATAACTCCAGGGATTACTACTCGAACAGGTCGACCATGGTCAGGAGCCAGTGGTTTGCCATTCTGAGCCCAAGCAAGCAAGATTCCCCTATCGAAATCACGAGCCCACTGAATTCGGATGCCCGTTGAATACTTTCCGTTTGGCAGAGTTTCATGCCCTTCGAAAATGACATAACGGGCACTTTTCTGGGGCTTCAAATCCTTCAGAACATCGCATAATAATGCCCCAGTCCAGAACGATGTTGATGTTCCGCCCGCTCCCCAGTTAAATCCTTTCGATTTCTTCACCATATTCTGTTCTTTACGGCGATTTCCGGCACAGGTCAGTGTGACTGGTAGAGTAATAGGTTCGTGAGACCGCTTTAGTTGATCAAGGCTGACTGTTCGAGGATTTTCCACTAGTCCTTCGACAGAAATAGACCAATTTGCAATCTCTTCCTCAGTCGCCTGGGCTACAGGGCCATGATTCCGCACAAAATGTAAACTAGGCGATGTAATAAATCCGTGCTCATAAAGAGTTGTCAATGGTGGCTCGGAATTAAATGGGTGGATCCCTGTTAATCTGATCAATCTCTCATCTCGCGGCACCCATTTATCAGGGGTTTTCTCATCAGCAGAAAGGGGATTTGAAGGGAGAAGCTGAGCTTTTTCGGTCAGCTTTCCAATTAACGATAGATGTCCACTCGCATTGTCAGCTTCTGTTTTATTGGTGTTTCTAGTTGGATTTGCGACCGTTGCAGACATGTGTCGAATTGAACTTCGAAGGATATATCAATACTAACTATATTTCAAAATATTATCAGACTTACCCCAGCATTCATATATATATATTCACCGATCTGGCAAGGGAGTAGAGCTTGCGCCTGTAAATTATGCATCCATGCGCCTTTGCGTGAAGCAAATACCTCAATACCCGTCGGAGGCACACCCTTGTCGTACTTCGGTAAGAATACGGTAAGGGTTCTGGTCGGATCATTTCATCAGCCGCTATCTGTTATCTCTCATTGCACAAAATCGATAGCCGAAACCCAACCCACATTGGCAGACTTCCGCGATCTCCGGACTTCGAAATTGGCTTATGCCGTATAGAAGTCAGTTTTTGAACTCTTAAGATTCTCCTCATTGTAGATAGTTTCGATTTCGACGCTGAGCCATCCTTCCATCTCCGAAATAATTAGTTCTTCACATCCAGAAAACTGAAAATCAAAACAATATTGACACTGAAATATTGAATCAGTTAACAATGACAGAAAGGAAAAAAGTTGTTGTGATTGGCCTTGGAATGGTCGGAATAGCTTTTGTTGAAAAGATGCTGGAGCGAGATCTACTTCAGAAAGAATACACGTTAACTGTACTTGGAGAAGAGTCTTATTTGGCTTATAATCGAGTAGGACTCACGGAATTCTTCAGCAATCGGAACATTCCCAGTCTATTTCTCAATGATGAAGACTGGTATTCCCGAGTTGACACAAACCATATGACTTATCGTGTGAATGAGCCTGTGATTGCAATTGATCGCGAGAACAAGACCGTGGACACTATTACTCTGAAAGGAATTCCTTACGATATCTTGGTCCTCGCCACTGGATCTTCAGCTGTTGTACCGAGACATTTGCTACCTGGAGGTAGTTTGCTTAGTACTGATGGTGTTTTCGTGTATCGTACTCTAGATGATGTTCAAAAAATTATTGAGTTCAGCGATCAAGTGTCTGCTAACGGTGAGCCGAGGCGTGCACTAGTTGTTGGAGGTGGTCTTCTTGGATTGGAGGCCGGAAAAGCTTTGTATGATCTTGGTAGTTACGAGAAAATTGGGCTCATTCATAGAAGTGGATGGTTGCTTTCGCAACAGTTAGATCAAGCTGGTGGTCTAATGCTAGCTGATAAGGTAAGAGACCTTGGAGTTGACGTCAAGCTGAACACGGAAATTGCTGATTTGCATTTTAATGACCAAAAGCAATTGGAGGCTGTGACTTTCAAGGATGGAAATCATGAGCCTTGCCATCTGCTCGTTTATGCCATTGGAATCCGATCTCGCGATGAGCTCGCAGCTCATGTGGGCATTGAAGTATCACAAGCGCGTGGAGGAATTGTTGTTAACGATTTTTTGCAATCTTCGGACCCCAACGTATACGCTATTGGTGAATGCGCGAACTGGAACAACAAAGTTTTTGGGTTAATTGCACCCGGTGTCGAAATGGCAGATGTTCTCAGTTTCAATTTGACTCAAGCTAAATTGCATCAAGAGAGAAAGTTTGAGGAACCTGAGGTTGGGACAAGGCTAAAGCTTATGGGAGTGGACGTAGCCAGCTTTGGTGACTATTTTGCTGACCGATTCGGCCCCAAAAAATATCCCACGACGCGCTGTCCGAAGGGAGCTACCGCTCTCACGTACCATGATCCGTTCGCAGGAGTATACAAGAAGTTAATTTTCACTAAAGATGGCCAATATTTAATAGGAGGCATTCTTGTGGGGGAAATTGGTGAATTTACTAAGTTCAGTTCCATGGTCATGTCGAAAAAGAAATTGGACAAACCACCTACTGAATACGTTGTAGGCGTCCAGGCAAATGTTGAAGATGATGCTGCAGGTCTTGATGACTCCACTCAGGTCTGTTCGTGTAACAACGTGACGAAAGGCATGTTGCTTGAACAGATCCGAAACGGTAACGTCTCTAGTATAGGTGAATTGAAGTCTGCCACAAAGGCTGGTACCGCATGTGGCGGCTGTGAGGGCACTGTGAAGGCTATTTTTAACGCTGAAATGAAGGCTCTTGGTCAGGCCGTGAGCAATTCATTGTGTGCGCACTTCAAAGAGTCGAGAGCGGATTTGTTCAATATTATCATGGTGAGACAGCTAGATACGTTTGAGAAGGTCATGAGAGAGGTCAGCCGTCTGCCCTCCGGTCCAAATGGTGAATCCGGCGGTTGTGAAATTTGCAAACCGGCAATTGCGTCCATACTGTCTTCACTTTATAACCGACACATCATGGATAAGAAATTACGCGGCCTCCAGGAGACAAATGATCGCTTTATGGGTAATATCCAGCGTAACGGTACATATTCAGTGGTTCCACGAGTCTCTGCTGGCGAAATAACTCCGGAAAAGCTTATAGTGCTTGGAGAGGTGGCCAGAAAATACAATCTGTACACGAAGATTACGGGTGGGCAACGCGTAGATTTGTTCGGCGCGCAGAAGCAGGATCTCCCTGGGATTTGGGAAGAACTTGAGCGTGTGGGATTCGAGTCCGGACATGCATATGGTAAAAGCCTGCGTACTGTCAAGTCATGTGTTGGCTCTACCTGGTGTCGTTTCGGCATTGGTGACAGCGTGGGCATGGCGGTTCGTTTAGAAGAGAGGTATAAGTCGCTACGAGCTCCGCATAAATTCAAAGGCGGCGTCAGTGGCTGTGTCCGTGACTGTGCAGAGTTTCACAATAAGGATTTTGGACTTTGTGCAGTTGCTAAAGGATTTAACGTCTATGTTGGAGGGAACGGAGGCATGAAACCTGCCCACGCCGTGCTTCTGCAAGCCGACGTATTACCTGATCGTGTGATCCCCCTGCTGGACCGGTATATTATGTTCTATATACGTACTGCCGATCGCCTTCAGCGCACCGCTCGCTGGCTCGAGAATCTGCCCGGTGGAATCGAATATTTACGTGATGTCTTAGTCAACGATTCGTTAGGAATTTGTGAAGACCTCGAAAAACAGATGAACAACATTGTCAGCACATTCTATGATGAATGGAAGTTAGCTATCAAGGACCCCGAAGTTCGAAATGATTTTCGTCAGTTTGCCAATACGGCTCGAAATGTCGAAAGCGTTGAGATCGTCTATGAGCGAGGCCAGCCTCGACCGGCCGATTGGCCCAGCGAAGAGGCTGGAACTGCAAATATCGATTTCAAAGATTATAAATGGGAGAGTCCCCTAAACTGGCAGAAGGTATGTGAGTCCAGTGATTTACCGGCAGTAGCTGCTGGCTCATCTACAGCGGTTTTATTGAGTGATACACAGATCGCTATATTTAGAACTGGGGATGGAAAGCTACTAGCATCGCAAAACATGTGTCCCCACAAACGCTCATTTGTTTTGAGTCAAGGCATTATTGGCACGAGTGAATCTGGAGATACATATGTATCATGCCCCCTGCATAAGCGGAATTTCACCCTAGAAACGGTCGAGCCTCCAACTTCAGGCGACAGCAGTGCATCTGAACGGATAAAAGCATTGCCCAAGGATGATGTCGCCGCGAGCCCACAACGCAAATTTAGTGGGCCGGGCGTAAAGGGTACTCACAAAAGTGGTGGATCCAACGGATCTGCAGAACCTGCATCAAATGTGGGTTCGGAAAATGGGGATTCTGCCGTCGATTCTTATTCCACAACTAAGCAGCAGAGCATGAGAGGTTCATGCACCAATGACCCATCAAAATCCATCGCTATATTTGACGCGCGAGAATCTCAGGGTAAGGTGTGGCTGAGGCTGCCGAAAATCGAGGAGCTCGATGCAGTGCTCGGGACATCACGATGGAAAGTTCGGAAAGAAGAGACTAATCCGCGACTGCAAAAGATTGACCAGATTTATCCGAGACCGTTGCCTGCGAGGATGCCTTTTCCGCTAAAGCAACCGGCATCTCTACGCCAGCCAGTCCAGACCGCAGCTATGGACTGGTAGCAGGTTTTTTCAAACATAATAATCTTGCGTATGCATATAGAGGTATGTTGGGGTATGGATACAGGCTTTGATGCGGGGGGTTGGCGGAGAAGGGCCGAAGGGAAAACTTTTAACCCTACAGCCACATTGCATACCCTTCCAGCTTTTTCTGAGACATCGCCGGGTGTCACTCCGACGGAACGACTATGGCGTGCAAAAATATGCTGCACAAGGCACTTCATGCAGAGTCCCAGACTGGATATTATTTAGGTTGTTCCTGAACAGTGGTGTCGCTCTTGGCAATCGAGCATTTTTCAGCCGACATTGTGGTTATGGATTCGTATCGAGGTCCCCCCGCCTTCTCCGCGACTTTCACCATATGCTGCGTCTCTCCCCACAGGTGACAAATAATGAAGATATAGTGTACCTCTATCCCCCACAGCCGTGCAGCAAAAACAACCCCAGCAAAAAGCCCTGACTAAAGATCAGCTGCACTGATTTCTGAAAAATGATAGATAAGCAACGGAAAATTTAGTTCGAAGCTATTTTACGGAATTGCCGTACGTGTACAGATATTTTCCGGCCTACTAGTATTGACTCGCATCTTTTTTCGCCGGCGAAATATAATCCCTCGTTGTAAGCGAGGCCTCAAGCAAAAAACTCTGCAACCCTAAAGAAGATCGCGGCGACAGTGGTGGGCAGAGGGCACGGCCATCCGACTCATATGACGCAGTGCGGACAGGCAAACGCGTTACCTCAGGGAGCAGCTGAGACACCACCCTTAACCACCCCGCACACGGGAAGTGGCAGTCTGGCCCGCATGTATGCATACACATAATCATGAGTCCATGCCAGAGTAACCATATTGCTTATGGAGAAAAAGCCTGACCGTAGGATTTTACGGGCAATGTGGGTATTAGACCCGGTTGTAAGGATTCAGTAACGTATTAACCATGTATAGACGATCTCTACACCTACACCGCCGCGGCGATCGCAGGCTAAAAAAAAGAAATTATCCGGGGAAGGCGGAATCAAGCTGCATAAACGGCGACCTTTCCCTAATTTATGTTACATCAGATTAAAAAAAAGAGCGGGGAAACCGGCGTGACTAATCACATACAAAGAAGTACATATTTATCCGATCTTTTTTCCGCCAAATAGTTCTGATTCTCTTTTTTTCGTTTATCAAGTAAACTTGGTCTGCTTCTCTTTCTTACACTTTGCATTTTTCCCCAAACTGTTGACATACTTCTTTTGTATTGACCAAGAACTATGTCTGCTTTGGTCAAGTTCTTCCAAAAGAAGATCCAATGGGAATCCGAGACGGAGGACCAGAAGGTCGTGATTCGTGAACTCTACAAACTCCATAGCCAAAGCACTGGCATTGGCAGTGTTGACGAGGATGCGAAGAACCAGAAACAGTACGATGTGCTCACAGAGCACGCCGAGAATGTCGACACAGCGAGCAGTAAAGACGAAGACCTCGAAAAGCTGGGCGGCAGTGTTATGCACGACGACCAAAACGACATTACAATTCACAACACAACTGCAAGCGAGATCAACCACGCGTGCCAGGTCGTGCATATGAACGGTAAAGAGATCGTGTACTTGAAATTCAACGAAAACGACCCCGAAAACCCATACAACTGGTCTACGAAGCGCAAGGCGTTCTGTGTGTTTATTATGATGTTCCTGACGTTTATTGGCGGTGTGGCCGGTGCTTCTCTCAGTTCCGGAGTCACCGACATGGCGAAACGCCTGCACACAGACCTGGAGTGGGCTCGATTCGGCTACACGATCTTTATTTTGGGCTTTGCCGTGGGTCCGCTTGTCACATCCCCGCTGGCCGAGGATTATGGCCGCTGGCCATGCTACATGGTCGGCATTTTTGGTATTCTCATCTTCTCTGTGCCGCCCGGTGCTGCACACCACATCGCTGTCGTCATTGTGTTCCGATTCATTGGCGGGTTCACGGGATCAGTGGCCTCGAGCATGATTTCCGGCACAATTGCCGACATTTACTACCCGAATAACCGCGGTTACCCCATGCTGTGGCACACAGCCATCAACTTCCTGGGCAATGTCGCTGCTCCTGTCGCCTTTGGCTACGTGGGATGGCTCATGTCGTTCCGCTGGATCATGTGGATCCTCATCATGGCCTGCGGATTGACGATGCTGCTCATGTTTTTGTTCATGGAGGAAACGCGTGGCCAGGTCATCCTGCAGAAGCGCGCAAACCGCATGCAGAAGAAGATGGGCAGCGCGAACCGCGTGTTTTTGGTGGCAGGAAAGATGTACATTCCGCTCACGAAGATGTTGTCTCGCTCTTTGCATCGTCCCCTCCTGTTTCTGTTCACCGAACCCGTGGTTACCTGGTTCTCGCTGTGGATGGGATTTACTTGGGGCACGATTTATATCTGCTTCGGCGCTGTGCCGGCAGTTATGCAGAAACAGTACGGATTCAACCCGGGTGAGGCGAGTTTGGTGTTCAATGCCGAGATTGTCGGTGTCATTATCGGCTGCTTCCTCGATATCGTCCAGCAGAGACTGTACCAGAAAGGTAAAGACAAGCGTGGTCCGGAGGCACGACTCTACATGTCGTGTCTTGGCGGTATTCTGTGCTTTGCCGGCATTCTGATCTTCGGTCTCACGCAGGGCCGCACGCACTGGATGGGCCCTGCCTGTGGTCTGGCCATTTTGCTGGTCGGCGTTGTGTCCATTTTCCAGGCAATCAGTCTGTACTTCGCTGACTGTTACGGTACCTTTGCGAGTTCCGCCCTGGCTGCGCAGTCTCTGCTACGTAACCTCTTCGGCTGCGTGTTCCCGCTGTTCACAAACCAAATGTTCGATGGCATGGGCTTTACCTGGGCCTCCGTGTTGGCTGCTCTGGTTTGTGCCGCATTAGCCATTGTTCCGTTCTGGCTGCTCATCTACGGCAAGAAGCTGCGTCTTCGGTCGCATTACATCGTCTCTGATGAAGAGCTCACTTAAAAAATAACTTTGATGGCTTATTATTATTATTATTATTGTTGTTATTGTTGCTAGTGTAAATATATCATTCTCAACGCCCCTCATAAAGCTACACCTATTATCTACACTTGCAATTTACCATTCTTCTCAGCTGTTCTCACCTAACAAGTTCCGCTGTCTTTTTTCCCCCCGCACGGATAAAACTGTCAAAACGACCTCGGATCTCTCAAGTGAGATCGACACATGCTTCCCCGCATATGATTTCCACAGATCAACAAAGACTTGTGGAGACACACGCACATTCCAGTATCTGAAATGTGCAGTACATGTGCATGATACGCAGGTTCACACAGTCCCAACCCAGCGACAGCTTGGCTTGGTCACAAAAACCATAATTCTAGTGCTTTAACAACACTAAGCTTTGTGGCATGGAAAATGCCGATGGGGGCGCCAGCAGCCGGGTTTTAACGGTTCCGCAGTGGCAACAAAAGTGGATTCTAGTTTAACTCAAATAGGTCTCTCGAATCTGTCTATATTTAGCCCGTACTTGTTATCATATTCTGGACTTAAATTTTCTCAACATTGAGAAGCGGTTGGAGAGTGTCATATGGCCCCTCTTCAGTCCTCCACAAGAGACATATCGTCTAAGCCCCGTTGTTCCGGCTTCCGATTTGAGGAACTGGCACCCTCTCGAAACTAATAATGGGCCAATCGGTCAAAGATTTCTAATCAAATTAACTTATTTAATATCGATGTTTTATAGTTATTACACTCGGTAGATCTATCAATTCGATCGACAAATGGGCCTCTTGACACGTACTACCAAGATTATTCTACCCTACTTCTAACAAACCCTTTCCAGATCGCCAGTGTGCTGTGTCACACCATATCAAGTCATACACACATAGTTGAGTAAGTTGCATATTAAAGATGTGAATACGACAGCCAACAAGAAGAAAAAAAATACTATGCACTGCCAGGTATGAGTGGCGGAAGTCACATTGAATCACAGCTACAAGAATGAAGCTACTATTTTTAAGAAAAGCTTTAGAACTAATTAATATGTATGGAGATCCTGCCCATTTGCCTACGGGAGCGGGGAGGGGGACGCGAAACAGGAAAACGAATCTAGATCGACTACTGAAATGCTGACGACGTTAGTTCGCGGCGCCACAAACACTCACATTATCGGTGTTGAAATCAGAATGGGCGAATTAACCCGAGTTACTAATCACGTTTCCTAGCCCATATGTCTTTTTTCTCTTATGTTTAGATAGTGCAGTGAGCAAGCGGATCTATATAGAGTTTCCGAAAGGCAGCGTTAGCGGCAGTGCAAACAGCCAGTCCCTTGCTCACGCTAATGCGGTGAGCTTGCTCCGCGGACTCTAGGTCGAACAAATGGCGAACTCCAAATGAGGTTTCTCTGTCTTCGTATAATTTATAATATGTAGATTCTACAATTTTTTACGGGGTGGGACACACACATCCTTACCACGCGACTATGCGGGCGGCTGAAAGTTTATTTATTATTAACTCTGGCAGTAAACAACGGCAGCACATAATCAGGGTAGATTACTTGCATATTCTGCGTGATTCCCTACGAGACGACTTTTTTTGAGATGCGTTATCCCGAGCAAACCATGTAAAAAGTTGCGAATTTTGCGCAATTAATAAGAGAAACTCTGATCATCTAAATAGAGAGCAGCGGGTATCTATTGCATTATTCACCAAAAGTGATTTTATCTCGGCAAAACCTGCTTTTTTTAAACCTCGGCTCAAGGGCAAGGTCTCCACGCCCCTGTACGTTCCTAACTGTGCCCTCGCAGAAAGGTTGAGAAGGCCTCACTTCGGCTTACTAGTCCCGGTGCACTTCGATTATAAGTAACCGAGGCCAAGCTTTCCTCTTACGTTTTTTCTTTTGAAAAAAATATTTAAACGTTTGGACAGCCAATATAACCGGTGGGCTTAATAGATCCGTTCCTCCGTGTAGCTGTCAATAACTAACGTGCCGATAGCAGAACGATGTTCGGTAAAAAAAAAGAATTAGACGAAGTGTCCTTCCACCCGCCAGCGGAAATCGCTCCGAATAGACCGTTCCCGGCCGTGCCGGGAAATGCGGCAGATTACACAGTCGGCGTCATGGGAAAGGACGATCCATTGTGCGCTCTGCACTGGTCCAATTGGAAGAAAGGCCGCCTGCTCTTCAGCATTGCCTACGTCATCATGGTGGCAAGTTGGGGTTCCGCCATTGGCGCCCCGTCGCTTGAGACGTTCATGAAGGAGTACCACATCGGCCTGCCCGTGTCCGCGCTGACCGTCTCTTTGTACGTGCTCGGCTTTGCCGTGGGCCCCATTGTGTGGGGTCCCATGAGTGTGGCCCTTGGCCGTAAGATTCCGATCTTTTTGGGCTCCTTTGGGCTCATGCTGTTTTTCTTTGCGGCTGCCACAGCAAAGGACTTCCAAACACTCGTGCTGTCCCGATTCTTCCAGGGTGTATTTGGTGCCTCTTCATTCACCGTCGGCCCGGCCATTGCCGGCGATGCCTTCTCTAACAAGGCCCGTGGTTACTCCATCACGATCGTGACGTTCTGCGTCATTGCGGGTCCCATGATTGCCCCCATTGTAGGTGGCTACATCGACCAGTCGTTCTTGGGCTGGCGCTGGACTCAGTACATCACCGGTATTATGGCCGCGTTGGCCTGTGTGATCATCGTGTTTATCATTCCCGAGACGCACGAGGTCACGCTTCTGAAGAAGAAGGCGGTCGACCTGCGCAGCAAGACCGGTAACTGGGCAATCCAGGCCCCGGGTGAGTTCGAGAAGAAAGAGATCTCTGTATACGAGATCTTGCTGAGCCCTATGCTGATGCTGATACAGGAGCCCATTCTTGGATTGGTAACGATCTACCACGGTCTCATCTATGGTATTTTGTACATGTGCCTTGAGGCGGTGCCCATCATTTTCGCGGGTTACCATTTTCCCGGCGCAAACGTGTTTTTGCCGTACATTGCCATTTTGATCGGTGCCGCTGCCGTGTGTGCATTCAATGCAGGCGTACTCGATCCGTGGACAAATCGCCAGCTCGACAAGGTCGGCAAACCGGTTCTGCCCGAGAACCGATTAATTTTGATGATCATCTCCGGTGGCGTGTTCGTCATGGGCATCTTCTGGATGTGTTGGGCCGGTGCCTACGCGGAGCACGTCCACTGGATCGTGCCGATGATCGGCGGCTCCTTCGTAGGTTTTGGTATCATTGGCATCTTCATTTCTGCGTTTAATTACATTCTTGATACCTACTTGCAACGAAGTGCCATGGCGTTCGCCGCGAACACTTTCCTCCGAAGTGCCTTCGGTTGTGCATTCCCCTTGTTTGTACACCCGATGTTCATCAACTTGGGTACGCAGTGGGCTGGCACTCTTATTGGGTGCCTGGCAGCCCTCATGTTCCCCGTGCCAATTTTGTTCTACATCTTTGGCGCTAAACTTAGATCGATTTCCAAATTTGCTATCAACTTGGAGGATTTCCAGAAGGACGTGGTTGTCGACGATGACGACAAAAAAGATGCATAGATCGAATTTTATCTGCGCGCAGACATTTCACACAAAATGAGGCGCAGTATACGTATGAAACTCCAACTAGTAAAACGGATCAGGAGCGCGACTTTCCATCAATAAAATAAGCAGGACCAAGCGAAGAAAAAAGAAACAACCACATTTTCTTGACCAGCTCTGTGAATAAGAGTGTTTTGGGTAATATATAGAATCAACCGCATTTTCATTTTGGTGGGAAAGCTAATCTTTAATATAATGAGTTTTTTCGAGTTCTGAACTGCAATAAGTCTCTAATGTACATAGTTTAAGATTCTTTTAGGTTTGAGCTTTGTCTGTCTGACATATGATATATGAAAATTGCACACCGCAATGAGGGTTGTGTACCTTCCGTGACAGCTCGTTTGCGTCGTATTGCACATGGACTACAACAATTTTCAACAAAGAAAGAAAAAATAAAACGTGTCAAAGTGAAAGCAGATGAACAATAATAATAAAGATAAAAAAATAAAAATAAAAATCCCAAATAAAAGTGAATCTTCTAGATCGGAAAAACTTTAGATATCATGATATACATGTTCATCATTATGTGAGCTATATAGCTTGTACTTAAAGTATGAATATGATTTTATAAAAAAAATAACATGTAAACAAAATTGCCTAAGGCGTATGTACAGCTGGATCCGTTAGGCATGCTGGCCTTGTGTGCTGGAGTTAGAGCGTGACCGTTTCGGTATGTTGACTCTTTTACAACAAAGCTCCGCTACTTGCAAAGCAGCCTTTTCTCCTATCTTGTCGGCAAAGTACGTAGCAGTCTTATCAGGACGATGTGCTTTGAGGTGAGCCCACAAACTTTGCACATGCGCGAACTGAGATAGACAGATAAGGCACCGCAAAGGTCGTTTTTCTGGATAATGTACACCGAAACGATGAATGCGAAAATGGGCGGGTGTATCGAAAGATTTATCACAATCTACGCAAAACGTATCCTTCGTACCAATCTGCTCACGTTCGCGCATATTCCTCACCTCTTGGTCCATAGCGTCCAGCTGCCCTATCCAGTAATTACGAATGCATTCTTCGACATTCGCTAATTTCTGGTCTAGAGTATTTCCGCTATTATATGCGTTGATGACTTGTTTCAGAGGCTCCTCATTCCATGAAAGAAAACTCTGAATCCATGCCGTAGATTTATGCAACTTCGGTGGATAAAACAGTTGATCACAACGTTTTCGCAAAAACTTAGACATAGCCGGCTTTAGTTTCCGCAGTAAAAGGAGAGAGCCGTATTTATCCAAAAGATATTTAGTATGCTCCTCACAGGACTCAATATGCGAAATTAAAGCGGAGGGCACAATGACTTTTTCTTTACAAAAAATACAGTGCAAAGGCCGCGCCGAGGAATGCGTTGTGAACAGATGATTCCAATATTTGTCTTCATTTGTTAGTTTAATACACCAATGGCAACCAGTCTCAGACTCACGGAGGTTCTGAAACGATTGAACAATGGTCAAAAATTCTTGAAATTGTTTTTCCCAGGTGGGGCCGAAACCCTCTCCTTCCGTTTGGTATGCGGTCGCGACATCAATACCAGTTACCTTTGAGGCTTCCTCTATATCGATATCACCAGTGTCATCGGCTTCTTCGATACACTCTTTCTTCGGCTGATGCAAACTTTTAGCGGAGCTGCCTCCTTGCTTCTGCGTAGTTCCATCTGTAGTAGGAGGCAGGTGCGGCGCGAAGTGAGGTGTTATAGTCTCGCGAGTCAAGCATGGACTTTTCTGTGTCTCTGAGCTTCCATTAGGAACTGGAGGTTTTGTAAGTACAATAGCATCGGCGACTATATTGTTATCCTCTGACTTGATATCCGGGAGACTTGGCTTCGGCGAAGGACGTAGCAACTGCTTGTGCAACGAACTACTGCTTTTGCTTGCAGTGGCACAAATACTCTGAGATTTCCTTTCCTTGAAGTTCTGGGAGATGCGAAGTGTTAAGCAGGCAGCGTCGTCCTCACTAAGTCTGGGTACAAATAAGGATGCAATTTCAATCAAAGGGTGTGTAATTATGTGATCGAGAAGCTCAGCACTATCAACTGAGGAATGAGGACAAACTAAGCATTGCAAAGGACGTAGATCAGGATGGTGATACGTGAGTCGATGTCTGCGAAAGCCAGTAGGTTTTTGAAAACGTTTCTTGCAGTCTGCACAATAGCTTGTAGCTTGTGTAAACTTATCGGTGACCCTTATCTTATTTATGGCGTCCTTATAGCGCCGAATTTGCTCGTCCCAGTACTGAGCGATGTAGTCTTCGACATTTCGAAGCCGCGTGTAGCGATTAGACCCCGCTTCGTATACTCTTTGAAGTCCGAAAATGTAAGTCTTGCACGCAGGGGTTTCACATACGCTACTGCGAGGGGTCACGATCTGTGACTCAGAAAACCTTCTTGAGTCCGAATTTATCGAGTCTCTATACGTGAAATGGCTTCCCTGGCTTCCCTGAGACAAAAGTGAATGAGAAGAACCCAATCGCGAGACGAAGGATTGCGACGAAGATGATCGAGATCTCATTTCCTCCTGCGAGATCAGACTTTCTGTGCGCTGGCGCTTAGCCATGGGCAAAGGCTGAACCACGGGTGCGACCCGAGGCGCCGGGGTTACGCGAGAAGAAGATGACTGTGAGAATGACGGGGTGCTCGACTTTGGCGAAAGTGACTCGGGTGACCGGGCAATACTGGGATCATACGATTGAGAGGAGTTCCTCGAGCTAGAGGCGGAAGTATTCGGCTCTATTGGAGCTGGTGATGGTTGAGTGGGGGTCTGAATGGGTACTATTGATGTAGGTGCTGCCTGAACCGCTAACGTCGGACCAGACGGTGCTTGGCCAGACGGGGTCTGAACAGATGGGGACTGAATGCCCTGAGATGAAGTGCCATGTGATTGCACTGCTTGTGATGAGACAGCTTGCGATGGCATATCTTGAGAGTGTGCCGTTTGCAATGAAATTCCCGAAGAAGGTACTGTTTGCGGTGGAGGACCTTGAGTAGGAACAACTGCTTGCGATGACACTCCCTGGGACGAATTTGTCTGAGCAAACATCACTGGACTTGACGTGGCATGATTCGGCGCTACTGGACTAGGCCCAGTCTGGCCAGAGATAGCTTGAATAGGCACTGTCTGATTCTCTACCGGCTGAGCCTGTGCTATGTGAGTAGAGACAGTTTTATTGGAGGGCACCGGTTGAGGATGCATTATTTGAGAGGGCGTGACCTGACTAGGAACACCCTGAGCCGATGTAGGTTGAGTCGGCGGTGCTGTTTGGGGAGACATTGTTTGAGTAGGTACTCTTCCGGACGGCAATGATTGAGAGCGCATTATTTGGGGCAGAAGCGTCTCAGGTGTCACTGCTTGAGATGGCACTGTCTGAGGCGGTGCCGCTTGAGACAGTACCGCTTGATGCGGTGGTGCTTGAGATGACACAGTTTGCGTTGGAATAGATTGAACAGGTACAGATTGGGAAGTAGCAGCCAATGACGGCACTGGCTGCGGCACCGCATAAGTTAGAGGAGGGACTGACTGGTTCTGATGGGGGGCAGGCAGTTGGTGCAAGGATGGCAAATGATGCATGGATGGTTGTGCATCCCCAAAACTTTGACCAGATGGTCTTCTTTGCGACGGCTGAACTACACTGCGTTTCGGCAAGGCCGACTCCGGGACTTGATGGGTCTCTATCTGAGGAAGAGGCAGTTCAGCCTGCGACGCCGTACTTGTAGGAGTAACTGGGATTTGGCCCGGCGCGATAGGCTGAAAATTCGCGTTCGATGGCGTATATGGCGGTGCGCTGCGATCAAATAATTGACCTTGTTGTGGAGGGAGATCGCCTGGTTTTGGTGTCCTCAAAACGGGGACATATGGTTGGCCGAGCGGAACCGGCATCGCCATGGCTTGATCTGAATGAACAGGTATTCTCGGCATGTTGGGCACACCTCCAGGAGGTAGTCCTACCGAAG
Source organism: Starmerella cellae (assembly GCA_030579775.1). Taxonomy (NCBI): domain Eukaryota; kingdom Fungi; phylum Ascomycota; class Dipodascomycetes; order Dipodascales; family Trichomonascaceae; genus Starmerella; species Starmerella cellae. The sequence continues at coordinate 282,570 of JAKTRQ010000010.1, forward strand.
GAGGATAATAATGTTGTGCATAGTAATGCCAAGATGGGATGTACATTCCTGGCGCCGGTGGATAGCCCGAAACCGGCCATTGTGGAGGTCCAGAGGGGTACCCGGGAGGTCCCGATTGAGACATTAGCTTATGCAACGTCGCTGTACTTCAAGAGTTCTCAGGAGCTCGAAGGCACACAACTAAAATGCACAAAAAGTAATGCTATATATTAGATCTGATCCAAACTAGATTGCATCGTCAAGCTCGGCTTTGCCGTTTTTTCCTCCAGGATCGTGGAAAGCAGTGGTTATGGTTGTGGTTATGGTTAATCGGAGTACAGGTGAAATCTGTATCTCTTGGTTGTTATCTAGGAAGATCAAGGTGGCGCCACGATTATAGGGTCAGGGTTTGTCGCATAGGGTCTGGAGGTCTTGGCGACGTGTGAGCTTTGTTGGGGTGGCTTATGCGCTCCATGTCAACGTAGGTGCGTGAGTTCAATACCGTATGCCATACACAAAACTGTTAACCACTCAGCGAGGCGAAACCCTATTCTGTTCCACTTTTGGTACCGAGGGTGGGCTTCTGATACAAAAAATGCGAAAGATGCCGGGTGCTAGGAACCGCTGGTTCGAGGCCCCTTCTCTTTCCCATGAACTAGATTTAAAAATGAGAGTCATAACTCATACTTAATTATTTTATAGATACAAAGTTTACGCACGCGTAATATACCTCCTTTTTTCAGCACGTGCACGATCCTCGGCCGAGTTCAAAATCTTTTCCATCATATGTAATATGGTCGGCATGCGTTTTGGGCTGACGCACCGAATGCCGAACAGGGACGCATGAGAACGGCTAATGCACACATGTGAATGGGAAAAAGAACGTGCGGGCTAGGGCATTTCCCGACTGCAGTGCTAAATTGGATCAAAAACTCAAAATAAGTCAGATTATGGGTAACCAACGATCAAAAGTAAAAAAAACCGCTGCTCAAAGATAACAGAATAATATAGAATCAATGATCTCGCCACCGATGCGATTGATATTTGTGCCCAACATGCCACGTATTTTTACGTGACCCTGTTTGTTACCTGTATTTACCTATAAATAGGGGTATCAAGTTTAAGATTTGACTATTAGAAGGCTAATGATTTCATCCTGTGCCTCTTCTCAATGTAAGATCCAAGATTTGGACCCCTGCACGTTTTCTCGATCACGCTGCATCAATGCGAGCAGAAACTCCACCCCCGCGGACGTACCTAGTTGACATTAGGTAAAAGAGGGGGAATGCAGGTCCTCAAAAGTTCAGAAAGCCCAGAGAATGTGGAGTCAGGAGAATGTGACTGTTGTGGCGATGATTGTGACTATGACTCTGTTAGTAAACCATACAAATAGGTTAGATATATCTCCAAATATTCGATAATTTGCTGATTATCTCAAGCAACGGTGTGCTTGCTGCGCGATTATATGTACGTTTACCCCTCTGATTATTGGGGAAGCCTGTATATGTCAAGTGGAGTTTGATTGACACAATGTGCCCTCGCCATGAACATTTGCTTTATTCCGAATAGACCCGATTTAAAGAGCCATGAGCTTGCACGGTTTAACTGCATGGGGTGGAAACACCGAACCATGCATCTGGGGGGTACTCTATGCACGTTCCTTATTTGTATTCACTGCACGATGATGTAATAGAGATTCTGCACTCCACCTTATATTGCGTGCCTGTGACGGTTGCTCCTCGAAAAATTAGGGTCAATTATATGCAGTCACGTAGTTCAAACTGCAAAGTAGAAAGGATTAACAATTAACCATTGGCGGAATAGTCGTCCAAGTCCAATTAATGGTACGTCGAAGTTAATCGCTAATCCATAGGTATACAATAAACGGCTATATGATATTTATAGATACAAAGTGTCAATCTGTTATTCATGCATCCCGCAAGATTTTCAAGGGTGAACATCGTAACGATCAAGCATCATAACATAGTCCCAAGCAGAGACGAAGTCCTCGACAAATCGAGTGTTGTTGCCAGCATAAACCTCTGCGACAGCACGAAGTTGATCATTGTGGCCGAATACAAGATCAGACCGAGTCGCAACCCACTGGAAGGTTCCATTGGCACGGCTAACTCCTTCGAAACGGGTTTTTTCGTCGTCAAGAGGGACCCACTTCGTCTTCATGTCAAGTAAGTTAACGAAGAAGTCATTGCTGAGGGTGTTGTTCTTGTGGGTGAACACACCGAGCTGGCTGTCATCCCAGTTCAGGTTAATGGCACGCATACCACCGACAAGAGCAGTGAGCTGAGGTGCAGAAAGACCAAGCAAGTGGGCACGGTCAACAAGGAAGAACTCAGCGGGCGTCGTGAAGTTACCAGTTTCGAAGTTACGGAAACCGTCCATGACCGGGTGGAGCCACTCGAAGCTCTCAATGTCGGTCTGGTTGGCGTAGGCATCCATACGACCAGGTGTAAAGGGCACAGTCAGGTTGCTGAAGCCACCGTTGTGTGCGGCTTTTTCAATAGCAGCGCAACCGGCAAGGACAACGAGATCGGCCAAAGACACTGTCTTGTTGTAGGATGACTTGACAGTTCTAAGCTCACTCAGGACCTGCTGAAGCTGCTCAGGGCGGTTGACCTCCCAGTTGACCTGAGGCTCAAGGGCAATGCGGGCACCGTTGGCACCACCACGGTGGTCGGACGTACGGTGAGTGGAGGCGGCAGCCCAAGCAGCACGAGCAAACTCGACCGAGTTGAGTCTGGTGTTGTTCAAGATCATCGCCTTTAGAATCTTGATATCTGTGCTGTTTATGACCTCGTAGTTGCGAGTAGGAATAGGATCCTGCCAGAGACGCGGCTCAGCAGGGACCTCGGGACCAATCAAACGGTTGTGGGGACCCATATCACGATGGGTGAGCTTGTACCACGCCTCAGAAAAGGCATTGAAGAAGACATCATCGGGGCTGTCGTGGAACTTACGAAGGACCTTGTTGAAGTCGGGATCCACCTTGAGAGCAATGTCCGAAGTCATCATCATGATGGGGTGACGCTTGCCAGGAATGTGAGCATCGGGAGTAGTATTGTTCTCAGTAAGAGCAATGGGCTGCCATTGAGTGGAGCCCGCGGGGCTCTTGACAATAGTGAAGTTGTTGTTCAGCAAGTTGTACACATACTCTTTATCCCATCGCGTCGGGTTCTGAATCCAGGAGCCCTCGATACCGTTCGTAGTCGTGTACTCGGCATTGCCGCTCTGGTAGGTGTTGATCCAGCCAAGACCCTGGTACTCCATGCTGGCGTTCTCCGGCGGTGGACCGACATAAGACTGCGGCACAGCACCGTGAGACTTACCGAAGGAGTGGCCACCGGCAATGAGAGCAACCGTCTCCTCATCATTCATGGCCATACGGCGGAACGTCTCACGTACCTCCATGGCAGACTTGTAGGGGTCCGGGTTGCCCGCGGGACCCTCGGGGTTAACGTAGATCAGTCCCATTTCGGAGCTGCCCATCGGGTTTGCCAAGTCAGTTGTGGAGTTTGAACTGCTATTGCCGTGCTGCCAACGCTTACGGCCAAGGAACATGCGCTCAGAGCCCCAGTAAGTGTCGGCATCCGCCTGCCAGGCGTCCTGGCGGCCAGCTCCGAAACCAACGGTCTTGACTCCCATGTTCTCAAGGGCGACGTTGCCAGCCAAAGCAATGAGATCCGCCCAACCCAGCTTGTCACCGTACTTCTGCTTGATGGGCCACAAAAGACGACGCGTCTTATCCGTATTGCCGTTGTCGATCCAACTGCTGATGGGCAGAAACCGCTGCAAGGCATGCCCGAGACCACCGCGGCCATCGGCAATACGGTATGTACCGGCATTGTGCCAGGTAGTACGGATCATCTGGGGGCCGTAATTGCCGTAGTCGGCCGGCCACCACGGCTGGATGTCGGTCATCCAGTTGACCAAGTCCTGTTTGAGCTCAGTGTAATTCAGGCTGAGGAACTCATGGGTATAGTTGAAATTGTCCGGATAAGGGTCGGCGCTGCGCGACGGATCGTTCAGGATCTCAACGCGTAGTCTCTGAGGATACCAGTCCTCCAAAGTGGGGCCGGTTCCGTCGACGCCGCCGACTCGCGTGCCACGGAAGGGGCAGCTGGAGCCTGGATCTTGGATGATCTCAGCTGAGGAGTTCTGGTGGACTTTGTCGAAGACAGAGTCACTCGGTAAAGCACCATTCAAGAACGGGCAGCCGCCGCACACAGAGGTGGGCTTCACTGCTAGAGTTTCAGTGAAATTTTGGGCTTCAGAGAAGCCTAACGATAGTAAAATCAGGCTCAACATATTAGAAGTTGATTCCTTTTTTAGTATGAAGCGGCCTATTTATTTATAAATAGAGATAATATGTACGACCGGTCTGGAATGTGACTAAAAGAGTCCATCCAGACCACTTTTCCAGTACAACCCGAACCACTAGGGTTCGGTCACATTCGTAGAAGATCCGTTCAAATGATGAAGATTGTTGGAACGCTGCAACAATACCGGACAAAATAATCACATCGTGTGCGTATTTATTCAGCCAAGCTTCTGTTTTTTTCGACTGACATTGTGTAGACTTCTCTGGTTTTTCTTAAGAGTGCAATTCGAAAATCTATATTTGAAATCTTGTAAATGTTGTACGAGCAACATTGGGGACTTCCTGAAAAAAAAGAGCACCCTAACATCGAAAAATGTCGCATACCAAAATACGACGACGATAATTGGTCTGATGACGTCACCACGTGACTAAATGTGTCGGCAAATTCGCGAGATTGGGTTCCGTTCAAAATATGGAAAACGGAATTTGGGACTCAGTCCCTGGAGTGGGCGTCCTCAATGTATGGGGTACCCCGCCGCCATTTATCAACCATATTCGTATCCATTGGCCGTGATCTTGCCAATATATATACGCCTAATTAAAAACATGTGTGCCGTAGCCATTTAAGATTATCAGCCTGATCTGAATCATATGATATCAGCGGCCACATGCCGCAGGTATGTCGCTAAATCCGTGAAGCCGTCTGAGAGCTGAGCTTTGGTAATTATCAGATCCGTTCTAGTTATTTATTTTGATATATGTTTATCCTAGCATCATTTGTTATATCGAAGGTTTTTAGGTAAACTAAGATGCATGTAGTTAACGAGAGTGTGAATCTCAGATGAGCAAGGATTGTCGAGATTGTTTGCTGCGTGTGGTTATCTCTTATTCACTTGTGGCACATGCTCACACGACATGAAGTCTTATGTCCGGCAATTCCTGGAAGTTGAGCAGAAGTTCCATTGTATAGCTGAGGCAAATCCTTTTGATCTTCTCCATCTTCACTGCCTCCCGTGCAGGAATGTGTATAAAAACATTCACTAGGTCGTGGATCGCCGCGAGGGGAACTCCCATCTTCGAATTCCGATTGATTCTTCTTCCCTGCCCAGTCTCCCAATAGATAACCTCTCATAAGTGCGCTATCTGTCTATAGAAAACCCAGGGTTGCTGATTACACTAAGGTCATGGTGCATTAACTCCCTCTTCACAAATCAATCAAGCTACAGAGATACGAGCTATAATGCAGGTACATGCAGAGTGGCTTATTAATACTATCGTTACTTAAGAAATTCTTACAAGGGATACGAGAGTTTTGTGGTTTAGAAAGTTCATGGAAATGCTTCGACTTTTACGACCAAGAAAAATGCATTGCCGAAAGCTGGCAAAAGTTGCCGCCTTTGGATTGCTTTCATTAGCGCTTATTGGTACGGCTTATGCGCATACCCGTGTTAAGGCTGATGAGGTAGCAAAGCATAAAAAACCTGATGATCTGTGGGTAGCCATTAATGGACATGTGTATGATTTAACTAATTACAAAGAACATCATCCAGGTGGTGCTAAGATCATTGAAAAATATGCCGGAACAGATGCCTCTGAAATTTTTAACAAATACCATGCTCGTGACTTGCCCGACAGAATGTTGAAGCCTGAACAGAAATTGGGTGAGCTTGAGGGCGATCTTCCGAATCTGGATGCAAAAAGCTCTAAGGAAAGTGAAATCCTGAAGCAACTTGAAGCAAACAAGCCACCGTTAAGCAACCTGGTTAGCCCCAATGACTTTGAGTATGTTGCCAAAAAGTTACTTGCGCCAGAGGCCTGGTCCTACTACTCAAGTGCTGCTGAAGATCAATTTTCGTTCCGGGAAAACCATGACGCCTTCAAGCGTATTTTTTTCAAACCTAGAGTATGCCGTGATGTTTCTCATATTGATTTGACAACGACTATGTTGGGAGAGGAAGTGGCTGCACCATTTTTTTGCGCCGCTGCTGCCCAAGCGAAAATGGGTAATTCAGTCGGAGAAATAGGAATCGCACGTGGCTGCGGAATGGCCCATATTCCACAGATGATCAGCAACTATGCTTCAATCCCACTGAAAGAGATTGTCAATCAGATACCTGGTCAACTGCAGTGGTTCCAGCTTTACACTCAACCTGACTTGGAAAAAAACTATAAGACCATCGACACTGCTGCCAATATGGGCTTAAAGGCCATTTTCGTTACTGTGGACAGCCCACAGTTAGGACGCCGCGAGAAAGATCTCAAAATGAAGGCTGAGCAAGGCTTGAATGATAATAGTGGTGTTCTCAGCAAGATTAACTATGGCTCTGCCCATCCGGTAACCTGGGATTTGATGAAGATGTGGAAGAGTTATTCAAAAGTGCCTGTGGTAATGAAAGGCGTTGGTTCAGTAGATGATATAATACTTGCTGCTGAACAGGGAGTCGATGCTGTAGTAATTTCTAACCATGGAGGCCGACAGCTCGATTTTTCCAGATCTCCCGTGGAGATTTTGGCAGAGGTGATGCCCTTATTGAAATCAAAGGGACTTGATGATAAAATCGAGGTCTACATAGATGGTGGTATTCGGCGTGGCTCCGATATTCTTAAAGCAGTCGCCTTGGGTGCAAGGGGCGTAGGTTTGGGTCGCTTGTTCCTATATGCAAATTCAGCGTACGGTGAAGACGGTGTTGCCAAACTTTGCGAAATGCTTAAAGAAGAGATGCGCATGAACATGCAACTTCTAGGTGTTACGAAGCTATCAGAACTCGGACCGGAATATCTAGATCTGCGTAATCTTTATTCCCGCAGCCCAGAAGTTGATGCTGGGTTCTATATTAATTATGAACCCGTCGGTCCTCCAAAGTTTCTCAATGAATTGAATACAAAGTAAAATTTCACATTCGTTGAACACAATTTATCAATAAACAGTCATAATTCGGAAATCATGTTATAAAAAAGTTGGTTCCTAGACATTGCAACAGTATATGCCGTCAGACAGTAAATGCAGCCCATGATACAAGCATAAATACGAGTTTAATTTTGCACTTTAAATAGTACGCCTCATAACTAGTTTTCACATCACATCCTAAATGCACCAATTTTATAATCCCCTGACACCATGACTACAAATTGTCATTCATTTTCGATAGTCTTATTTCCATCTACTATAACGTTATTAAGTTTCATAGTTCACAACTTAGGTTCCGTGGCGCAATTGGCTAGCGCGTTCGACTGTTACTTTGATGTAATCGAGAGGTCGTGAGTTCGAGCCTCACCGGAACCGTTTTTTTTTTCGATATCTATCGAAGATTAACGTATCTAATTTGTATTGTTGTGAAATAAAAATCAAAAATTTTCGAATGCTGTTCATGTGCACAATGATAGCGCGCTATATCCTATATGATAATAAATATTACCTAGTGTTCATATATTTACAGCGACGCACGTGTATTAAAGAATATCAAAAGATGTCAGATAGTACTGTTTTCCTGCCCAGCTGACTTAGGCCAGGCTTTCTATGGCCATCCGCATTATACTCCAAGATAAATACTGTGGAAATCAATGGAGTTTTAGACATTCAAGAGACTACAAAATATTTAAAGATCAATAACACTCGGTGTAATATTTATCCGATCTAAAGATGGACCGATAAACTTTTGTTTGGCTATGACATCATGTGCGGCAATTCAAGAATCAGCAATTCGATTCCTTCTTTTAAAGGGTTACCAGCAAAAAATTAGTGTTAGTCTATGCAATAGTAAATCCGTGCGTGGCATCTTTTTATTCAATGATTTTTGAAGTAGCTCCAGGTTTGACACGCCTCTGGTTATAATCCTCGCAACTACTTAACAAGGGGTCAGAAGTGCTCGTGGAGATAAGAGTTGGCATTAAGCCCAAAATTCATAATAGAGTCGTGATACAATCGGATCAAGGAGAGACAGCATGGTTCTGCAAAGTCCATCAGATCCTTCATGGTAGATGGAGCCTGGCACATATTCTGGAAAGACGGCGTATCTGTATCAAAGCACAAGGTTGGGAATCGTTGCGCTCTGATAGGTAGCCTGTAACAGCGCAGATACTGCAGCGATCTCGGCGCCAGTAATGTCGCCCCTTATAACAGCCTGGTTCTCACAAGAACCTAGCTCTTTCAAATGCTCATATATCCAAGTAAGATTATCACACACACCATTGGCACCTGCAGATGCAGAATTTTCAGGAGCTAGACAATATTCCACAGACGAGACAAGCACGTGTGTACCGTGACAAATGACTCGCCCATGAAGGTCGTGTTTATCTAAATTTTATCCAACCCATGCTCCCCTATGAACAAAAAAATAAATACATGTTCTTATTCAGAATTTGTTTGCCAGTAAGGGCGAATTGGGATAGCCACTCCAGACGACATGGTTATAACTTTGTCTATGACGTTACCGACTTTATCTCGTTATCGCTTGTTTGGCATGTCTTTGAGACTTTGAGCTCACGGTCAGTGGGGTTGTTCTTACGAGTTTTGCTGATTCCATTTCGCCATAGTTGGTCGCTGATTTTTATCGAAATTGAAGTGTGTGAATGTGTACGTTGAAGTCGGTACCCTTTCATACTAGTGAGCGATAATCGCACCATGCGCCTCATAAAGCAGAGACTCTGCATATGCAAGTTACACATCCGTCATCACAATATTCTAATCTTATGGCGCACCACACATTGAGAGACTGCTTATGTTAAGTCACATGACTTCCCAGGACACATGCTCCCCCACTCTCTTTATTGTAGTCTAAAAACGGCAGACAAGCGAATAGATGACACTTCCCAATGAAAGAAAAATTCAGATTTTCAAATCAATGATTTGCTTTGAAATCTGCTTATAAGGGTTTCTATACGCAAACTCGGCTACGAATGCATCACACATACTAATCAGCTACGATGTCTGCCTCAAACATTAAATATATTCGGAATGCGCATGATACAGTGTTGAAAGTGATTCCCAGCTGGAGTTCCGGATGGGGAGTTTAGATCTTGTGGTTAACCTAGTGTCTATACCAGTGCTCAGGGAGTGATGTATATAAGAAAGAATCAACGGGATTAACTGTTCAGGTAAATAATCTAGAAGAACTCTCTTTGAACCAAGATGGCACCTATCTACAGATCCAGCTGTGATAGTGCTGCCTTGAAGCTGTGTACTCTCTAGAGTAGATCGCATACTGGAGGTTGATATCAGGATAGATCCCTGACCCAAGTCAGTCTTTAGTCTGACAGAATTTCAAAGTGTTAAAAGCGGGATCATTCTGGTGTTCGGATGGTGCAGTTTGGCCGTCTTACGTGACCCAGGAACTATATCAGTGTACAGAGATTGGTATAGATAATTAAGTAGAAGAAGGAATAATATCTAGGAGAAATCTCTATGAGACAATAGGGCCGATGTCGGCAGATCCAGCTGTCGTACGGCTGCCCCGAGAACATTTGTATGTATACATTAGAAAAGGTGCAGATTGGTTTGTACCAGAGTGAGGTAGGTCCAAGGATAAATCCCCTGGCCTAAGCCGGCCTTTATTCTGACACAAACTCTAGCAATTTCCCCGTCAAAATCAAAGGCGAGATACGGTTCATATATATATTTTGCAATGGTGTCATAATTTAAGTACTTGGCTCTTGACAATTATTTGTCCTCAAATTTGGTATGAATGTTGCAAGAAAAAATAGCTACATGTCTGAAGCGGTGAAAGTGAGATCATTTCAGTGCTTGAATGGAGCGGGCCAGTTTGGTCGTATTATGTTACTTGAGCACAATACCAATGTACAGAGATTGATACAGATAATGAGAAATCTAACAGAAAAGCAGCATAGTTGGCAAGAGAAATACTATGAAACAATGACAGCCGCTATCTATATGTCTAGCTATCATAGGGTTGCTTCGAGAATATTTATACACATATTAGAATATCTCCGCAGTAGTGTGTGCAGGAGTGTGTTTAGTCTTAGGGATAAATCCCCTAATATAAGCTTGCCTTCATTCAAATATCGAATCACCGATGAGTCAGCAAATGAAGTGATATAGACGTTAATTCCTTGTTTACCTCATTTTCGGTTCGACAATATTTAACTGCGCGATGTGCTGATAAAATATTAGAAGTTAATAGAGGGGTGGTGCTTTCGTGAATTGAGCTCATGAGCACGTCCATGGTCCATGGCCTCAAAGGCCAGTTAAATGATCAAATTTAATTCCTGATGACGTATATGGTTGACCTGAGAAGTTTCTGCCGATGCGGAGAGTATACTGAGGTAACAAAACTTGGAAGTAGGCCAGCGAAAACACTTGGCTTGGAAAAACACTACAAGAGTATTAATGGTAATATCGATGGGTTTATAGTATATTTTGATTTATGATGATGACGACGTCGATGGCCATAAAATATGTCTCCTATATACTGACCGCTTATCATATATATTTAACAATTTTTCCGGTTTCATAATTGGTGATGAAAGGCTTGAACTCTCTTAGTGACTCTGTAGATCATCTTATATACTTAAGCGATGCAAAAGGCTTCTGAAAGCTCAACAGTCGCGCGTAATTGAATACAGTATTAACAACTAAGTCGAATACATTTGATAGCAATCACTACAACTGATAGTTATGCATATTATTTTAGAATATTGACTGAATATCAGGTTTTAGCATAGAGCTTACTCTCTGCTTCGTGTGCGTCGACGTTGACAAGTGGAACAGAATAAGTAGATGATAGGACCCGTCCGAGGGATTTTCTCAACAGAGTGATATGATTTCTGCTTAAGAGATTTTATATGAAACATGGCTTCGATTGCAGGCACGATTGAGTTTTACTAACTTCAAGAAGATCAAGTTGAGAATGACTTTTTTATATAGAGTCGCTTATTATGATGAGTTTCACACCCTCCTTTTGAATAAGTAAATGAAAAAGAAGATGACTCTAAGCGCTGAAATACCGCTGTATGTATTCTCATTGTGTAGTGGGAGAGTTGGTTTCATCACAAGATCTCATCTGTGTATGTTTGCAGCGAAAGCTTTTGAGGACTTCCCCATTTAAGTTCAAAACAATTCACAAGACAACTCGAGACCATAGAATTATAAAGTCACTTTTACAAGCCCCTCTCATATTTTGTCTTATTATGTCTGTTCGAGTCTAGGAATATCTTGCAGAAAAAGTAAAATTGACCAGTTATACACAGCTACATTGTGGGGAGAAAATATACTAACAATCATGGCATGGCAAAAGCTGTTTCTATTTATATAAAATTGTTGTTTAAATATGATCTTGTAGAAAATCAGATGCATCCCATCCAATCAAAGCATGATGACATGCGACTCAATGTTCAACAAGGTCGAAATCAATTCTTTTGTCCTTTAGAGTCCACAGAAAAGGTAGATGAAAAAAGTTTTCCAATCAATCAATAGAAAGCTTTCTGTACAGCCAATGCTCGGCTGCGGCAATGATTTATCTGCATCGTTGTAAAACTGAGAAACTTTCCAAAATTATTTTGTCTTTAATATCCAGCAAGGTGTCAATAGGCCAATTGTCTGTACCCAAGATGAAATGCCCACCTCTTAGTAGTTTCATAAGTGTATGCGCTACATCACTGATGAAACTCAGAAGTCAGTAATAAATATAGAAAACCATTGCGACATACGAGGACATAAAAAGGGAAAGCTTCGGCTGTTGTTTCGTAATTTGACGTCATACTTCCTCTCCGGAATAAACGGAGAGCCGGTTAATGTTGAAGGAAATTGAAAACGACGCTATTTCGTCAATACACTCTAGCCTTTACTTGTAGTAATAATCAAAGTAAATTATCGTCAATGTTCATCTGTGTGCTCATGGAATAGAAAGAAGAGATATATATGCGTCCGAGAATTTTGTGCGATTTTAGCCAGAATACAATAAGATCGGTTGGATGCAATGGATATTATGACGTTAGATGGAAGGCGTTCAGTTTTCTGTGGCAATAGTCTAACATATGAACAAGCCAGTATACATGTACTTTAAAACACAGTTAATATTTAAATGTGCTTAATGAGGTACTGAAAGTGTAGCCCCGCCGGAGATCGAGCGCATGTGTTAAGGATAGCAATAATGCGAAGTCCTTTGATCTTTTCCATATCGAATTTCTCTTGCAAGTAATCTAGTATTCAATCTATCGGCATCAGAATGACTCGCACTAGCTTGATATGATGAGAAAGCAGATTTCTCAATAAAGATTATATATATCTGTATTGAAACGATTAAAGATTAAATTATAGCCAGACATACATTTCATGTATGTGACGACGGATGATACAGCTGCTGTGGTTAATAATCCAGTGACTAGCTTATTCCGACACACTGATAGATTCTGGGTCCATACAAGCTTCTCTAATCTGACACAAAGTGCTGATCGATGCGCACAGGATGTCTATACCTAGAAAACGATGTTACTAGTGTGTGTTAGGGTAGGGTATATCTGTAATGGAGGACATAGAGATGATAAGGAGTTTTCTTACCCTTCTTTGTATCTGTCGTCTATCACAAGTATTCTATTATCAGAATAATTAGTATCAGAAGGAAGTGCGCGAGACTATACCTTGTTAATATGAGTTGATCATTTTGTACAGGTTAACAGCTACTTTATGACTTCCTCATTCCAACATTTAAGGTCCGATATAGCAATGATATTGATTTATTCTTCTCCGTATGTAGTGTCTACTCCAATACCCTGATATCTGACCAATTAACCCGGAGGACTTTCTGCAACTCCTTATATAGATAGGAGGGCTTTGAATCAAGTATAATAATATACGTGTATCAAATCTTTTAAATGTATGATACTGCTAGGTGTATGCTTTATACCTCGCATGACTAGTGATACAGCTATTGTGCAATGGTGAAATGCTGTCAAATTAAAAAAGGCCCAGGTCAAGATATATATGCTGAAGTGGACAAGTCACGGGATTGTACCTGGCTACTATCAATGTATCAGTTGAAAGTGAGACCATTCTTGTGGGAGGGATGGGGCCAATCTGACAGTATTAAGTGACCCGGGAACTATATCAGTACACAGCGATCGATACAGATGAATATGTAAAAAAGGTAGATACACCTAAAAATAAGCTTCGATGAGATGGTAGAAACTGCTATCTGCAGGTCTAGCTGGTGTACCGCTGCCCAAGGACAAATGTATGTACACACTTGAAAAGATGCACACTGGTGTGTACCATAGTGTGGAAAGTCCAGGGATAGATCTCCTTGACCTAAACTTGCCTTCATTTTGACAATATTAACTTACCCAAACCCCAGCCACCTCAGATAAATAGGCTGTAATGGAGGATATTACATCCTTTGTTAACCAAATTAACGAAAACAAAAAGTAACGAAAGAAAAGAAAGGAATATTTAGAATCTTCGACATATTTACGGGAAGCTGTTTCCCGCTTACTATTGAAAGAGCGTGATTTCACTTGCCATGGTTGAATATTGCGATTTTTCAGAACCAGGCCCGAGATACGGAGAAGAAAAACTTGCTGAAAGTGTGACCATTTTAGTGCTCGGTTAGTTTGGCCGTATTACGTGCCCTCCGAGTCATATAAGTGCACAGCGATTGATATAGATAAATAAGCGAATCAAGTAGAATACCTACCAGAGTAGGCTTCTATTTGTTCCAATTGGTTCTTAACCGAGTGCTATATAAAGCCCAGGCAACTAATACTACCAAACTACTCCTCTTCGAACACTACAATGGTTCACTTGCAACAAGTACTGTCTCGTGGCTTGTTCACTTTAGCAATTGAGACAAATCTATATTGGAATTTCTCTAATATGATCTGTATTCACAGATGTATATAGCTTATCATCATTTTGAGCCAAACTTAAAAAGGTTGGGTCCGCAAATATGCGCTATTTATTTTACGAAGACTTTCCAATGTATTTCAAACCGCCTCAACGCAAGACGGCAGACAAAGTAGCTCAATCCATGATATGGCCAAATATCTATGCGGAAGCGCAGAAGTATCCTACAATTAACATGTACAACCTACTTTCTAGACAGTGAATGATTTGATAGTCATATTACATCCTCTTAGATGAATTATAGGTTAACCTCCTGGAGTCAAAGCCTGCTCACATCATCTCAACTTCTGAGCACTTGAGTGGCTCACGATTGCAAGAAATTCTTGACATTAAATAAGTTCGTCTTTCACGATGCTCGTTCGATGTAAAAAAAATCCAGACAAAACAATAGAGGTAGGTAGCTTCAAGTTAGTGACAGGTCGATACCTCAGTCTTTCTTGGTATGGTAAGCTTAGTATATTCAAATTCGTGCAACTCATTGTTCAGTCGCGTGAATGCAATACATCCTATTATATTTGACTTTTGAGACTACAACTTTTGATCCCCATGAAGAGGCGCCGGTGATTTTTTAGTTTGTGAAATCCTGACTTCTCTTCAAGAAAAGTTGAAACCTGAGAAGTCTTAAGGATGGAGTTCGTCATTCTCTATGTTTTTTATTGTGTGCAAAATTAAAGACATGGAAAACAAAAAAAAAAGAAAAAAAATAATAATAGTAATAATAAAATAATAAAACAATAAAATAATGCTCTTCATGCAGGCTACCAAATATATATGTGGTTGGGGTGGATAATTTGGTAGCACAGGTTTTGGGCAGAGAGTATTGCAGACGGGACAATCTTCTAGTGTGGTAATTTCGTCTTTGTATCCGACCCAAGTTCAACTACCTCAACCTTCTCTATAACAAGCTAAAATCACTGTCATTACCACTGCTTTTGCCCCTCACTCATATCTAATTATCCTTCAGCTTTTACATTTATTTTTTTGTTTATTTTATTTGACCATATAAGATCAGGTATGGCTGCACCCAGCAGTTCCCTTGCCCAGAAAATGACCATAGCTCCCAAAATTTCAAATGTTTAGAGATCTTGAAAATACATGTGAAGCACCAATGATTCTTGATCGTTTGTCTCATATTACTCTATGGTAATTTCTTCCCCTATTCAAGTATCTTCAACCCTATTTTGCCACATCAACATACTTTATCGTCTATTAGGTTAAAAGGGGTTGTTTCTTTCGACAAACAATCTCAACATGAATTTGCCTGCAGCCTTTGCAGGGGTCATAGATCTATAATCAGACTTGTACATCGCATAACACTATATAGTCACCAAAAAACGTTGTGGACGTTCAGCTTGATATATCTGGATAGTACTTGCAGCCCTAGACATTTTTGACTCAATAACGCATGCCTAATCCAAGACCAGGAATCGCTGTGAAAAGTTCAAGTAATCATTTCAATGATGTTAAGTAGACCGCCAACCCCAGAAAAGTCGCTATTCCCCGATCTAAATCAGTAGTCATAAATACATCGTATGCAAAATTTCATTCATGGTCGTGTAACAAATGGAAGTCCTTTCGAAAATTTATGAGAGGACGAGCATTTTGTAGGTATTACATACATGTCTTACCGGTCTAAAACCTCGCTTTGACAGAAAACTAGTAGATATAACTTTGCTTGATCAACATATCTTAATCTAGTTTTGGCTATGTGAATTCTCTTGATGTTTAAATGTATCTTGTATACAGGGAGCGATCATATTAAACGACACAAGCTTGTATAAATAAGTTGACATAAATGTCGGAATTGAACTGAAGCATACTAAGCGACTTGGTATGGAGGAAATTAGGCCAGAACATACATAGCAAGATACGCAATGTTTACACAACAATCAATGATCAGAAAGCGCCTTACTGTGTGAAGATATCGAGCCTGCGATCGCGTGGGATTGAATACATGTAAAAAATTAGGCGTTCACCCGAAACATACAGTGAGACAATCAACTGAGGAATTATATTGAAGTTACACATAACAGGCATGAAGTACTACTGGCAGCTAATTTCAGAAACGAAGAGCGTTTTTCAAAGCGGATCTTCTAAAAAAGGTACGTGTAACGCAATTAAAGTTTAGATTAACATGGTAAAAAAGATGTCACACTCTGACCAAAGCAAAAAGGTTAATCAGATATCGATATCGAAGTAGAAAAGCAACATATTATGAAATGCTTGATACCGAGAAGTATTAAGAAAGGGCATAAACTCTGGAAACCTATTCCTGGATCTGTCCTTGTCAGACCTGAAAAGTGACTGTCAAGGTTAACAGTCTTTTCGATTAACAAATACTAATGCTAATATAAAGCGACTGTAGGTACATAATGATTTAGATATCTAGTATGTATGGGGTAAGTTTATAAAGAAGAATGGCAATTCAACCGTACGCCATGTCTGGATATCTTTTATGTTGTACAACCGTTGTTGAAAATTTCGTGATAATTAAAGATGTATCACGGCTAGATTTCCAATTTCTTAGGTAGCCTCTCTCCATTCCTACTTTGCTAGACAACCAAGCCTTCGTTAATTCATGTTCACCGTATCATAGTTCTTAATATGTCTTGAGCGAAATGTTGTTAAACTCTTAGGTCCAAAATTCATACTTTGATACATAGTTGTGCTTCTCTTGAATTTTTAACCTGAAATAGTCGTGTCTGACAAAACAGCAGATAGAACATTTGATTGGCTTATGACTTGAAGAAGTTCCATATCTCACCTCAAAATAAAATCACCAATATTTTACATCCAATATACTAACCCCTTGAATTTTGTTTTGGGACTCTAGCTTAATCATACTTCTATCGGCGAACAAATAAGATTGTGAACATGAATCGGTCGTATTTCGCCATTAATGGTATGCAGCTCACGTGCTAATTGCCACGTCAAGCTGCTATTACCTATTAACCGTATCTAGTTTCCGATATTATATACAGTGCCGTATTCCCGGAGATCTCTGCAAAATTAAATTGCTAAATAATGTAGTTTGCACAACAAAAACACAGTGAGATGCTCTTCACTGTGAACAATCCCTCCAAATTTGAATTTGATGTCTCTTTTTTTCAGTTTCGGAGTATTGGATACTTCATATGGTTAAACTCTCATGAATGCCATAAATACTGCTGAGATGATTATATTAGTGAATTTATATATATCTACTCCTTAAAACCGATCACTACTCAGATTGTCCATTTATTCGCCAAACTCGCTTGGCTTTGATAACGTTACAGAAGCACAGGACATTATTAAGCTTGAAAAAATTTGCTCAATTATCGTCCCCCCCGAATTGGGAAAGTGCTAAAAAACGAGTTCGATAATATAATATGCTATTATAGATAAGAGAGATAAAATTTTATAGTGCGATATCACAAAAAGTACATTACGAGTTCACTCAATCTTATTGAGACGAACATTGTATTAGCAATTTTGCGAATTTCGCTTAGCCAATCATCTCAGGCTTTCCATCCAGCGCTCACTATAAGGCAGTCAGTGCTAATGCACTTAGTGCTCTCAGTATAGGTATACGGCACACACTTTTGAGCCGTGGTAGATGTCTACGTGACGTATGGACGGTGGTGTCTAGGAGATCGTACGTTGATGAGCTCAACATATAGCATCCATAGAATGTAGGGAGTGAACACTTTAACGCGATAATACAGATCTTAACATCAGATCTTAACATCAGATCTTTTATTATGTTGAAGTGAAGTCCACGTAACAAATGTCTACGGGCATTGGTCGGGGTCTGTGTTTAGAAGGCCTAGACTTCGAGCTGTGTCGCATCAAATATGGTTTCGCTAATTAGCTTCGTTAGTTTGTTATGGCCTTCTTAAACTACGTAAAAGATAGAAAATCCTCACAAAACCCGTGATATAACCAGAAGAGACATTTGTGTAGATAAATCTTGATTTCGTAATTGCCCTATGCTCAGATATTCAATCAAAAATCCACTATCGAATATTAGATAGCAATAAGACATGCTAATTATACTTTCCTGCATCAAAACTAATCAATGGCATAGAAAAGCTATATTCTTCTAACGATATACCGTTCATTTTATCGTGATTGTCAGCTCACTAACTGGAACATTTTCTATGATTGTTCGATGCCTTAATTTCAATAATTATAATTTCATAAATGCGTCCTAAAAAATCTCAGGAAATACACAACAAAAATTGTAGTCAAGGAATTTTAAAACATACAATGAAACTAATCTTAGCCTATTAACCACATGCTCATACCATCAATCTGGCTACGTAATGCCAACTAAGTTTAGGTGACTTTATGTCGTAATTTTTTGATCTCTCATCTCTCCTTACTGCGTAGCTGAGAGCTCACTACTATACGAAGTCAAAGTGCTATAAGCGCAGGCAAGAAAACCATTATGCTATGTTTTTACATTTTAATTAAGTTACGCCATCATATGCTTTGATAAAATTCGTGAAGGAGGAACATTAGAGTCTTGGTTTTCTTGTTCTCACGTGTACAATCGATATAATCACATGTTGAAAATGAGATTACATAACCGGTTGTTGCCTCGTAATTGATACATTTATTAACTAAGCTACATCTTCAGATCTGCTGGCCTTTTTAACATACCGATTCGGTGCTTGATTTCACTTCATAATACCTTAGAACTTATCAGATCAGCTAAATTTCGCGTTACATTATATCACTGATACCCATTTCTTTAGTATATTTGCAATTAGGCTATTGTCTTGAATCATATCGGTGATCACATGGTCACTACGTAGAAGCATATATGTAAGCACCTAATTAATTACTATGCCGGCAAAATTATGGTGGTATCGGAAGATCGCGCCCTCAGAGTATTTTACATGTCCACATGTGAGCTTAAAACTCCCTTTTGAATCTAGAAATCTGAATACGTCCCACACTATCAATTCTAAACACCAAAGGACCTGTGCAAATTAACTGCTAAAAGGAATGCATGCATCCTTAAATTACATCAAGTCCGATCGAAATTAAGTTGATGTTTTAATTGTGTAAGGATACTGTGGTTGTATGAAGCTCAAGAAAGCCGTTGTCTGATCAATCAAGAGGAGGTTTACTTGTGCGCACAGCATGTGCGCAATTTGCTTGGCAGCACCATGCATGTGCATCGTTATGATATCAACTATGTCGCAAGCTGCATTATATGAATCATTGGTTGAACTAACGTATTTTATTATTTAAATATATTAACAGCCTGATAAACCCTGAATGCAAATCACAGAATAATGAAAACTTAAAATATTAAATAAGGTGATCCCAATTAGACAATACCCTTCCCTTTCGATTTCAGACCTAGTATGTCCCTCAACTAACGTCCATCTAGGTAAATGCATGCATGCCATGAGTCAATGAGATGCGTCGCAGCCCAGGTTGTCATTATCGGACATTTAACTGGCATGATGACGAACGTGGCTCCAAATCTGATCATTTATTGCATAAGCCACAAAAAGCTTATTACTGAGCAAATTTGCCTCAAAAAAGAAGATTCAGATAAGTCAACAAATCTTGTTAGCAATATAATGACGAATTCAATTATAGCCACCGCGGTCCTCGCGGCGTCCATGATATGTTTCGCCAGCGGTAAGCCGACAGAGATTGACTCCTGCCCCTTCACTAACATAGTTAGAACGGGTTTTGATGTCAATTTTTATCCTTATCCACTGGCTAATCAAACCATGAAACCCGAGGATTGGGACTTTTTCTTGAATGGATATAAACAATACGGGGCTCAGTGGGCTCAGGCTACTAGCGTTGTTGATATCAACATGGAAAAGACAATGACCAGTGCAAATGACTCTTTTGGATTGCTCTACGGTGTCAATATTCCGTCTTTCAACTTTTCAGCAGAATACATTGGATACTTCAACGCTGACGCAGATGGAGTTCACAATTTTACTATTAGCGGTGACAGTGGTTTGAGTATTCAGGTAGGACGTGGATTGTCATGTTGCGGAGATTTTAATACTGATATTGTGTCCTCTGACTTAATATACAGTTCTGATGGTTCACCCACATCTGTAAGTGTTGTGATGGAGCAGGATATGTACTATCCCATCAAGCTTGTTTACTATGGAAGAAAATTGAATCACAAGGTAGATCTTCAGGTATCAGTGCTGGATGGTCCCTCGCGCTCCTCTTACGAGAATGTGTTCCAATTAAGTCCAGCTGCTTGTCCATTATCGAGTAGCATCCATGATTCAATTTCCGGGGTACAAAGCATGTCAGGCAAATCTCATACCTCTGAGAATCTGTATTCGGCAACAATTGATCAATCTTCTGATGGGCAACCGACTTCTGCGATAATAACCCATGGTACTGTGTCAGGATTGCAAACCTTGTTTAGCACAACGGAGACTTCAGATTTGTCCAAGACCTCTCGTGATTCTGAAATGATATCTTCTAGCGTTCCTCAAAGATCTAGTGCATCGTTGATGTCGCGTTCATCCAGTGTGTTGAGCAGTAGAAGACCTACTGTCAATGGTGTCGTTCAGATCGATTCTTGTCCTTTTACAACAAGAACACGAACAGGTTTCAACGTTCGATTCTACAGTTACCCAAGGCGTACGAATTATAGTGCTCCGCCAGTTCACGAAGATGATGCCTTTTTCCTAAGCGGATATTCACAATATGGGCCTGAATGGGGCGAAGCATTGGGAGTTGCAGCTATCAATGTAGACCGTCAAATTAATACTCCGGATCTTCCATTTGGTAACCTCTATGGAGTCAACGTCCCAACATGCAACTTTTCTGCCGAGTACACTGGCTACTACTATGCCGACAGAGATGGTGTTTATACTTTTACAGTCACTGGTCTGGATGGTATGAGTATCCAACTTGGCCGAGGTGTAGCTTGCTGTGGTGACTTTGATGATCAGATTATAACCGATGAGGTTTCTTCTAGCTATGACGGTACACCTGGCATACTTAAAGTCCGCATGCAACAAGGTGCCTACTATCCCATCCGTATGATTTATTACGGTGCGTGGTTGGCTCATTCTATCAATCTCCAGGTTATCCAGCCGGATAACTCGATACGCACTTACTTTGACAACGTTTTCCAGACCAATCCCACAGCATGCTTCGCCGACGTCATCAGTGTTAACACCTGTCCATTTACATACAGAACTAGGACTGGTTTTGACGTCAAGTTTTACAACTATAGTCGCGCAAGTGCAACTGACCCTCTAAAACCTGAAGGTGAGGAGTTTTATGTTAGCGGGTATAAGGAGAATGGTCCCGCATGGGCTACAGCTTCTGGAATTGCAGGAATCAACATAGACAGGCGCATTCAAGATCCAAGCCAAGCTTTTGGTGGTCTTTACGGTGTGAACATTCCATCAGTCAACTTCTCCGCGGAATATACTGGTTATTTCTATCCTGATGAGGATGGAATTCATGTATTCAACGTTATTGGTATAACTGGTCTTAGTCTTCAGATCGGTGCTGGCACATCCTGTTGCGGTGATTTTGATATCGATGTTATCACTTGGGATAACTTAGTGTACAGCAGCATTGGATCACCCACCTCTCTAAGAGTCAGGCTAAGAAAGCAAATGTACTATCCTATTCGATTGGTATACTATGGAGCATGGCTTGATCACTCTGTTAATCTCCAGGTGATTCGCCCCAATAACTATGTTCGCACATATTTTGACAACGTTTTTCAGCTTGTGCCATTACCTTGTGATGGTCAAATTCAAGAAGTTCAGCCGTGTCCCTACAATTCTAGGCAGAGCACTGGTTTTGAAGTTCGATTCTACCAATATCCGCCTGCCAATGCAACAGTACCTGCTGTAGATGAAGGACGTGATTTTTACCTCGACGGATACAAGCAATATGGACCACAGTGGGCTTTAGCTACCAATGTTGTGAACATTAATTTTGAGAAATACAACACTGATCCTGAGGGTGACTATGGGAATCTCTATGGTATTGATATTCCAGGTAATAATTTTACTACAGAATACACCGGTTGGTACTACGCTGATAGAAATGGCTATCATAACTTTACGATTATTGGTACCACTGGTGTAAGTATTCAGATTGGACAGGGCAAGTCCTGCTGTGGCAACTTTGATGATAATGTCGTAACACACGACAATTTGGTCTATAGTTACAATGGCGGAGTCTCTTATTTGAATGTTGATCTGCAAAATGGCAACTATTATCCCATCCGACTAGTGTATTATAGCGGATGGCTTAACCATAAACTCCAGCTGAAGATTACGTTTTCTGATGGAGGATCTCGCACGTACTTTGACAATGTTTTCCAACTTATTCCGACCGCTTGCCAGACGCAACCAGAAGATATTTTGGCTTGTCAGATCACTACAAGAACAAGGACAGGTTTTAATGTCACATTCTATCCATATCCTTTAGCAAATTCAACTCATGCAGTTGTTCCTGAGGGCAAAGACTTCTTTTTGAAGGGATATAAGGAGAATGGGCCGCCTCTTGGCCAAGCACTTAATGTCTGGGACATTAATTTCCAACGTCAAACCGTGACGCCCTATGGTTCACTAGGGAATCTCTACGGTTTCAATGTCCCCCAAGTATCATTTGCGGCAGAATACATTGGTTATTTCTACGCTGATTATCAAGGTGTCTACAATTTCACTATTATTGGTGAAACTGGTGTGAGTATTCAAATTGGTCGTGGCTCGTCCTGCTGTGGTGATTTCGATACTGATATCGTTACCTCCGCTAATTTGGTCTATAGTAATGACAATACACCCACATCCATCAGCGTATTCCTGTACAGAACGATGTACTATCCGATCAGAATGGTGTACTATAGTGCTTGGATGAACCATAAGCTCAATATGCGCATCTACACACCTGTGAATTCACAGTTCACATCTTTTGGCATGGTGTTTCAACTATCGCCACCTGACTGTCCTTGGAATGTCACGGATGCAGAGTCCTGTCCTTTCACAAGTCGTTTGCAGACGGGTTTCACAGTGAAATACTTCCCTTACCCCTTGGCTAATGCTAGTTCTCCGTTAGGGCATGAAGGACGAGACTTTTTCTTGGGCGGATATAAGAACTACGGTCCTCAGTGGGCTCAAGATAATAAAGTTACTGGTATCAATATCAATCGTAAAATGAATACTCCTGATCAGTCTTTTGGAGATCTTTACGGTGTCACTGTCGATTCTATCAACTTTACGGTAGAATATACTGGTTATTATAAGGCCGCGGCAGAGGGATTGCACAACTTTACTGTCACTGGTGATAGCGGTCTGAGTATTCAGGTTGGAAAAGGCAAGTCGTGCTGCGGAAATTTCGACGATGATATTGTTTCGCAGGATATTGCGTATAGTTCCAATGGTGTACCTGCATCATTAAGTGTTATCTTGCATCAAGACGAGTATTATCCTATCAAGTTAGTCTACTATGCATGTTGGTTGAATCATCAGGTAGACCTTAAGATTGTGGTGCCTGGTGGTCCAACTCGAACGTATTTCGATAACGTTTATCAAATCGCTCCGAACACAAACACATGCCCTTCTCCCCAAGAAAGTCGCAGCTCCTTGATTTCAACGCCTTTAGCAAATTCCAGTGGTTCAAGCGGATTGCCAGAGTCCACAATCTCTGATAATAGCATCCCTGCTTCGTCCTCTGAGTTACACAGCATGTCTAGCAAATCTCGCACGCCTGAGAACTTCCCTTCGACATCTATTGGTATGTCTTCTGTTGTGCAACCGACTGCTACAAAGTCACGTCATGATACTGTATCATCAGGATTGCTTACGTTGTCGAGTATAACGAAGACTTCAGAGTTGTCAGATTTGTCCAACACCGCTTCTAAAATGATATCTTCCAGTGTTCTTCAAAGATCTAGTGCATCATTGGCCTCGCGTTCATCCAATGTGTTGAGCAGTTCTACGATCAACCCAACGAGCACGTCTAGACCTAGAAGACCTATTGTCAATGGTGTCGTTCAGATCGATTCTTGTCCTTTTACAACAAGAACACGAACAGGCTTTAACGTTAAATTTTACAGTTACCCAAGGCGTGCGAATTATAGTGCACCGCCAGTTCACGAAGATGATGCCTTTTTCCTAAGCGGATATTCACAATATGGACCTGAATGGGGCGAAGCATTGGGAGTTGCAGCTATCAATGTAGACCGTCAAATTAATACTCCAGATCTTTCATTTGGTAACCTCTATGGAGTCAACGTCCCAACATGTAACTTTTCTGCCGAGTACACTGGCTACTACTATGCCGATAGAGATGGTGTTTATACTTTTACAGTCACTGGTCTGGATGGTATGAGTATCCAACTTGGCCGAGGTGTAGCTTGCTGTGGTGACTTTGATAATCAGATTATAACCGATGAGGTTTCTTCTAGCTATGACGGTACACCTGGCATACTTAAAGTCCGCATGCAACAAGGTGCCTACTATCCCATCCGTATGATTTATTACGGTGCGTGGTTGGCTCATTCTATCAATCTCCAGGTTATCCAGCCGGATAACTCGATACGCACTTACTTTGACAACGTTTTCCAGACCAATCCCACAGCATGCTTCGCCGACGTCATCAGTGTTAACACCTGTCCATTTACATACAGAACTAGGACTGGTTTTGACGTCAAGTTTTACAACTATAGTCGCGCAAGTGCAACTGACCCTCTAAAACCTGAAGGTGAGGAGTTTTATGTTAGCGGGTATAAGGAGAATGGTCCCGCATGGGCTACAGCTTCTGGAATTGCAGGAATCAACATAGACAGGCGCATTCAAGATCCAAGCCAAGCTTTTGGTGGTCTTTACGGTGTGAACATTCCATCAGTCAACTTCTCCGCGGAATATACTGGTTATTTCTATCCTGATGAGGATGGAATTCATGTATTCAACGTTATTGGTATAACTGGTCTTAGTCTTCAGATCGGTGCTGGCACATCCTGTTGCGGTGATTTTGATATCGATGTTATCACTTGGGATAACTTAGTGTACAGCAGCATTGGATCACCCACCTCTCTAAGAGTCAGGCTAAGAAAGCAAATGTACTATCCTATTCGATTGGTATACTATGGAGCATGGCTTGATCACTCTGTTAATCTCCAGGTGATTCGCCCCAATAACTATGTTCGCACATATTTTGACAACGTTTTTCAGCTTGTGCCATTACCTTGTGATGGTCAAATTCAAGAAGTTCAGCCGTGTCCCTACAATTCTAGGCAGAGCACTGGTTTTGAAGTTCGATTCTACCAATATCCGCCTGCCAATGCAACAGTACCTGCTGTAGATGAAGGACGTGATTTTTACCTCGACGGATACAAGCAATATGGACCACAGTGGGCTTTAGCTACCAATGTTGTGAACATTAATTTTGAGAAATACAACACTGATCCTGAGGGTGACTATGGGAATCTCTATGGTATTGATATTCCAGGTAATAATTTTACTACAGAATACACCGGTTGGTACTACGCTGATAGAAATGGCTATCATAACTTTACGATTATTGGTACCACTGGTGTAAGTATTCAGATTGGACAGGGCAAGTCCTGCTGTGGCAACTTTGATGATAATGTCGTAACACACGACAATTTGGTCTATAGTTACAATGGCGGAGTCTCTTATTTGAATGTTGATCTGCAAAATGGCAACTATTATCCCATCCGACTAGTGTATTATAGCGGATGGCTTAACCATAAACTCCAGCTGAAGATTACGTTTTCTGATGGAGGATCTCGCACGTACTTTGACAATGTTTTCCAACTTATTCCGACCGCTTGCCAGACGCAACCAGAAGATATTTTGGCTTGTCAGATCACTACAAGAACAAGGACAGGTTTTAATGTCACATTCTATCCATATCCTTTAGCAAATTCAACTCATGCAGTTGTTCCTGAGGGCAAAGACTTCTTTTTGAAGGGATATAAGGAGAATGGGCCGCCTCTTGGCCAAGCACTTAATGTCTGGGACATTAATTTCCAACGTCAAACCGTGACGCCCTATGGTTCACTAGGGAATCTCTACGGTTTCAATGTCCCCCAAGTATCATTTGCGGCAGAATACATTGGTTATTTCTACGCTGATTATCAAGGTGTCTACAATTTCACTATTATTGGTGAAACTGGTGTGAGTATTCAAATTGGTCGTGGCTCGTCCTGCTGTGGTGATTTCGATACTGATATCGTTACCTCCGCTAATTTGGTCTATAGTAATGACAATACACCCACATCCATCAGCGTATTCCTGTACAGAACGATGTACTATCCGATCAGAATGGTGTACTATAGTGCTTGGATGAACCATAAGCTCAATATGCGCATCTACACACCTGTGAATTCACAGTTCACATCTTTTGGCATGGTGTTTCAACTATCGCCACCTGACTGTCCTTGGAATGTCACGGATGCAGAGTCCTGTCCTTTCACAAGTCGTTTGCAGACGGGTTTCACAGTGAAATACTTCCCTTACCCCTTGGCTAATGCTAGTTCTCCGTTAGGGCATGAAGGACGAGACTTTTTCTTGGGCGGATATAAGAACTACGGTCCTCAGTGGGCTCAAGATAATAAAGTTACTGGTATCAATATCAATCGTAAAATGAATACTCCTGATCAGTCTTTTGGAGATCTTTACGGTGTCACTGTCGATTCTATCAACTTTACGGTAGAATATACTGGTTATTATAAGGCCGCGGCAGAGGGATTGCACAACTTTACTGTCACTGGTGATAGCGGTCTGAGTATTCAGGTTGGAAAAGGCAAGTCGTGCTGCGGAAATTTCGACGATGATATTGTTTCGCAGGATATTGCGTATAGTTCCAATGGTGTACCTGCATCATTAAGTGTTATCTTGCATCAAGACGAGTATTATCCTATCAAGTTAGTCTACTATGCATGTTGGTTGAATCATCAGGTAGACCTTAAGATTGTGGTGCCTGGTGGTCCAACTCGAACGTATTTCGATAACGTTTATCAAATCGCTCCGAACACAAACACATGCCCTTCTCCCCAAGAAAGTCGCAGCTCCTTGATTTCAACGCCTTTAGCAAATTCCAGTGGTTCAAGCAGCTTACCAGAGTCTACAGCCTCTGACAATACCTCTAATTCAGAAGAAACATCGACTGGCCGTCCAGCACCTCACACATCTCAACCACCCAGAGAATCACAATTCGGCTCAACAAAATACAACTCGCATCCTAAGCTCAGTACTTCCAGAGTCTCTGAAACAGTTAGTATATCCAAGGCAGAGGCCAAATCTAAATTAATACCGAGTACTGAATTGACCATGACCAATAGACCGCGTGCATCGACCAATTTCCCATTGGATGTATCGAAGTCAAATCAATATTCAATCCCGACAAGGTTAACTGTCCAGTCCAGTGCTAATAGCAACTATGCCCATCCCTCACCGTCATACATTCCAGCGCAGTCCGAATCAAAGAAGCATACTGCCGACTCTGCTATGGTTCCATATTCAACTGAATACTCCTCGAATGCAGTTTACTCCAGTGTGCGTCACTCTGCCAATGTGCCAGTTAACTCGGGCACTGCGAAGAATTCTGGTTCCAGCGACAATTCTAATGGTGCTTCGGATTCTGAGAACAACGGTTCTGGTAACAACGGTAATCCTAACAGCGATCCTGGATCCGGAAACAACACAACGACTGACAACGGTTCTGGCAACAATGGATCCGGTAACAACGGCTCTGATGACAAGCCTAGCTCCAGCGACAACGGTTCTGGCGACAAACCTGACTCTGGTGATAACGGCTCCGGCGACAACGGTTCTGGCGACAACGGCTCTGGTGACAACGGTTCTGGCGAGAATGGTTCCGGTGACAACGGTTCTGGCAATGGTTCTGGCGACAACGGTTCTGGTGACAACGGTTCTGGTGATAACGGTTCTGGCGATACACCTGTGTCTGGTGATAATGGCTCTGGCGACAATGGATCTGGTAACAAGCCTGGGTCTGGTGATAACGGATCTGGTGATAACGGCTCAGGTGACAAGCCTGGTTCTGGTGACAACGGCTCTGGTGACAATGGATCTAGTGACAATGGTTCTGGTGACAACGGATCCGACGACAATGGTTCTGGTTCTGGTGACAACGGTTCCGGCAACAATGGTTCTAGTGACAACGGTTCTGGCGACAAACCCGGCGACAACGGTTCCGCTGACAATGGTTCTGGATCTGATGATAACGGTTCCGGTGACCACGGTTCTGGTTCCAGCGATAACAAGCCTGGCTCGGGTGACAACGGTTCTGGCGACAATGGTACTGGATCTGGTGATAACGGTTCCGGTGACAATGGATCTGGTGACAACGGTTCTGGCGACAATGGTTCTGGTTCCGGTGATAACGGTTCCGGTGACAATGGATCTGGTGACAACGGTTCTGGCGACAATGGTTCCGGTGACAATGGTTCTGGATCTGGTGACAACGGTTCTGGCGACAATAGTTCTGGTTCCGGTGATAACGGTTCCGGTGACAATGGATCTGGTGACAACGGTTCTGGCGACAACAGTACTGGTTCCGGTGATAACAAGCCTAACTCTGGTGACAACGGTTCAGGATCTGGCAACAGCGGCTCCGGCTCTGGTGATAACAGCTCTGGAAACAGCGGTTCCGGTTCTGACAATGGCTCTGGTAACAACGGTTCAGGATCTGGCAACAACGGATCTGGCGATAACGGTTCTGGTGATAACGGCTCCGGTAACAGTGGCTCCGGTTCTGACAACGGGTCTGGTAACAACGGTTCTGGCGACAATGGTTCGGGTGACAACGGTTCCGGTGACAATGGATCTGGCGACAATGGCTCCGACAACAACGGATCTGGTGATAATGGATCGGGTGACAATGGTTCTGGATCTGATGATAACGGTTCCGGTGACAATGGATCTGGTGACAACGGATCCAGTGACAACGGTTCTGGCGACAATGGATCTGGTGACAACGGCTCTGGCGATAAGCCTGGATCTGGTGACAACGGCTCTGGTGACAACGGATCTGGATCTGGTGACAACGGTTCCGGCAACGGTTCTGGCGACAACGGTACTGGTTCTGGTGATAACAAGCCTGGCTCTGGTGACAACGGTTCTGGCGAGAATGGTTCCGGTGACAACGGTTCTGGCAATGGTTCTGGCGACAACGGTTCTGGTGACAATGGTTCTGGTGACAACGGTTCCGGTGACAATGGATCTGGCGACAATGGCTCCGACAACAACGGATCTGGTGACAATGGATCGGGTGACAATGGTTCTGGATCTGATAATAACGGTTCCGGTGACAATGGATCTGGTGACAACGGTTCTGGCGACAATGGTTCTGGTGACAACGGCTCTGGTGACAACGGATCTGGATCTGGTGACAACGGTTCTGGCGAGAATGGTTCCGGTGACAACGGTTCTGGCAATGGTTCTGGCGACAACGGTTCTGGTGACAACGGTTCTGGTGATAACGGTTCTGGCGATACAGCTGGCTCTGGCGAGAATGGATCTGGTGACAATGGATCTGGTGACAATGGATCTGACGACAACGGTTCTGGTGACAAGCCTGGGTCTGGTGACAATGGCTCCGGTGACAACGGATCTGGTGATGACGGTTCTGGCGACAAACCTGGCTCTGGCGATAACGACTCAGGCGACAACGGTTCCGGCGACAATGGTTCCGGTGAGAATGGTTCTGGTTCTGGTGAGAACGGTTCCGCTGACAACGGTTCTGGCGACAAGCCTGGCTCCGGCGACAATGGATCTGGCGACAACGGTTCTGGCGATAAGCCTGGATCTGGCGACAATGGATCTGGCGATAAGCCTGGATCTGGTGACAACGGCTCTAGTGATAATGGCTCTAGTGATAACGGTTCTGGCGACAAACCTGGCTCTGATGATGACGGCTCTGGCGACAACGGTTCTGGTGACAATGGATCTGGTGACAACGGTTCTGGCGACAACAACGGTTCTGGTGACAATGATTCTGGTAACAACGGTTCCGGTAACGGTTCTGGCGACAATGGAACCGGCGACAATGGGTCCGGTGACAATGGAACTGGCGACAACGATTCTGGCGATAACGGTTCTGGCGACAATGGTTCTGGTGACAACGGTTCTGGTTCCGGCGATAACAAACCTGGCTCTAGTGACAACGGATCTGATGACAACGGCTCCGGTGAGAACGGCTCTGGCGACAAACCTGGCTCTGATGATGACGGCTCTGGCGACAACGGTTCCGGTGACAATGGATCTGGTGACAACGGTTCTGGCGACAACAACGGTTCTGGTGACAATGATTCTGGTAACAACGGTTCCGGTAACGGTTCTGGCGACAATGGAACCGGCGACAATGGGTCTGGTGACAATGGAACTGGCGACAACGATTCTGGCGATAACGGTTCTGGCGACAATGGTTCTGGTTCCGGTGATAACAAGCCTGGCTCTGGTGATAACGGTTCAGGCGAGCAAGGTTCCGACGACAATGGTTCCGGTTCTGGCGACAATGGCACTGGTTACAAGCCCGGCTCTGGTGATAACAAGCCTGGCACCGGCGACAACGGTTCTGGTGACAACGGTTCCGGTAACGGTTCTGGCGACAATGGAACTGGCGACAATGGCTCCGGCAACAATGGTTCTGGCGACAATGGTTCTGGTAACAACGGTTCCGGCAACGGTTCTGGCGACAACAGTACTGGTTCCGGTGATAACAAGCCTGGCTCTGGTGACAACGGTTCTGGCGACAATGGTTCTGGTAACAACGGTTCCGGTAACGGTTCTGGCGAAAATGGAACTGGCGACAATGGCTCCGGCGACAATGGTTCTGGCGACAATGGATCTGGTGACAACGGTTCTGGCGACAAACCTGGCTCAGGTGACAATGGCTCTGGCGACAACGGTTCCGCTGACAATGGTTCCGGTGACAATGGTTCTGGATCTGGTGATAACGGTTCTGGCGATAACGGTTCTGGCGACAATGGTTCCGGCGACAACGGTTCTGGTGACAACGGTTCTGGTTCCGGCGATAACAAACCTGGCTCTAGTGACAACGGATCTGGTGACAACGGCTCCGGTGAGAACGGCTCTGGCGACAACGGTTCTGGCGACAACGGTACTGGTTCCGGTGATAACAAGCCTGGCTCTGGTGACAACGGTTCTGGCGACAATGGTTCTGGTAACAACGGTTCCGGTAACGGTTCTGGCGAAAATGGAACTGGCGACAATGGAACCGGCGACAATGGTTCTGGCGACAGTGGATCTGGTGACAATGGATCTGGATCTGGTGACAACGGTTCTGGCGACAAACCTGGCTCAGGTGACAATGGCTCTGGCGACAACGGTTCCGCTGACAATGGTTCTGGTAAGAACGGTTCCGGTAACGGTTCTGGCGAAAATGGAACTGGCGACAATGGCTCCGGCGACAATGGTTCTGGCGACAACGGTTCTGGCGACAATGGTTCCGACGACAACGGTTCTGGTTCCGGCGATAACAAACCTGGCTCTAGTGACAACGGATCTGGTGACAACGGCTCCGGTGAGAACGGCTCTGGCGACAACGGTTCTGGTGATAACAAACCTGGCTCTGGCGACAACGGTTCTAGCGACAACGGTTCTGGTGACAACGGTTCTGGTTCCGGCGATAACAAACCTGGCTCTAGTGACAACGGATCTGGTGATAACAAACCTGGCTCTGGCGACAACGGTTCTAGCGACAACGGTTCTGGTGACAACGGTTCTGGTTCCGGCGATAACAAACCTGGCTCTGGCGACAACGGTTCTGGTGATAACAAACCTGGCTCTGGCGACAACGGTTCTGGCGACAACGGTTCTGGCGATAACGGTTCTGGTGACAACGGTTCCGGTGACAATGGATCTGGCGACAATGGCTCTGACAACAACGGATCTGGTGACAATGGATCGGGTAACAATGGTTCTGGATCTGGTGATAACGGTTCCGGTGACAATGGATCTGGTGACAACGGATCCAGCGACAATGGTTCTGGTGACAACGGCTCGGGTGACAACGGATCTGGATCTGGTGACAACGGTTCCGGCAACGGATCTGGTGGCAACGGTACTGGTTCCGGTGATAACAAACCTGGCTCTGGTGACAACGGTTCTAGCGAGAATGGTTCCGGTGACAACGGTTCCGGCAACGGTTCTGGCAACGGTTCTAACAACAACGGTTCTGGTTCCGGTGATAACAAGCCTGGCTCTGGTGACAACGGTTCTGGCAATAATGGTTCTGACGACAACGCTTCCGGCGATAACAGTTCTGGTTCTGGCGATAATGGTTCTGATAACAACGGCTCCGGTGACAACGGTTCTAGTTCCGGCGATAATAAGCCTGGCTCTGATGAGAATGGTTCCGGCGACACCGGTTCCGGTGACAATGGATCTGGCGACAATGGTTCCGGCAACGGCTCTGGCGACAATGACTCCGGCGACAACGGTTCTGGTTCCGGTGATAACAAGCCTGGCTCTGGTGATAACGGTTCCGTTGACAATGGCTCTGGTTCCGGCGATAACAAGCCTGGCTCTGCTGACAACGGTTCAGGCGAGCAAGGTTCCGACGCCAATGGTTCCGGTTCTGGCGACAATGGCACTGGTGACAAGCCCGGCTCTGGTGATAACGGTTCTGATGACAACGGCTCTGGTAACAATGGTTCCGGCTCTGACAACGGATCTGGAAACAATGGCTCCGGCTCTGGTGAGAACGGTTCTGGTGGTAACGGTTCTGGTGACAAACCTGGATCTGGCGACAACGGTTCTGGTGACAACGGTTCTGGAGACAACGGTTCTGGCGACAAACCTGGCTCAGGTGGCAATGGCTCTGGCGACAACGGTTCCGGTGACAATAGTTCTGGTAACAACGGTTCCGGTAACGGTTCTGGCGACAATGGTTCTGGTGACAACGGCTCTGGCGATAAGCCTGGATCTGGTGACAACGGCTCTGGTGACAACGGATCTGGCTCTGGTGACAACGGTTCTGGTTCTGGCGATAATGGTTCTGGTAACAACGGCTCCGGTGACAACGGCTCTGGCGATAACGGTTCTGGTTCCGGCGATAACAAACCTGGCTCTAGTGATAACGGTTCTAGCGATACACCTGGCTCTGGCGACGATGGATCTGGTGACAAGCCTGGATCTGGAGACAACGGCTCTGGTTCCGACGATAACAAGCCTGGCTCTGGCGACAACGGTTCTGGCGATAACGGTTCTGGTTCTGGTGACAACGGTTCCGGCGACAATGGCACTGGTGACAAGACTGGCACTGGTGATAACGGATCTGATGACAACGGTTCTGATGATAATGAATCTGGAGACAAGCCTGGATCTGGAGACAACGGCTCTGGTTCCCACGATAACAAGCCTGGCTCTGGCGACAACGGTTCTGGCGATAACGGTTCTGGTTCTGGTGACAAGGGTTCCGGCGACAATGGCACTGGTGACAAGCCTGGCTCTGGTGACAATGGTTCTGGCGATAACGGTTCTGGTTCTGGTGACAACGGTTCTGGTGATAATGGCGCCGGCGACAATGGTTCTAGCGACAACGGTTCCGGTGACAACGGTTCTGGCGACAATGGATCTGGCGATAAGCCTGGATCTGGAGACAACGGCTCTGGTTCCGACGATAACAAGCCTGGCTCTGGCGACAACGGTTCTGGCGATAACGGTTCTGGTTCTGGTGACGACGGATCTGGAGATAAGCCAGGCTCTGGCGACAACGGTTCCGGTGACAATGGTTCTGGCGACAACGGTTCTGGCGATAAGCCTGGCTCTGGCGACAACGGTTCCGGTGACAAGGGCTCTGGCTCTGGTGACAACGGTTCTGGCTCTGGTGACAATGGCTCCGGCTCTGACAACGGTTCTGGTTCTGGCGACAACGGTTCTGGCTCCGGCAACAATGGCTCTGGTTCTGGCGACAACGGTTCTGGCTCCGGCGACAATGGCTCTGGTTCTGGCGACAACGGTTCCGGTAACAATGGTTCTGGCTCTGGTGACAATGGCTCCGGCTCTGACAACGGTTCTGGTAACAACGGTTCTGGTTCTGGCGACAATGGTTCTGGCTCTGCTGACAGTGGCTCCGGCTCTGACAATGGTTCTGGTAACAACGGTTCTGGATCTGGTGACAACGGCTCCGGTGACAATGGCTCCGGCTCTGACAACGGTTCTGGCTCCGCCGACAATGGCTCTGGTTCTGGTGACAACGGTTCCGGCAACAATGGTTCTAGTGACAACGGTTCTGGCGACAAACCCGGCGACAACGGTTCCGCTGACAATGGTTCTGGCTCTGCTGACAGTGGCTCCGGCTCTGACAACGGTTCTGGCTCCGGTGACAACGGTTCTGTTGTCAATGGCTCCGGCTCTGACAACGGTTCTGGTAACAACGGTTCTGGCTCCGGCGACAATGGCTCTGGTTCTGGCGACAACGGTTCCGGTAACAACGGTTCTGGCGACAATGGCTCTGGTAACAACGGCTCTGGTGACAATGGCTCTGGCTCTGACAACGGCTCTGGCTCTGGCGACAACGGTTCTGGCTCTGGCTCTGACAACGGTTCTGGTAACAACGGTTCTGACTCTGGTAACAACAGCTCTGGTGACAATGGCTCCGGCTCTGCCAACGGTTCTGGTAACAACGGTTCTGGCTCCGGCGACAATGGCTCTGGTTCTGGCGACAATGGCTCTGGTAACAACGGCTCTGGTGACAATGGCTCCGGGTCTGACAACGGTTCTGGTAACAACGGTTCTGGATCTGGTGACAATGGCTCCGGCTCTGACAACGGTTCTGGTAACAACGGTTCTGGATCTGGTGACAATGGCTCCGGCTTTGACAACGGATCCGGCAACAACGGTTCTGGCTCTGGTGACAATGGCTCCGGTGACAACGGTTCTGGTGACAATGGCTCCGGCTCTGACAACGGTTCTGGTAACAACGGTTCTGGCTCCGGTGACAATGGATCTGGCTCCGGTGACAACGGTTCTGGTAACAACGGTTCTGGCTCCGGTGACAATGGATCTGGCTCCGGTGACAACGGTTCTGGTAACAACGGTTCTGGCTCCGGCAACAACGATTCTGGTGACAATGGTTCCGGCAACAACGGTTCTGGCTCCGGCGACAATGGCTCTGGTTCTGGCGACAACGGTTCTGGTAACAACGGTTCTGGTTCTGGCGACAACGGTTCTGGTAACAACGGCTCTGGCTCCGGTAACAACGGTTCTGGCTCTGACAACGGTTCTGGTTCTGGTGACAATGGCTCCGGTGACAACGGTTCTGGTGACAATGGCTCCGGCTCTGACAACGGATCCGGCAACAACGGTTCTGGCTCTGGTGACGACGGTTCTGGTAACAACGGTTCTGGCTCTAGTGACAACGGCTCTGGCGACAATGGATCTGGCGATAAGCCTGGCTCGGGCGACAATGGTTCTGGTGACAACGGCTCTGGCTCTGGTGACAACGGTTCTGGTGATAATCCTGGATCTGGCGACAACGGTTCTGGCTCTGGTGACAACGGTTCTGGTGACAACGGTTCTGGCTCCGGTGATAACAAGCCTGGATCTGGCGACAACGGTTCTGGTAACAACGGCTCTGGCTCCGGTAACAACGGTTCTGGCTCTGACAACGGTTCTGGTTCTGGTGACAATGGCTCCGGCTCTGACAACGGTTCTGGTAACAACGGTTCTGGCTCCGGTGACAATGGATCTGGCTCCGGTGACAACGGTTCTGGTAACAACGGCTCTGGCTCTGGTGACAACGGCTCTGGATCTGGTAACAACGGTTCTGGTGACAACGGTTCTGGTAACAACGGTTCTGGGTCTGGCAACAACGGTTCTGGCTCTAGTGACAACGGCTCTGGCGACAATGGATCTGGCGATAAGCCTGGCTCGGGCGACAATGGTTCTGGTGACAACGGCTCTGGCTCTGGTGACAACGGCTCTGGCTCTGGTGACAACGGCTCTGGATCTGGTAACAATGGATCTGGCGATAAGCCGGGCTCTGACGACAACGGTTCTGGCTCCGGTGATAACAAGCCTGGCTCTGGCGACAACGGCTCCGGTGACAATGGATCTGGCGATAAGCCTGGATCTGGCGACAACGGTTCCGGTGACAACGGCTCTGGATCTGGCGACAACGGTTCTGGTGACAACGGTTCGGGCGACAATGGAACTGGCGATAAGCCGGGCTCTGGCGACAACGGTTCTGGCTCCGCTGATAACAAGCCTGGCTCTGGCGACAACGGCTCCGGTGACAATGGATCTGGCGATAAGCCGGGCTCTAGCGATAACGGCTCCGGTGAGAATGGATCTGGCGATAAGCCGGGTTCTGGTGACAACGGTTCTGGTGACAACGGCTCTGGCGACAATGGATCTGGCGATAAACCGGGCTCGGGCGACAACGGTTCGGGTGACAACGGATCTGGAGATAAGCCTGGCTCTGGCGACAACGGCTCCGGTGACAATGGATCTGGCGATAAGCCTGGCTCTGGCGACAACGGCTCCGGTGACAATGGTTCTGGAGACAGCGGTTCTGGTGACAACGGCTCTGGCTCTGGTGACAACGGCTCCGGTGACAACGGTTCTGGCGATAAGCCGGGCTCTGGCGACAACGGTTCTGGCGATAAGCCTGGCTCTGGTGACAACGGTTCTGGCGACAACGGTTCCGGCGACAATGGATCTGGCGATAAGCCGGGCTCTGGCGACAACGGTTCTGGCTCTGGTGACAACGGTTCTGGTGACAACGGATCTGGTGATAAGCCTGGATCTGGTGACAACGGTTCCGGTGACAACGGCTCTGGCTCTGGTGACAATGGCTCCGGCTCTGACAACGGTTCTGGTAACAACGGTTCTGGCTCTGGTGACAACGGCTCTGGCGACAATGAATCTGGCGATAAGCCTGGCTCGGGCGACAACGGATCTGGTGACAACGGATCTGGTGATAAGCCTGGATCTGGTGACAACGGCTCTGGCTCTGGTGACAATGGCTCCGGCTCTGACAACGGATCCGGCGATAAGCCGGGCTCTGGCGACAACGGTTCTGGCTCTGCTGATAACAAGCCTGGCTCTGGCGACAACGGCTCCGGTGACAATGGATCTGGCGATAAGCCTGGATCTGGCGACAACGGTT